>CM038715.1:4822262-5239762 GCA_021613375.1 Megaleporinus macrocephalus | reverse complement strand
CTGCTCTACGGGGGGCCACCAAAGACATCTGCACCCAGGTGCCCCTCTACACCGAGATCTTTCTCTGCCTAATGTGCATTTTTAAAATCTAGTCAAGGTGAAGAGGTACTTGTGGTGTAAAAAATCAGATTTATTTCAGATTTACCACAATTTTACCTTTATCAACATATATAATTCTATCAAATTTGCATATAAAACATGAATATAGAAATGATTATATTTGTCTTGGAACCAGACTGCTGGTTCCTATCTCCACCCATTAGTGTCAATGCATTTCTATACAATGCCAGATTTCTCGCCTCAGAGACTGAATATGCATAAAATATGAGAAATTGACAAAATTTCCTTTTAATTCTTCATGTATTACCTACATATTAACGGCAGACTGCTGTAAATATCGATTAAAGACATGTACCTTTTGCAATACATAGTTACACAAACTTAATGAATTAGTTCTGGATCTGCATAGAGGTCTTCATATAACAGATCTTTGGAATGTATGTTTGTAGTTTACTACTCCACCAACAGCTCTGACCGGATCGTATGGCCAAGCTCTGCGACTGTATGTGACGTGGGTTGGGGGGGGGGTCGGTGGTGTCCCCCACTATTCTTTTCCAAGTCACGCTGAAATTTGTAGATGAGCCCTAACATCTGATGGCAGTCCAATCAGCTGGAAGCGGGTGGGCTGGTCAGGGATGCGCTGCTGTATCACTTTTGACAGCTACTGCAGGAGTCACGTGACCAAACAATTACCTCATACCTTCGGTGTGTGCGCGTGTGCGCGTGCGTGCGTGCGCTCTGTGTGTGTGTGTGTGTGTGTGTGTGTTCGCGAGCGCGCGCAGGCGTAGACGTCTCTGCTGCAGACGCGCCCATACGTTTGGCTTGGACGTGGACGTCGATGACATTGAAGCTCTTCTTCACTCAGTCTCAACCCTGTATGTGGCCTCGTGGTCTTTAAACGCACGCGGAGAGCAGAATTTAGAGAAGCTTGTCAAATGAAAATGTGGTATTAGGACACTCGTTCGTTACTGTTTGTTTGAACTTCAGGGTGGGCTACTGGTAAGCTACGTGTTGCTCGCCATTTACTTGTAGTTATTCTGTGAATTCTGGGTTTCAATATTAATATTCTTTCATAACCTTCACTAAACCAGAGGAGCGATTCCATCAGTGCCTTGCTGCTCAGATTCAGAGCTTATTTACCTTTTACTTTAAAAAAAATATTGCTCCCTTCACTAAACAGAGCTGAAAAAATTAATATACACACAAAACCACACATGATTCCGAGCTCTTTAATATCTAAAATCAGCATATCATTATTTTAACAGCGAGCATGCACTGTTTTCTCCTTCCCCATGTATGACAACAGTGCAATAATTCCCTGAACATGTGATGTGTTTATTAATCCAGACCCCAGGTTTCTTTAAGGCAGCCCCTCAGCTGGACATGCCCTACTGTGCAGGGATTTTCTCCCCAGCCGAGCTGACAGTGCCACAGCAGCGCTACTGAGAGGTTGTGGCCTTTCTGCTGGATATTATGAGAATTTGAACGATGACTGTGTCCCCACTGAGGATATTGGCAGTCTTGGTAGTGTCAGACTTATCTGATTTCAATAAGCTGCTGTTTGAGGATTTAGGAAGGGACTTATGAGCTGTACTGAGAGGCAGAATCAGCTGACTGGTATTATATTAGTGGATCAGTAAATAAATACCCATTCAGCTGCTCCACTGCCTGCTCCCAAAATACAGTAAACACTACTGTGAGATTTTTTAATGATCATGTAGTTTTAATTCTTTTCACTAGTACAGAAAGGTGCACCATATTATAAACGAATTCAGCTGAATTTGTTACTTTTATGATTTCTTTTTTATTATTAATATCGTAAAGGGATGTATCATTTACTTTCAGTCTAATACAAACCTAAAGGAAAGTCTTTAAACTTACAATATGCCTCCCTCTAGTGACAGTTAAGAGTAATTCAGCTTAACTAATTTTAAGATTCAATATTCAAGAGTTTTATTTTCATATGCACAGCAGAACAGACAGTTACACTGTACAATGAAATTCTTACTTTGCTGCTCCTCCATTCACCAATAGAAAAGATAACAAATAAAAGAAATAATAAAAATATATACCAAATATACAAAGTATAATAATATAAGTTGAAGTAAATAAAAGTATTTTTATAGTTAAAGAATAAAAATAAAAGTTGTGTGCTTTTATGTGCAAGTATGAAGAGCAGCAGCCATAAAGTGCAAATTGCAAGTAATAAATGTAAACAATAGTGTTTTGTGTGAGTACGAATGTAAACAGTATTGTATGTAAACAGCAGTACAGTGAGTGTAAACAGTATTGTATGTAAACAGCAGTACAGTGAATGTAAACAGTATTGTATGTAAACGGCAGTACAGTGAATGTAAACAGTATTGTATGTAAACGGCAGTAAAGTGAGTGTAAACAGTATTGTATATAAACAGCAGTACAGTAAGTGTAAACAGTATTGTATATAAACAGCAGTACAGTGAGTGTAAACAGTATTGTATGTAAACGGCAGTACAGTGAGTGTAAACAGTATTGTATATAAACGGCAGTACAGTGAGTGTAAACAGTATTGTATGTAAACAGCAGTACAGTGAATGTAAACAGTATTGTATGTAAACAGCAGTACAGTGAGTGTAAACAGTATTGTATGTAAACAGCAGTACAGTGAGTGTAAACAGTATTGTATGTAAACAGCAGTACAGTGAGTGTAAACAGTATTGTGTGTAAACAGCAGTACAGTGAGTGTAAACAGTATTGTATGTAAACAGCAGTACAGTGAGTGTAAACAGTATTGTATGTAAACAGCAGTACAGTGAGTGTAAACAGTATTGTATGTAAACAGCAGTACAGTGAATGTAAACAGTATTGTATGTAAACGGCAGTACAGTGAGTGTAAAGAGTATTGTATGTAAACGGCAGTACAGTGAATGTAAACAGTATTGTATGTAAACGGCAGTACAGTGAGTGTAAACAGTATTGTATGTAAACGGCAGTACAGTGAGTGTAAACAGTATTGTATGTAAACAGCAGTACAGTGAGTGTAAACAGTGTAGTATGTAAACGGCAGTACAGTGAGTGTAAACAGTATTGTATGTAAACAGCAGTACAGTGAGTGTAAACAGTATTGTATGTAAACAGCAGTACAGTGAGTGTAAACAGTATTGTATGTAAACGGCAGTACAGTGAATGTAAACAGTATTGTATGTAAACGGCAGTACAGTGAATGTAAACAGTATTGTATGTAAACAGCAGTACAGTGAGTGTAAACAGTATTGTATGTAAACGGCAGTACAGTGAGTGTAAACAGTATTGTATGTAAACAGCAGTACAGTGAGTGTAAACAGTATTGTATGTAAACGGCAGTACAGTGAGTGTAAACAGTATTGTATGTAAACAGCAGTACAGTGAGTGTAAACAGTATTGTATGTGAACAGCAGTACAGGGAGTGTAAACAGTATTGTATGTGAACAGCAGTACAGTGAGTGTAAACAGTATTGTTTGTAAACAGCAGTACAGGGAGTGTAAACAGTATTGTTTGTAAACAGCAGTACAGGGAGTGTAAACAGTATTGTATGTAAACGGCAATACAGTGAATGTAAACAGTATTGTATGTAAACGGCAGTACAGTGAGTGTAAACAGTATTGTATGTAAACGGCAGTACAGTGAGTGTAAACAGTATTGTGTGTAAACAGCAGTACAGTGAATGTAAACAGTATTGTATGTAAACAGCAGTACAGTGAGTGTAAACTGTATTGTATGTAAATGGCAGTACAGTGAGTGTAAACTGTATTGTGTGTAAACAGCAGTACAGTGAGTGTAAACAGTATTGTATGTAAACAGCAGTACTGTGAATGTAATCAGTATTGTATGTAAACAGCAGTACAGTGAGTGTAAACAGTATTGTATGTAAACAGCAGTACTGTGAATGTAATCAGTATTGTATGTAAACAGCAGTACAGGGAGTGTAAACAGTATTGTATGTAAACAGCAGTACAGTGAGTGTAAACTGTATTGTATGTAAACAGCAGTACAGTGAGTGTAAACTGTATTGTGTGTAAACAGCAGTACATTGAATGTAAACGGTATTGTATGTAAACAGCAGTACAGTGAGTGTAAACTGTATTGTATGTAAACGGCAGTACAGTGAGTGTAAACAGTATTGTATGTAAACAGCAGTACAGTGAATGTAAACAGTATTGTATGTAAACGGCAGTACAGTGAGTGTAAACAGTATTGTATGTAAACAGCAGTACAGTGAGTGTAAACAGTATTGTATGTAAACAGCAGTACTGTGAATGTAATCAGTATTGTATGTAAACAGCACTACAGTGAATGTAAACAGTATTGTATGTAAACAGCACTACAGTGAATGTAAACAGTATTGTATGTAAACAGCACTACAGTGAATGTAAACAGTATTGTATGTAAACAGCAGTACAGTGAGTGTAAACAGTATTTTATGTAAACAGCAGTACAGTGAGTGTAAACAGTATTGTATGTAAACAGCAGTACAGTGAGTGTAAACTGTATTGTGTGTAAACAGCAGTACATTGAATGTAAACGGTATTGTATGTAAACAGCAGTACAGTGAGTGTAAACAGTATTGTATGTAAACGGCAGTACAGTGAGTGTAAAGAGTATTGTATGTAAACGGCAGTACAGTGAATGTAAACAGTATTGTATGTAAACGGCAGTACAGTGAGTGTAAACAGTATTGTATGTAAACAGCAGTACAGTGAATGTAAACAGTATTGTATGTAAACAGCAGTACAGTGAATGTAAACAGTATTGTATGTAAATGGCAGTACAGTGAATGTAAACATGCATTTAAAAAAAAAGGGCCCAGGTTGAGACCAAAGAATACATTTGGAGAGACCAGTCGCCCAAACAAAGACACATCCTAGTACAAATGCTTAAAGTACTATAAATAAAACAACAACCCAACAGCAGCACCTGACCTCAGTTAAACTCTGAATGTCATGGGATTTCCTTCACTTATGTCCAGAGTATATTTCCTTCTCTCCACTGATGGATGATGGCATGGCAGTGTCGGAGAGTGGAGGTTTGGCAAAGTGCCCCTAGTCAAGGAGCTGAAGCAGCTGAGCATGCAGTGCCATGGCTAGGGCAGCAACACATGCACCTGGGAGAATGGTCCCAGAGTTAAAATGTAGAGGCAGGTGGGCAAGCAAGCACAGTGGGCAGTGGGCTGCTCACCAAAGCAACCTTGATGTTGACCAGGTTGCTCATTTGAGGAGAACTGCAGCCATTGTGAGCATGTGTGGAGTTCACACTACACAGTCCGACTGAGAATGCCTTGTCAATGGGAGGTTGCAGAGCAACCAGGGGTGGAACTTCAAGTTCCAGATGTTGGTAGAGGTGTGTTGGTAGATGCTGGTAGAGCTGGGACTCCTAAAAACCAGGACAACAGTCCACCCTCAAAGCTATGGGTTGATGGAGTGTTTCAGCTGCATATTCATCCAAGAGAACATCCTTTTTGACCACTACCAACAATACTTAGACCGACACCTACCCCTGGTGCTGTGGGCATACATGATGACTGTAAGCAGTCAACAGGTTTCATCCCAGTGTTGCTGATAATAGGATGGGAACTCTGGATGCCAATGAACCTGGAGTCAGAGGATAACGTCGCCTCAGAGGCAGACTACATCCAGCATGTGGGCGAGTGGTTAGAGTCTGTGTACCAGTTTGTGCATCAACATTAGGGATGATGTATGTTGTATGTTGTGTGGTGACAGGTGGAGCTGCTTATGCCCGACACCCAGGTCTGGTTCTTTAACCCCAGGTGGAGAAAAGGATGCTGCTCTGAGCTGGGAGGGGCCTTGTTGGGTTAAAACACCACCTCTCCAAGATGGTGTGTTGAGTTTGTATGGGTCAACGAACTGTTGGGCTTGGAAAGAGAAGGTAACCATCCTAGAACACTTCAAAAGCTTTGCTGTGGTCTATGTTTTGGGGTCACCGTTGGTGGTTACCTCTTGTACTCTTGTGCTACAAGGAGCTTATGGGTTATGGCCATGCAAAGTAGCCCCCGGCATGCACCGCAATCCCAGTTGAAAAAGAAATGTTTGTTGTTGTTGATGCTTTTGTTAGTATAGTTGTAATTGTCTGTTGAATCGTGTTCTAGGACAGTGGGTTTTATTGTGTGTGGTTGTGTAAAAAGTCTGAAATGAGTATGTTACTGTACTATAATGTACTGTCATAGATTCAGGCTTATACATAACATACAACATTGATACTACATAGCGTTTTTTTCAAATAGCCCTGTCATTTCAAAGAAAATTGTGGACTATTGTGTAACATTTGCTACAAATATCTGTCTATAGAGCCAAAAAAGCCATCTAAGAGGACTTCACCATTTAAACGTATACTTTATACTACATACTATATACTATAGCTAACTGGAAAGCCAATAAAAGCTTATAGCCACCAAGCAAACTTTGAAAACCAAAGCCGATCAGGTGCCTTTGGGGTGCATTTAGGGGGAGAATATGGTGAATCAGATTTTGACCACCATGTGATAATTGCACAACACTGCAATTATAATGCACACCACAGGTCCTGTAGTTTTAGAAGCTCATCTATTACAGCCCCAGTGTGCTTGTGTGAATCCTGCATAGTGAGCTGAGTTTTATGGCTTTTTCAGTTTACACGCCCTCGTTTTCTTCTTATTGCTCTGGAAGTGCAATGAGTCCATCTGCATCATGTTTCAAGGGCTGGCTACTAATGTGGCAACATATCTGCTTTGAGTCGAAAACACAGAGACAGGCAACAAATTAAAGGAAACTGTGACAATTAAAGGGTTAAAACCTGCGTGGAGAAGCATAATGAGGTAAGCTGCTTCCAGGTGGGTGTACTGCATCATGCAAGAAAGCAATTAACATCCCACCATGCTATTAACATCCTACCTTCCTACCAACGTAGAGCAGGCACATTTTGCTTTTGGATCGAGATAGAGATCTAGATGAAGATAGAAATAAAGAATATAAAGAAGGTTCGTTATTCAGGCATGTATTGGAGCTTCAGTCACAAAGTCTGCTCAATAAAATGCATTGTTTCTCATATATTAATGTGAAATATGAGAAAAAATTAACTATAACTGTTTCTTAGATGACTGAGAATGTCAGTGCAGGTCATCATCAGACTGTGTTAGCAAGGATCCATTCACAAATACATAGAGAGGCATGCTACAGTGGGGCTGCAGCCCGAAAAGATTGGGAAAAAAGTGATTTGGTCAAATCAAATAGTCATCATATTCACCACAAGAGGACAAGTGCATGTGTGGAGTACATCAGATGCCCCTTGACCAATAATAACGCTGGATTTTGAACTTATTCTGTTTAGGCTTCTTAGAACCTTCAGTGCTGTTCAGGGAATCAGGCTGTGTTTGCACCAAGGAATGTCAAAAGGTACATCATCATATAGTCTATATAACTCTTTTCAGAAGTACAAAAAATTAAACAATAAAATATAAAGAAGAAACACACATGTGGAAAAAAATCTTAAATTAAATAGTCTTAAGCCATTTTTTCTTAACCTGACATCATCATGGACGTATTTAACTCACTCTCTAGTTATATTTGGAACGACTCATCATGATATATGACCTAAAAGACAAAAATCTTGTTTTACCATAACCTATGATCAAGCATGAGAGATTTTCACCTTTGTCTAAAACATAATTACGTTATGCACCAGCGTGTGGGCGAAAATAACATACCCAACAATATCATATTTAAACACTCCCACCTTCCATCAACCTCCACCTATCATTGTGCTGAACGATCCGCGAAGAGTGCCTTGCTGACACAGTGTGTTATGATTTCTGATTCACGCTGAGCTTAAAAGTGGTTGTTGAATCTGAGAGACTAATATCAGTTGGAAGGCTGTCTCCATTATCTCTCCATGAGAGTGAACTGACACGTTCTAAGCTGTTGGAAAATCTCCCAAGAATTAAATACTGTATCGATGCACCAAGTCACTAAAACGCACTGCGCTGCGAAAGGACAGTTCTGCTGCTTGCATAGACCACCTGAGTGTACTAATAGATAAAGTAAGAACCAGGTTTGAAACAGAGAGGCTGGCGACGTATTGTCTTATCAACTAGTCCATAAAATAGCAGGATCAACAGCTAGCATGCATCAGCGTCTATCAGCTGTCCGTCTATATCTACAACTAGAGTGCCACCTGACTAAACTAGAAATGCTCCAATCTTAAAGGACAGGCCTACAGACTAAAGAAGCCCACTTAATCCACTTACTCAATCTATCTGTCCTGAAAAAATAATTATAAAAGCTCAATTTCTAAATTAAATAAAACCAAACAGATACTGAATTCCAAAAAAATTAAACAAGCAGGCAATTTATATAAAAACCCACAGCTGATGGCTACAAAACCGCTGCCCTACAAAGCCAATCTAGTTCAGTGGAACTACTACAGAAAGAATTATTCACCTTATTTCAACAAACAACAGGTTCATTCTCATTAAAACCTTTCATTTTAGATCCAACTACTACAAGTCTATTTAAAGCTGCAACCAGAGACATTACAAGAACTCACCTCCTCTAGTACCTGAGTGAACATATCTCTTATTATAGACGCTGACGCCTGGTTTCAAATGGGTGCCATGCATTGGTGTCCACATACTTTTGTCTATATAGTCTGTATAACTCTGTTCAGAAGTAAAGTTACAAAGTATTAAATAATAAAATATTCAACAACTATCAACAAATATCAACAGCTAGCATGCATCAGCCCTACAGACTATAGAAGCCCACTTACTCCACTTAGATAGATAGATAGATAGATAGATAGATAGATAGATAGATAGATAGATAGATAGATAGATAGATAGATACTTTATTGATCCCAAAGGAAATTTAGCAGCCAGCAGCAGTTACAAACACAGTACAAAAAAAATCAAAAAAACAAAAACAAACAAAAAAAAAAACAATAAGGTATATAAAAATTAAATTAAATAGTGGTTAAATAGTGTCCAGTAGTGCAAATGTACAGGATGTAGAGCAAAGTGTCAAATAGTGTCTAGGAGTGGACACTATTACTCAATCTATCTGTCTTCAAAAAATAATTATAAAAGCACAATTTCTAAATTAAACAAAACCAAACAGATACTGAATTCCAGATACCATTAGCCTTAAGCAGCAATGATATAATGACTTGTTTTTAATAAAAAAATTAAACGAGCAGGCAAATGATATAAAAACCCACAGTTGATAGCTACAAAACTGCTGCCCTACAAAGCCAATCTAGTTCAGTGTAACTAATACAGAAAGAATTATTTACCTTATTTCAGCAAACAACTGGTTCATTCTCATTAAAACCTTTCATTTTAGATCCAACTACTACAAGTCTATTTGAAACTGCAACCAGTGCCATTACGATAACTCACACCCTCCAGTACCTGAATGAATGTATCTCTTATTATAGAGGCTGACGCCTGGTTCACTAGTAGTACCTAGGATCAGTAGGCATAGAACCAAATTTTGGGCCCCAGCCACAGTAGTGTGCCCAGACCCAACCTCTGCCTCACAAGAGATTAAAGGAAAGAAAACAATATATTTATTATGCTGGATTTCTTTATGTGATTGGTTGGTGTGCATTTAAAGGTTTAATAGCTGACAATCAATTAAGTGTGCTTGGAATCATTCAATTAACTGTAGTTTACTGTCATTTTCACTGAAACTGTTCAAGAAATGGTTGCTTGGAAATTGGAACACCTATCAGCTACCTAGTTTAAAGAGCTCACCTTGTCTTCAGATGCGTCAGTAACGGAAGAGATGCTGCTCTCTCGCTCTCTCTCCTTGACTGAGGTGGCTTCTGGAACTGACAGCTCACTTTAGCTCATGTTACTATAGCAAATTATAGTTTGGCATTTCAGGCACACCTCACAAATCAATTTGCCTCCCTACGTTTTGCCTTCTGTCTATCTGATCTGCAGCCAACAATATTGCAAGATGTTACATGAGAGATAGGATAGACGTACAAAGAAGATCAAACGATTTTTATTTTTAGTCCTGAACGACTGGTGAGTTGGGTCCAGCATTCCCCGCAGTCCAATGCCCCTGCCTAGAACTAATAAAATTAGGGGGAAGAGCCTTTTCATGCAAAACCCACCAGCTTTGCAGTAACCTTCCAGTCAGTGTTCACACCTCACAGCCTCTATTAGTCCAGGCTAAAGAAAGTCTTCTGTAATTAGTAGTCCTGTTAGATAAAAGGTGCAGATCTGGGGGTTCTTTAACATGGAGTGTATATATATATACTAAGAATGTCAGGGCTGTCGTCCCATTGCGTTCATCTGTGCATTGAAGTTTGTTGACGGTGCAGTTGTGGGGGCAGGGGGTGGCTCTCATATCTTTGCTATAAACTGGCTTTCAAATTTCAGCTAGGCTATAAAAGCTAGGCCTGCCTGAGTCACTGCTTGCACTTTGTTAAAACTCTCAGTAATTCCCAACAGAGCTAACTGTCTGTGTGTTCCTTCATTGAGCTCAACAAATGCCCGTCATGTGCGGTCTGTTACTGTTGCTTCATCTGTCTTGATCAAGTGTCCCTGTTTGGCAGCCGTCTGGACTAGTTTGACCACCACGGTGCTTCCTGCGGTTCAGCGGTGGGCAGAAGGTGAGACCTGCATGACATTCACCCTCCTGATGGTTCTGCTGCCTGGACAGACTCAAAGTGTTTAATCATAGACATTGCTTCAAGTGCCTCCCAATACACTGAGCTCCTCTCACAGTCATGCAGATCATTACTAAGGGCTTCCAACAGGAATCACTGCTGTTCTTCTGTTTTTCATACTTTTATATTTTGTATATTTTACTCTTATTTTTTCTTCTTGGAGAGGGTAACACTAAAGTGTAATGACAATAAAATAATTCTATTAAGTTCTCATGGTTTTTTACTGTGACAGTGACTGATTTTCGAAGATCTGTTTCTTGTTGTTATGATGATAATTAATTAATCTAAACACTTCTGCCCAGTGACATGCTGGATTCTATGTTTATTTTCTTTGTATTGAATATTATATATATTGTAAAATCTTGAGTCTTGGTTTCTTGAGGAGTTTAGCTTTTTCCACTGTGGCCATTGGCTTGCTCTGTAGGGCTTCTCAGTGGTATTAAATTAGAGTTCAGTACAGTCCAGTTAGAGGAAATTTCCTCAGGCCAATGTCCGGACCCTCATCATTTCTAACTTGTGTTCTGATTCAGTGGTGTATCCTGTTTACTGAAGTAGTCTAGTATCAGCATCTTATACCATCAGCTACTGAAACACCAACACATCACACATACCGTTCAGTATATTTCAGTATATTTACTGAATTGAATTATTTATAAACTTAAGTAAATCAATGGCTACATAAAAAAACAGTTAAAAAGTGCATCCTTAAGTGTTTATTTATAGAAACAGTAAATAAAGCAGCATCTTCTCGTTAACTCACTGTCTGACCTGTTGGTTTGGAGCTGCCTGTGGGAAGAATAAATTTAAGTCTCTCCATTTCTGCTTAAAAAAAGTCGGGTTTCGCCGTCAAACTTTCCTTTTTTAGAGCTCGTTAATCTTTCTCCCACCTGCTTTACTTTCCTACTGCTGCTTCTTGCTTTGTATCTCTCCTGTGTGCGCGCCGCACTCCCGAATATGCACAGATCTGATTGGCTGATCTTACAACGCACGTGATTGGTCTGTGACTTTACTGTGCCGCAAAGCACGTATACCGTAAAGACAAGAAAAGTTCAGCTGCTTAAAATAATTTTAACACCTTTAAAATGAAATCGTTCTTAATAGTTTATCAGTTTGGGTCTGCATTGGACAACGTCTGGGTCAGGACCCGGACTGCGGTCCGTCTATTAGTGACCTCTGATCTACACTAACTCAAATCCAAACTAATGTTTTTTTTCTAATAACCGCCCACCTGTCCTGCCAAATACTGTTGGAGGTCCGACTGCCAGGGCCTCCTCATCACCTGGCACCAACCAGCTCTCCTCTTTCTGCTACACCTCGACTGCATTACTGTTTCCTCCAGATGTAGCACCTGTGCAGCTTCTCTCCTTTTAGTTCATTCTGTTTATAATCAGATCTGCCAGAGTCACCAGCTACACTCTAAACACTCCTCATCCTCTGTACTAACTCGAACCAGACCTAACTCTGTCTCTGTACTAACCCAAACCAGAACTAACTCTGTCTCTGTACTAACCAAACCAGAACTAACTGTCCCTGTACCAACCTAAACCAGAACTAACTCTGTCTCTGTACTAACCCAAACCAGAACTAACTCTGTCTCTGTACTAACCTAAACCAGAACTAACTCTGTCTCTGTACTAACCCAAACCAGAACTAACTCTGTCTCTGTACTAACCTAAACCAGAACTAACTCAGTCTCTGTACTAACACAAACCAGAACTCCGTCTCTATACTAACCCAAACCAGAACTAACTCCGTCTCTGTACTAACCTAAACCAGAACTAACTCCGTCTCTGTACTAACTCAAACCAGAACTAACTCTGTCTCTGTACTAACCCAAACCAGACCTAACTCTGTCTCTATACTAACCCAAACCAGAACTAACTCAGTTTCTGTACTAACCCAAACCAGAACTAACTCAGTCTCTGTACTAACCCAAACCAGACCTAACTCTGTCTCTGTACTAACCCAAACCAGACCTAACTCTGTCTCTATACTAACCCAAACCAGAACTAACCCAGTCTCTGTACTAACCCAAACCAGAACTAACTCTGTCTCTGTACTAACTCAAACCAGAACTAACTCTGTCTCTGTACTAACCCAAACCAGACCTAACTCTGTCTCTATACTAACCCAAACCAGAACTAACTCAGTTTCTGTACTAACCCAAACCAGAACTAACTCAGTCTCTGTACTAACCCAAACCAGACCTAACTCTGTCTCTATACTAACCCAAACCAGAACTAACCCAGTCTCTGTACTAACCCAAACCAGAACTAACTCTGTCTCTGTACTAACCCAAACCAGAACTAACTCAGTCTCTGTACTAACCCAAACCAGACCTAACTCTGTCTCTATACTAACCCAAACCAGAACTAACCCAGTCTCTGTACTAACCCAAACCAGAACTAACTCAGTCTCTGTACTAACCCAAACCAGAACTAACTCTGTCTCTTTTCTCTTTCTGAGTAATAACCGCCCACCTGTCCCACCAAATACTGTTAAAGGACTGACCACCAGGGCCCCCTTGTCACTGCCATTTGCTCCATCCTTGACTGCATCGCTGTATCATCCTGATGAGGCACCTGTGCAGCTTCTAAAGCTTTTACCTTCAGACTCAGCTTTAGTTTAATAAACTGTAAACACTGTTCCACCAGAGGAGGATGGGTCTCTGCTTGTGAGTCTGGTTCCTCCCAAGGTTTCTTCCTCCAGTAAGAGGAAGTTGTTGTTGCCACCGTCACCTCTGGCTTGCTCACAGTGGATAAAGTGTTGTGACTTCATGTTTTCATTCTTTTAAACTCCTGTAAATCTGCTTTGTGACAACATCGCTGTAAAAAGCGTTACACAAATAAACTTGACTTAAATTAATCTTGGCTGAGGCTTGGACATGTATTTTTGGTAAAGTTACTTTGTGACAATACCTTATGTAGAAAACCTTTAACCTTCATTCGCCTGACACTCTCATGACTGCACTGAGGGGTTAGTGAAAATAAGCACTAGTGTTATGATGGTAATTTGTAAAGTGAACACCAGAGGGGGCGCTGTAAAGAGAATCTATACTGTTTACTCACTACATTTTCAAAACAGGCTTCTTTTGTTTTGCTGATCTATTTGTCTGGTTTAATGCCTCTTATTTATTTATCTATTTTTTAAGTAGGCTTTTCTGTTCAGGCACCTAATAAACCGTGAAGCAGAATGGTATTGGATGTAAAAGGGGGGTAGGAGAGGAGAGGAGTGACAGAATAAACCTGTTATTGTTTACTTTTATGGCTTACTGGACCCTAGAGGAAAAATAAACAGATGAGCAAGGATTACAAAGAAAGAGCCAGCACCTAATACAGACGGGTCTTCTGAAAAATGTGTATTTATGACCTTAATATAGTGACACAACTCTAATTTCTTTTCACCAGTACAGCCGCTAGAGCTGGGGATACAGGCGAGAGTTTGGCTGCTTTTTCACAAGTTTCTAATTCAGATTTTCTGGTCTACCTTAATAAAAAAACATTTCACTGGTAGAAAGCAATATTTGACCCATTTCCAAAATAAAATACAATGCAAGAATTTGAGCATGTTAGCTGGAGCAGGTCAACCATCACACACCAAATTATGATTATTATCAAAATTATAACAATTAAAAATGTGGATTATAAAAAAAAACAATAACCATTGTTTAACCTCACCCAACAAACACAGACTATGACCTGAGAACTGAACACCAACATCAGACTTTATGCACAACCAAAGAGTGAATGTACTCTAGATAAACAGATAAATCTGTGGAATCTAATTTAAGATATAATAAACAATAATAGTTTTGCATAATCCTGAGGTATGATAACAAAACCATTTTGTTACAGTGGTCCACTGATTATCAGACACTAGCTTTTATGAAAAAGGCTGGTCCTCAAAAAAAGTGTCCTGATATAAAAGAGCATGTAAAGCTTCCTTTTATGCTATTAGTATTCTGTTAGATCTGTCATCTAGAGTTACTGAAAAGCTTAGAAAAAACAATACACCAATGGATATGCTATATTCAGAGGGTCAGGGGGAAAAGCCATAGTACATATGTTATAATTCAGGATTATGATATAGTACCATGTTTATATCATAATGTCAGAATCAACAGACTGTCTGCTAATGTAGACAATGGTTCCGTTGTCCTTGGCAGTGACGTGCCCATCTAGCACAAGTATTGGGCCAAGGGAATGCCATGATATGGCGGCCCAAACCATCACTGATCCACCCCTATGCTTCACTAAGGGCATGTCACAGTCTGGGTGGTACGCTTCTTTGGGGCTTCTCCACACCGTAACTCTGCCGGATGAGGGGAAAACAGTAAAGGTGGATCATCAGAGAACAATACATGTTCCACATTGTCCACAGCACAAGATTTGCACTCCTTGCACCATTGAAACCGACGTTTGGCATTGGCACGAGTGACCAAAGGTTTGGCTATAGCAGCCCGGCCGTGTATATTGACCCTGTGGAGCTCCTGACGGACAGTTCTGGTGGAAACAGGAAGCTGAGGTGCACATTTAATTCTGCCGTGATTTGGGCAGCCGTGGTTTTATGTTTTTTGGATACAATCCGGGTTAGAACCCAACATCCCTTTCAGACAGATTCCACAGGTAATCCTGTTGGATGTGGTTGGTTCTTCTTGGTGGTTTGCTGACATTACCCTGGATACCGTGGCTCTTGATACATCACAAAGACTTGCTGTCTTGGTCACAGATGCACCAGCAAGACGTGCACCAACAGTTTGTCCTCTTTTGAACTCTGGTATGTCCCATAATGTTGTGTTATTGTAATATTTAGAGCTAAACTGTGCTCTTACCTGCTAACTGAACTTCACACTCTGCTCTTACTGGTGCAATGTGCAGTTAATGAAGATTGACCACCAGACTGGTCCAATTTAGCCATAAAACCTCCCACACTAAAATGACAGGTGTTTTAGTTTCATTGCCCAACCCCTGTATGTCTTCAGATAGTAATGAAAAAACTAGTTCTCACTGAATCTTCTCAAATGCCATGTACAGATGAGGCAAAGGTCGATTTTGTATTTGTAGCTTCTTATTCAACTTTTTGGCGGCACTTACCTTAATACTGAGCTGGCACAAGGTTTTGTAACTACAATTACATTTAAGGTGGAATGAAAATGAAACTGTGAATAAGAACCTGCCATAAAGGAATCAAACTTCAGCTCCATTCTTTTTCCCCTAACGTTCTATAAAAAACAATGTTTGTTTTTGGTTTTCAGTCTTTGTTCCTTTCCTTAAAAGTGATCCCAATCATGTAGAAAGTGAGAAGTTTCAGTTTTCAAGAAATATGATTTCATGTTGGGGTGGGCCTATTGTTTTCAGTTCAGGACTGACTACTAAAATAAAGACCACATTTCTTTTTCTCAGCCAAGACTCCAACAACGTCTGTGTCAATACTTGTAAAGGAAATTATGTTTATTTGTAAGTGTATTTGGCCCACGATGCCTGCAGTCGTAGTATGAAACACTGTGAATGATCAGTTTCATAGATGTTCACCCCTAATCCTCATACAGCTGAATACTTTTATACTTTCATACTTCTACCAGAGTAAAAAATGTAAATCATACTTCCAGCTTTTTTACTCCTTAACTAGTCTCACGCTTTGGCTCCCATATAGCTCATTTATCTGGGCTAGTTTTCAAAACACTGCAAGAGTTTTCGGGTTGCATTTTCAAGTATGAGACGTTAATGTGTAGCTGCATACTGTATCAGGTTCAGTTAGGCTGGGGGTTTAAATTAGCATATTTATTGCACTGGAAATAAAAGTAATGTCTTGTATTCTGGCTGCTGTGTTAACACCAAATGAAGCTTTGTCACATGCACAAATTTTAAAGTTTCAAGTTTATTTGTTTATTTGTCATTTGCACACCAAGTCAGGACATACATGCATTGAAATGCTTGGGGTGAGGCTCAGATACAACTCTACAGCAGGGCAGCATATATATATACATATATACACACTAGCGCTCAAAAGTTTAGGATCACTTTAGAATTTAATTTCATGCAATTTTCACAAACAATATTCTCCATTTTACAATTAATTGAAGTTTATCAGATGATTTTAAAGCAATTCTCAGTCCTCTGTCTAAATCTCCTGGTACGGCCGCCAATCCAAGTTAAGGATGTTATTGGGCTAATTGGTTGTTAGGACACTCTTGCTCAATTGTAAAGCACAGCTGAAAAACATTCTACTAATAAGTGAGTATAAAAGGGAACAACATTCTAGGTTAGTTTAGTATCTGAAGCATCAGCAGTTGATGGCTTGCTGACCGACTCAAAATGACCAGAAAGAAACAACTTTCTTTAGAGACCCGTCAGTCCATTGTTGTGTTAAGGAAGAAGATACTCCATTAAAACAAGAACATTTCACTGTGATCCCAAACTTTTAAGCGGTAGTGTATATATATATATTTCTATTCTATATATATATATAGAATGTATACATTTAGTAATAACTGAAATATATAAAGGAATATACAAAACATATACAAAAAATATACATAGGATATACAGGAGGACATGTGTAGAAACTTACATAGGCAGCTTATCTAAGAAGATAAATGCATAAATATATAAATATATTTAAATAAATAAAATTAAAATTTTGAGTAGTCTGCTCCCAACTCAGCCACAATATTTTCATTAGTATATGGTCAAAAAGATGAAAAGTTCAGATTTCACTAACATAAAGAGAACCATAAGATATGGGCTAAAATGTTTTGGTGGAAGAATTGTTTATTGCAATAATTATTAATTTGTTAGATTAATTAGTTTAATTATTAACTATAGATGCAAATGTTTTAGCATGTTTTATGTTGATGACTTTATATAAAAGTGTTTTGTGACTGTTTTTTTAACTGGCGTGGTGGTCTACTCATAGCTTTCTGTAGCTATTTGCTGTATTCTACAGAAAATAAAGCCTCTACATTTATATAATAGATTTGTATGTTGGTAGTATATTATCTGTGGATGATTCCAGTTCTGCTCAGGAGGTGGTGCTGTTGATCAACAGTGCAGGGTTGTGGGCATTAGAAATAAGATCTGCAAGGTTTTGCACATCTTGCGTCATTATAAAATAGATCCTCTAGCATTTCTTTAGATTGATGTGAAGGAAAGTTTAGACCTCAAGCCATAAATATTAGAACATTAACTTCCCGTTAGATCTGCTTTCATAGGGATCAAATGGGCAAAAGCAGTGTTATAAAACAGCACTGCAGCGTCTGATATGTTCCTCTGGGAAAGTTCTGTTGCTGCTGATTCACAGGCGTCTCTGGGAGAGACTGTATAACACTTTTAGAGAGCTGGGAGGTGTGCGGAGCTGGAGGCAGACTGAGAGATGTGTGTGGTGAGTATAAGGACTGATCAATAATGCATGCATTGCTGAAACATGGCCTTTCCTCTTCGGTGGGATTGTAATTGGTCGCCTGAGGCCCACGAGTCCAGTGTCAGCCCAAACTCATCTCACATTCACAAGCTTTTCTCTCCACACTTTGAAAACTAAAGGATCCAAAGTGGTTCCTGGCTTGGGTGGACGCTTGTATGAGCAGCCCTCAGTTGCTGTAGAACTGTTGCTGTACATGTGGCAGGTCATTTGACCCTATTAAATGTTATTAATTCTATTTAAAGGAACTAAAAGTGGTTCTTTGATGCCCTGCTGGCACATGTTTGAGTTCACATGTCTGTAGTCTTCTCATCTCTTCATTCCTCTCTGCCAGCGCTCTCCTCCTCGCTCATCTGTCTATTCTCCATCCTCTCTGCTCCTTGCTGTAATTGAGTTCCCTTTGTTTTCCTCCCTCTGCTCTATTTTTGCGTGTCATCTCTTTTCTGACACTTGTTGAGAACAAAGAGAGAGAGCGGGAGATGAGGTAAAAAGGGCGACCGGGGCACTCTCTAGACTTCATTGAGTGCCACTTGCCCTTTAGACAACAGATGGATGTGCTCTGTGTGTTTATTACTGCATATCTCCCTGAACAGTGGTCAAGTGTATACCCAAGGCTTTGTTTCTCACCTTCATGGATATTGATGAGGACAAGATGTAGAGCAGCAAAGCCTGTTTTTCAACATTTGGGGTCCCTAAGTGACATTCTGCTTGCCCCCTATTCACCTGGCCAACTTTGTGTGGACAAATAAGCCATACAGTTATAACCAGCAGGAATTTGGCAACATAAAAATGCCACATAATATATATTT
This sequence comes from Megaleporinus macrocephalus, assembly GCA_021613375.1. Classification (NCBI taxonomy): domain Eukaryota; kingdom Metazoa; phylum Chordata; class Actinopteri; order Characiformes; family Anostomidae; genus Megaleporinus; species Megaleporinus macrocephalus. The sequence goes on along the minus strand of CM038715.1, from coordinate 5,220,790 downwards.
ATTCAGTTTTTTATATTGTTCTCTGATGTAATGTCCATTTACAGCTCTATGATTTGGCTCTAGAGTCAAATGAACTGTTTCCCCCTTTTTATGAACAAGCTTTGCTCTGATTGGCTGGTTTATAGTGAGGCACTGTGATTTCTCCATATATCCAAACAGAACTAATTCTATCTCTTTGTTCTTTCTGAGTATGACTGCCCACCTGTCCTGATTGACACTGATAGAAGACTGACCACCAGGTTCCCCTGCCACCCAAGTCACCCAACAGACTGTCCTTGGGTGATCTGTCCCTGCTGTTACCCGTGTCATACCAGCTACCTAGCCTCAGACTAGCTGCCTAACCTCCATTATAAACTATACTAAAATGAACATGGACTCTAACTAGTTTCCACTAACCTTCTACCTTCACTAACTATCATCATCACTCTAACTGTTCTTCATCTGTAATATAATTCGTCGTAGTTATATCATATTATGATTATATAAGCACACCTGAGCAGCTGAACTGAAGTACAAGGTGGTACAGTCAGTATATCAGTACTGTTTGAGTAGTTTGATCAGAGGAGGATGGGTCCCCCTCCTTGTGAGTCTTGGTTCCTCCAAGGGTTTCTTCCTCCAGTTCTGAGGGAGTTTCTCCTCACCACTGTCGCCTATGGCTTGCTCACTGGGGGGTTTTCTATGTTCTATGATTTCTATTATTTCCTTCTGTGTTGTTATTTTCTTCTTAGGCTTATTTATGCTCTATTGAACTTTTCTCATCACTAAATTCCTGTAAAGCTGCTTTGTGACGACATCAGTTGTTAAAAGCGCTATACAAATAAATTTGATTTAATTTGATCACACAGAACAACATATTTTAAATAGATACAGACAGGAAAATAAATTGAACCTTCATGTAAACAAGCTTGGTCGTCATTCTCTTTAGTCCCTATGCTTACATTGGTTACTTGGAACTTGCTAGTAGCTGATGTTATCTATACTAGCTACTTGCTCTCAATATCAAAATCAGCACAAAGTAAATTAAAGTTACTACTTACTATCAGACTTTCAGTTTAAGATGATCTGCATCAACCATCAAAAAGTGAATAAACTCACACAGCACAGCTGCTACTTCCAGGTTTTAATTGGTGTTGGAAATTGTGCCACAGTTACATTGTGCCACCTGCAAAAGCTGCTTAAGGTGGAAAGTTCAATTAAGAAGCTGCAAATAGGAATCCAACTTCAACCTTGCTCCAAGATCAACATCAGCATCTCTTTCACAGCCTGGACTGATGGCTTTATCCACATAGTCCACTGTTGCTGCAGCTGTTGCTCTGATTCCGCTGTGTGTAAATTTTGGGGGTGTAAATAATAACAAGTCAAGACTGTTATGTCACAGTTTAGGTTTTTGGAATCAGCCTGTTTTACTAGACCTCTTTACAAATGTGGGATTTGTACCTCAAGGCAAAGGCAGAAGTGTTTAAGGTACATGGTATATCAGTTCTGTGTACTGAAGTCTTCAGTACTGAAGTACTGAAATATTTTCTGTGGCACATTTAATATGAAATATGACCTGATTCCTTTTCATTGGCATATTTGGGCTCCTCCAAGTATGTTCTCATAGCAACCAGGCAATATAACAGACAGGGTGAGTACATATACAGGTAATGAAATTATCCCAGGCACTGCAACTTACTAGCATACTGTCTGTTGTTTAGATTAAAAGATTTCAGCAGCTTTAACACTGAACGTTGATTAAATAACAAGGGCATTAAAAAACACCTGTTACAATCAGTGTGCCAGGAACCCTTAACAGTTGTTTAGATTTTTAAAGCAATGCCTGTTAACTGAAGATAAAGTTATGGAAAGTGGCATCTTGCCCCACTACTAAGAAAAGAAGCCCCCCTACCCAGGGTCAGAAGCCACCTTGTTTTGGTTTGTCAGAGAATGTATAATTTATACGATAAAGCATTACAAATCTTTGCATTTTTCAAAAATTGTTATTCCACTTCATTTTAATTGAATCATTTGAAATTCAATAGCTATTGTGGTTATATAATTTGTTATGAAAGTTCTTTAATATTTGATTAATATCTAATATAATTTCATAGTTCCTGTGGTTGTTGTGACTATATTTATTATTACTGTTAAAATGCAAACTCTGACAGTGTAAACAAAGTAAAATAATTCAGTATTTAATAAGTAAGTGCAAAATATTACAGCACAAAACAAAGTAGGCACAGATATAAGTCCATTGAGCTGCAAAACGCAAAAACAAACTCATTTTATCCAACAATCACTATTACTAACCTGCAACACTAGTAAAACTCAAATAAACAATTTAGTCATAATGGAAGATTAAGTAAATAAAGTTTAATGCAAAAGCGGATGTCGTGCCCTGTCTCTGAATTTCTTTTATAGCTTAATATGACAGATGACAATAATTTTTATCTAAAATTCAACAGGCCCCCAAAAAACACCCACATATTTTCTGTGTACAAATACTCCATGGTGTTCAGGGGTCCCATGTTGCCCTCGCTACTCCAGTCCTGACTGGCTGTTAACTCACTTACCATAGCGGTGCTGATGCTAGCTTCAAGAACCAAGTGGGTGCTACAGCACCAGCTTGAGGCAGATCAGTGCTGTATCTTTAGTTAAGAAACCTTTCTAATTTTCATTCACAGGGTTTAAAAGGTTAATTAGGGGTCCCAGAACCCTCAGTACCCCTGTGTTTCACACCTTGTATGTTTTCAGTGTCAGATCTGTAGGTTCAGATTGGTTGGACTTCTGCGTCCAGTACTATGATGTAGTTGAGATGGTTTACACTTGCTGACTGATGGCTTGTAACATATTGGAATCTGCTGAAGATCATACAACAAAGGACCCAATAGCCAGGCTTAAACTGCAGAGCTGTCCCACATTACATGCCTGTTTCAATAGTGCTGCCATGAAAAGAAAGGCATAACAGTAGCACTGCACTGCAGTCTAGCTTTCACATGCCCATCTATTCACACTCCCTGCAATACACTGTATGATTCCCCACTACTCATGGAGTCACGAGTGCACAGTGGTAGTGTAGTATTTTCAAAGGATTGAAGAGTTAAGGATTGAAAAGACACCTACTGTTCAGCTGATCACCAGAGATGTTCCCTACACTAAAAACAGAGATGATGGCATTATTAAAAGGGCAAATTTGATAACAGATGAATGTTTAATATATAAATAAATGTGCTGTGTGCTGTCTATGCCTAAATAAAAAAATAAAAATAAAATGCTAAACAAAATATGGAAAAAAATCAGAATGTTTTGTTAAATCAAGATAAATAAGACAACAAAACAATAGCATTTCTGTCCATTCATGTTATAAGGAGTGTTTCATCTTGAACTAATCTTTGGCCAATCAGAACTCTTTACATGTATCAGTCACGGCACAGCAAGAAAACCAGACTATATAATTCTATGGGACAAAATATCATTGATCATGTGAAACAGTCATGTGAAAATGTATATAAATGCAGGCAAACGTCATAAAATAACTTTCGAAGTACAAGAGAAATGTAGAATTTGAGCTCTTTAAGGTTTCAGGGAACACAGAATTAAATACTACAAATATTTGTCTGATTAGAAACTTGAGAATTATATCTCCAACAAAGCTTGAATGAAAAATATAAGATATAAATATGACAAACCCTGGCTTAAAAACCTCTAATCAATCAGATCTATCTGACGACTGTGTGGACGTTGCTAATGAGCAGCAGATTGTCAGCTCTCTGTCCAGCATTTCTAGTCTGCTCCGCTACTCATACAGAACTAAAATCATTAGCCAGCCTTACCCAAGAAACAGTTGAATAGACGTGCAGATGGACAGACACAATAACAGACAGATGAATGGACAAAGCAACAGACGAATGATGGAACAGATGAACAAACCATATTAGTGTATGGATAAACGAATGAATGGGCGACAGACAGGTGGCCTAACTTGCTGGCTTTGGTGATGCTGGGTTAGTTTTAGCTCGCTATATTTTTCTCACGGTTTTGTGTGGGCGGGGCAAGAGACTTATGATTGGTTAGGACATGTAGAACATGCAGGACATGCCAAGGTGAAGGCCACCTAAATCTTGGGTAAAGAAAACCCTTACAAAAAAGAAGTTTATTCAAGTGTATCATTAGTTTACTTATTTTAAACTAAAAGGAAGTGAGTATGCTTTCAGTTTACTTTTTATGTACTTCTCAGTGATATACTAAACACAGTTATACTTAACTATGCTTGGGTTATACTGACAAGTATAGAACAGTCTAAGTATATTTGGCCTTTACTTGTACTTAATCTTTTGATTGAGATAGTAGAAGTAAGTGTTCTTGCTCTGCAGTAAAACACACCCAGTACAATATTTATTTAAAATTTGATTTATAAAGATTTATAAAGATACAAATATGTTTCTTAATCTGAGTGTGTCTTGTTTATTTTACGTGTTCACTGGTGAGTGAGTAAACATTGTTAAAGTTCTATTTTAAATAGAAAAACCTTAAAACCTTAAACCTAGTCATATACTTTAAAGTACAACAATAATATAAGCAGTAAATTATAAGTATTAATTTCACTTAAAGAAAACGTACAAGCTAGTAAACTAACAGTAAACCCTTAAGTTAACTTTTAGTGTAGTTGCAGTACAAAAGAGGTAAACTAGTTGTATACCTGGTTTACTACTCTTACAATTAACGTATACTTAAAAGTATACTTTTAAAAACTAGAAAGTGGCCAATTTAGTCCCAAGAAGTATTAAAATAGTATATATACAGGTGTACTACTAGTACAATGACATTAGTATAGTAACTGCATAAAGTATACTTAATAAAATGAACTTTAAGTATACTTATTTTCTGTAAGGGAAGAGAGAATTATGGTAACATACAGTAGATGTACAACAGGCCCAGAAGAACAAGATTAACTTAATTAGAAAGAAAACACAAGTTTAGATTTCCTGGGGCTTCACTGAGGGTCACTTGCTAAATTCAGTCACTTTATAATGCGGATAGGAATCGTCTTCATTTGTTAGCTCCAGTGTGGCCTAATGATTGAATGTATTTTGGTATGTTATGTTATCTTAGGGTGTTTTCACACCAGCACTAGTGAGTCCAGTTAAAACGGACTCTGGTTCGTTTGGTGTGGTTCGTTTTGGCGGGTGTGAAAACAGTAATCGCACTCGGGTGCGGACCAAAACAACCACACCGAGACCCTCGAGAGGAGGTGGTCTCTGTCCGGTTCCAAGCAAACTCCAGAGCGGTTCGTTTAAGGTGAGAACATGATTCGACCTCAATCCGACCCAAGTGTTAGGTGTGCTCCACAAGTTTGATCTAAACATCTCCTGCAGCCAGGTGTGCTTTGCATTATGGGATGCGGCAGATGGCGTAAACAGAGAACTGGAGAACTGTAGCAGCTAACAGGACGAGGACAATGAAGCGAGGTCTCTCTTGGACTAGCAGTGAGGGACGTTGTCTACTTGATGTTTGGAGTGAGCTGGGTGGTCTGCAGGTGGACTGTAGTTTGGTATATTATCAGATTATTATTACAGCTATGAACAGATGCTGTCTCTGCCGCTGCTCCGTGATACGCTCTACAAGAAATGTGCAGTAGTTTTGGAAAACCTGATCTTCTCCCTGTGTTTACTTTCTTGCTCACACGCCAGATAGCTCTGACCAATCAGAGGAGACAACATGCTCACGTGGTTTGTTGGGGCGCATTTTGGTGCGTTTGGGTTTTTGCCTGTAAAAACAAACTTAACCGAGGAGGAAACGCTCCAAATAAACAAACTCATTAACTGATCCAGACCAGAGAAACCAACTACAGGTGTGAAAACACCCTTAGCTTCTTGTAGGCTTTTTATGAGACAGAGGTATAAAGTAGTGTAAGTAGCAGTAGAGTCCAAAAAAGACATGCGGACCCCTCAGTCACAGGCCCACAGGCCCTACTTAGTAGGCAAAATCAGTAGGCAAGCGTGACTAGTATGTCTGAATACTCAGTAGGTATTGAGTACATTCCTCCCGTTGAGTACATTACATTCCTCCCGTTTCATCTTCTCTGATCTACAGCTCCACACCGTCTGATCCATAATCAGATAAAAACACAGATCAGAGTCACTAAAAGATCTAAATCTGTCAGTAAACGAGCTTTTAATGAATAGCAGGACTTTTACGGTGGTGGTCTGACGTCTTGTGTCACAGGACGCTGGTAATATGGTGTACATAGTCCGTCTGAGATTGTGTGGTACTAAAACTCTTCTACTGAAATTACCTACTAGTCTGCCGCTCCAGCAGTACGTACTGACTCTAATCTAGTACATACTGACTAGTAGGCAATTTCGGACGCACCTTCAGAGACTTGTCCCTTTGAGGGAATCTCTGAGACCATCTTAGGGGCCTTTTACTTTATTAGCTCCAGTGAAGTGTGTTAAATGAGCTCATAGGGACAGAGAGACCATAGCAGTAAACTTCTTAACAATGCTTAATATTTCAGAACCATAACATTCGATTTGCTGGGCTATTGGCTGCAAACTACTCCATTTGTTATACATGACTGCTAAAGCAACTTCATTACTTTACTTGGCTAGCTTGCTAGTTTGCAGGCTACGTGCTGAACAACAACAAAAGGAAGGCAAACTGTCAGGTATCTGCTGATGCCTGTTTTTCTCTTGCACATTTCCTAATTTATTTCTGCACTACCTTTTTACCTACGGTCAGGGTGTATAGTTTGTATTCATATATTCTTGTATATATTCTTTTTGACTATTGGAGTTCTATTCTTCTTTATTTATACTGTGTTATATACCTTATTGTTTTTTATACTGTGTTTTGTACTGTGTAACTGCTACTGGCTGCAAAATTTCCTTCAGGATCAGTAAAGTATCTATCTATCTATCTATCTATCTATCTATCTATCTATCTATCTATCTATCTATGTATCTATCTATCTATCTATCTATCTATCTATCTATCTATCTATCTATCAGATGTCCATGCAATGTCCACTAATGCCCTTCATACCATCACCAGATGCTAGCTTTTGAACTGTATGCTGATAACAACCCAGACGGTCCTTCTGCTCTTTAGCCTGAAGATTGTGGCATCCGTGATTGTCGAAAACAGTTTAATATTTAGATTTTTGGTCCACAGGAATCCACTTTACCTCAGTCCTTCTTAAATGAGTTGGGGTTTAAAGAAGGCTGCAGTGTTTCTGGATCCGCTTCATGTTTGGGTTCTTCTTTGTATGGCAAAGTTTGTGGAGCAGAAGCAAACGATGTTCTTGAGCCCATGCTCTGATTTCCACTACAGTATCAGTTTTTACAGTGTCAGTTTTTAAAGAAGTCTATCTATCAAACAGTTCTACACTGACATGTGTATGTTTAAAGAAGTACAGAAATTTGGCCTTAAACTGCAATGTTTTGCATTAAAATTGATCAAAAGGACGACATGTCTCCGTCATATTGGACTTCTCTATGTCCGTCCAGGTCTTGCATCCGTGTGGGTACGTCTCTGTGCGTCCATGTGCCGGTGCACGAATGCAGGAATTGTGCTCTCTGGTTGCTACGAGCTGGGCATTGACGTAGGGCTTCTTTCTGCTGTAATGAATCTACCCACGGCTGCATTAATACATCATAGTGAGTGAGGAACGTCATGGGGAGTCATGTCAGAGAGCTCCCCCCGCAGCAGTGCTCGCAAAAGAAACAAGAGGCCATTTTAATATTAGAGCAGCGCTCCGCACCACGCTCGGCAGGCCTTATGAGGGAAGGGCCATGAATTTTTTATCTCAGTGTGAAATATGGAGTTATGTTTTATTGAGAGCATTAAGTTTAGCCCCAGACCATTGTTCACACCTACGGAGGAGAGAGGGAGGTTAGATGGGTTCTTCCTGTGAAGGAGGACTGTGGTCAGACATGCAGCGAAGCTGGGATGATGTAAATATTTGTCTCAGGTTTCCTCTAAACCTCGCCAGATGTCATAAATATTTAAGACACACACTTGATGCATGACTCTGGATATAGATTTTCAGGGGCTGACTGCAGGAAGTTTGATTCATTGTTTTATGTTAGAGGTACTAATTTATTTTTTCCAAAGACTATCAGCGGTTTGTGTGCATCACATGAACCTACAGTGTTGGCTGACTCCATAAGGCCGCAGTACTACTATTAGTAAGTTGTAGGAGCAGATAGCAGCAACAAAACAGCCCTCGCCTGATGCTCGAACCGAATTGACTGAATGGATACGTGACTTCTTTGGAAGCTGTTTGTTCAGCTCTATCACATGCTTCATGGCCTGGCTTTCTTCTCTTTTGAAGAGTGAGTGTTGATGCTGTCCCGATGAGTGGGGGAATCATGGGCCTCTCAGCTAGATCTGTAGGCTCAAGAGCCATTATGGGGCTGTTCAGCCTGCCCAGTGCTTTAGTTTCTACAGTAACGCCGCATGGTTATCTCTCTATTACACCGCCATCATCGTGCACAAGTTCCATTTTCGAGCCAAAGGAAATAGCTCTCATTCTGCATCGTAACAATGTGAAAGCCTCCCTCCATTTGCTTGTGTAAACCACTGAAACCCAACACATCGATTTTGCTGGTTACATAATGCCGCGCCAATGAGGTTACAATCACAACATGCAATTAGGAATTGCAGAACGAGGCATGGATATAAACATACTTTTCTCTGGACCATTTACGTCTCTGTTAAACCAGGTGACGAAGTCGCTTAATGATGCTTTATTATGCAAAGTACCGTTTCTTTGGCGCAGGTACTCATCAAGACGTAAATCACTAATGTGTGGCACAGCCTTCCATCTTTCCTTCCACACCTGAGGACCCTGTTATGATTAATGGAGTTCCGACATCCACACCTGCACCTATTTTTCCTCCCTTTCAATATGTGAAACCTCTCTCTTCTTTTCTGTTTCTCTCTCTCTATCTCTCTCTCTCATGTCAGAAAGGCCCTTTGGTGAAACATGGGGTGATTAGTGATTGCTGTAGTGTACTTCGCTGACAAGCATACTGATTAGGCCAGCAGTCTGGAGCTCAACAGCAAAAAAAAAAAAACTCTCCACACAAAACTATAGCGCAGGCTGGCTAGAGCAAACCTAACACAGTGCAATTTGGACTGCAGTAATTAAAAATGGTGGGATCCACTCTAATAATACATCTGTGCACTGTTACAAGCGTGATGTTTCAACCCACATGTAGGCCTTCATCGGTGTTTAAGCTGATAATACTGAGTGAGTACTTGTTTTAATATAAGGGGTTTGTATTTTTGGTTGAAAGTGTGTTGAAGCACCTGCTTTTTCTCTTTTTATCATATTGGTTGTAGTGTGTTGTGAGAATACCCCATAAAAGGCTGTGATTTATGGAATATGTGACACTTTGGACCCGAGTATCTGTCATAAAGTTGCCGCATTTATCATTCCCAGCAGCCACATATGGCTTTACAATCAGTGTAATCTTTTTTTTTCCCAATCAGTGAGCTGAAAGCCCCAGATGTAAGAAAAATGGTCCAAAAAACAGCTCACTTGATATGCTTATATATATTCTGTGGCTTGCCTAAGATGAAAATGTGTGTTTAAGCACTGTATAGAGTTTCAAGCTCTTCGTATGCTTGGTTTTGAGGACAGTTCCATCCATTATGTTCCATAATTGTCTCATTCTGCTTTGGCTTTTGCACAACTTGTCTTCGATTGTGATGTGTAATGTGTTTTTCTGGCACGCTGCTTCAATTTCTTGGAAGTCATGCTCAGCTATTTGTAATACGAAAGCATCAGAAACCCATCTGTGTTTTCCTATTACTAGATTGTCCTCTATTTTGAGATATATATCTTTACAGGAAACATTTGTCTTACGTCTTTGACTTACTAGAAGTGTTTTGCTCATGACTGGTTTATGTAATATCCAGTGTTGGAAGTGTTTCTGAATCGATTCCACTTTCTCAAACACACACTTGCGAAATGACAAGAATACATTGACCAAGGCAATAAGGCAAAAGAGGCCTCGTGCAGCCCCTTACCTGTAGTAAATTTATTATATATCTTTTATAAAAAGCTGTCAGTCCTGATAAGATGTTAAGACAAATGTTTAAGAAGTCACTTATTATTAGTAAAATTTACAATAAACAAATGTAGTCGGTTTACAGCAGGATATACCAGGCAGCTATAGACTGGGGATGGATATAACCTTCAGTCACTCATCATTGTATATGGCAGTCATTTCAGTGTCAAGTAATGAAGTACAAATACTTTGTTACCTTACTTAAGTAGAAATTTTGGTTATTTATACTTTACTGGAGTAATTATTTTTCAGGTTACTTTTTACTTCTACTCCTTACATTTACACTCCATTATCAGTACTTTTTACTCCTTACATTTACACTCCATTATCTGTACTTTCTACTCCTTACATTTACACTCCATTATCAGTACTTTCTACTCCTTACATTTACACTCCATTATCAGTACTTTCTACTCTTTACATTTACACTGCATTATCAGTACTTTCTACTCCTTACGTTTACACTCCATTATCAGTACTTTCTACTCCTTACATTTACACTCCATTATCAGTACTTTCTACTCCTTACGTTTACACTCCATTATCAGTACTTTCTACTCCTTACATTTACACTCCATTATCAGTACTTTCTACTCCTTACGTTTACACTCCATTATCAGTACTTTCTACTCCTTACATTTACACTTCTTTATCAGTACTTTCTACTAAACATAGTCTCGTTACTCCTATTTCATTTTAGTTTGTTTTCATTCATGTACATTTACATTCCAGTAAAGATTATTGATAACATGTCTTTGAAGTTTAACTTCATTACAATACTTATAGACAACTAGTCATCATATCTTCTGCTCCATGAAACACATGTTAATGCTCAGTAGTAACAGATATTCTTCTTTAATATATTTACATTGTACTAAACTACATTCATGTTCAATGGGCGTATATGTGGCTAAAACAAGTCTAGCGCATCCCAAATTTATCAACATTAACATTTGAATATAACATTATAGTCATTATGACTTTTAGAAGAATGGGGATTTTGGGGAGGTGGGCTAGTGCACTATAGACCCCTGTGGTGCGGCCTAAGCTTTTGTCCACTTTTTTCTTACATCACTTTTACTTTTATACTTTAAGTAGTTCTGAAAGTAGTACTTTTACACTTTTAGTGGAGTAAAAAACTTGAGTAAATACTTCTACAGACGTATTTTTAAACCCTAGTATCTATACTTCTAGTAATGAATGTGAATACTTTTGACACCTTTGGTCATTTTATAAACTGGGTGTCATGTATTCATAAACACAAATACAGCTGTGTTTAATGAAAAAACCACCACCTTTAATAACAGCTTTTTGTATTACCACTGCAACAACAATGCTAGTTTGTAGTGCCTCTATGTGTATGTTTAATACTAATACTAATATTATACTAATACTAATACTAATATACTATTTATTAGCTAAAAAATCAATAAGCTGCACATTCACTGAAAAAATCAAATTAATGTAGCTCATATAAGCAAATTATCTTACTATATCTTACTATATGTATTTTTTTTAAATTAGCAAAAATAGCTGTCAATACAGAGATATACAATTACTGACATTACTTAAAACCAGTAAGAGTTAATTAATCCTAAATGAATTAAAACAAATTTGCAAAAATCTCAGATAAAGGAAATATTAAAATATTGACTACATTTAAGGTAACTTGCCATGATACCATTTCTTGTAGTGTAAAATCAATAGTCTTGCGGTTATTCAGTAAGAGTTAGACATAAATCTAGTCTCTATTTAATCAGTGAATTTAGAGGAAAACTGTTTGTGTTACTCCCTTTACATGCAACTGCTACTGTACATACACTGCATACACATTTCAGCCATAACTGGACGGCACAGCTTGACGCTCAGCATTGAAATTTGTTAAAGTAGTCAGAGCCCTGCAAGCTTTTTATCATATGAAGCAGAGCCCATTCTAATCTAGCACTAAGTGTAATACTGAAAGCAGCACTGTCTGTTCAGGAGCTTAGTGATATTTCAATACTGACCAGTCAGGAAGTGATCCCAGTGCTGGTACAAACCGGTTCTGTGTTTAGCTTAGATCACATAAAACCCTGTTTTCAGAAAGGCTTTTATGTGGTGCAAAATATAAAAAAACAGAATTTAATAATGTACAAATTATTTAAAGCCTATGTTTAATTGAAAATTCCACAATGACAATATTTTTGTAACTTGCTGCCAGCAACACATATTTTGTGACAGGAGTAACGAAAGACTGATAAAGTAGTGTAATGCTAGAAAACACAAACAAATGGAGTATGTTGCAGGTAATTGGGTTACTTATTGTCATGCCCTGCCTGTTTCTCCTGTCTGGTCTCGTCTGTCTATGTTCATGTTTATGTTCCCTCGTCCATCCCATGTGCTTCTGTTTACGTTTCTGGTTTGTCATGTGATCCGCGTCTCCTCCCAGTGTCACCAGCTGTCTCGTGTTTCCTCTCGTTATCAGGTGTATATAGTCTGCTTGTTTTGTGCTCGTCCCTGTGGTTCTTTTTGTATTTGTATTCGTATTCATATCTGTGGTTCTGGGTTTTGCTCCCTGCTTCTGTTTTGATTTTTGTTGTGTTTGTGTTCTTGTGTTTTGTTTAGTTTATATTAAATACTTTAAGCTTGCGAGTGTGTCCGCGTCTGCTCCTGCTACACCGTGACACTTCTCAACAGGTCAGTAACATGATTGAGCCTTTCAGAAGTAAAGATGCTGAGGGGTTCACCAACTGTAAAAGACTGCACATACAGGAGAATATCATTTCTTAATTAAAAAGTAGTTAAAGACTTGGGCATTTCATAATCTACAATTAAAATATCATTAGATGAGAATCTGGAGAAATCTCTTCATAAAAGGAACAAGGCCCACAGCCAATAAGGGATGGCTGTGATCTTCAGGCCCTCAGGCTACACTGCTTTAAAAACTGACACTGTAAAAACTGATACTGTGGAAATCAGCTCATGGGCTCAGGAACACCGTTTGCTTCTGCTCCACAAACTTTGCCATACAAAGAAGAACCCAAACATGAGGCAGATCCAGAAACACTGCAGCCTTCTTTGAACCCCAACTCATTAAAGAAGGACTGAGGTAAAGTGGATTCCTGTGGACCAAAAATCTCAATTTTAAACTGTTTTCAACAATCTCGGATGCCACAATCTTCAGGCTAAAGAGAAGAGGGACCATCTGGGTTGTTATCAGCATTGTTATCAGTTCAAAAGCTAGCATCTGGTGATGGTATGAAGGGCATTAGTGGACATTGCATGGACTAGATAGATAGATAGATAGATAGATAGATAGATACTATATTGATCCCAGAGGGAAATTCAAGGTATCCAGTAGCAAATGAGGGTACCAATAATGCTCAACTCCATATACGTGTTATGGAACAACATTCTATTGCATTCTTTACATTTAGCACAACATCCAAACTTTTTATTAGAAATAGAGTTACTCATATTATTCCAGATAACACTGAATATATTACTACATAGCTTATAACACAGCACATCATTTCTTTAGTAATAAAACCAAACCACTGAGTGACACGCTGAGAAATTGAACAGTACTGGGAGTTGCCCTGCTCCAATTCTGTGCATGCACAGCAGCCTTAAGCCTAATAATAAATATTAAGGAAGCTACAACTTTGTTTGTTGTAATGATCAGTTTAGCTTTAGTTGTTATAAAAAGTAAAGGAAGTTGGATTTTCACATGTTTGGGGCTGTTTGGGGCTGATGGTGATAAGTAATGGTGCTAGAACATAATTCTATTTTTTCTGAGCACTATAGTGTCGGACTGACAGGACTGACACTCTCACCTTCAGCATCATCATGAAAACAGGCCGTGTTTCGAGCGCACTCGGGGATATTTTGAACACATCCTGTGGTGTGTGACACACTAGTCCTGAAAGCAGGTCACGCAGGAAACGTGAAGAAGCAGACCTAATCAAAGCTGCAATCACACTTCCTTCTCCTCTCCCCAGGGCTTCAGTGGTGTAATAGCCCGCTCTAATGACCACCCGAGCTGCCTTTGCACAGCTCACTCACTAACGCTGAGAGCTTTCTTTGCCCTCGCACACCATGGTTAGGTTCATCAACGTCCACAATCTAATTTGGTTCATAAACGTTTAGCAAAAAGTAAACTTTCCTGACTGGTCCTTCGAGAAATCAGCTGAGTAATGAAACGGAGCTCTGCAGTAAACTGAGGGATTAGGTTAAAGAACATACTCATACAAAATAAGTAAACAAAGCAGGAGCCTGAAGAGGGTCACTCCTTACAGTGTACAGTCTAGGCAGCTTGGAACCGGGTTTAGATTCCATTCTGAAAGCTAAGCTCAGCACACCAGGAGAGAGGCAGGTGAAAATGAACTGGAAATAGCTTTGAGAAGTCTTTAAATCTCATTTTTCTTCCTAACTTCATAATATATACTTCACGTTTACCTTATTCTGAGTTGGCGTCCAACTTTTCCCAACAAAGGCAGGACGTTTTTGAAGGCAGAGGAAGAAGGAAACTAGAACGAGAGAACTGCTGACTCATTTCAAGCTTTTTATTGAGAGTCTGTTCACGCTCACCCGTTGTCATTACACTCCACAACTTATGGAGTCAGTATTGATCATGCATACTTTGGCCCAAATGAGTTCTGTCTAGTAAACACCAGCGAGCTGTACACCAGGCACCTTAGGGAGGTGTGAGCAGAGGCCTCTCAGCACAGCCCTGTAGATTAGCAATATAGCTCCTCTTCCAGGATGTAACAATCCTGTTCCGTCTCAGTGCGTCTCTGATAGCGTAAGACGAGAGTTTCCGTTAGTGTCCGAGCAGCTCGGAGAAGCCTGTGGGCTCAGGGGTAATCACGCAGTGCGGTGGTCTCTTCATCTCTCCTCTCAGGGTCTCCGAATGAGAAAATGCTGCAACATCGATACACCTTTTACTGAAGGACTGAGTGACCAGACACACTTACGGATCAAGGAAAGGCTGCTGCTGATAAACTGAGATTACATGGACAAGCACTCTCTCTCTCTTTCCCTCCTTCTGTCACTTCTCTCTCTTTTGTTTCTCTCTCTTGCTTTTCTCTATTCTGTCTTTCATTGGTCTCTCTCACTTTCTCTATCTCACTTTACTATATTCTGTCTCTCACACTTTCTTTATCTCACTTTTGTCTCTTCTGTCTCTAATTGTTCTCTCTCACTTTCTTTATATTACTTTTCTCTCTTCTCTCTCATTGGTCTCTCTCAATTTCTCTATCAATTTTCTTTCTTCTGTCTCTCATTTGTCTCTCTCACTTTTTCTATCTCACTTTTCTCTCTTCTGTCTATCATTGGTCTCTCTCACTTTCTCTATATCACTTTCTCTCTTCTGTCTCTCATTGATCTCTCTCACTTCCTCTATCTCTTTTCTTTCTTCTGTTTGTCATTGGTCTCTCTGACTTTCTCTATATCACTTTTTTCATCTCTGTCTGTTGTTGGTCTCTCACTTTTTCTATCTCACTTTTTTCTCTTCTGTCTCTCATCGGCCTCTCTTTCACACTTTTATCTTTCTCCTCTTTTTAATTTATCTGACTCTTCAATGTCATACTTCTATCTCTCTCTTTACACTCTGTGTATGTGTGTACACAAATATATATATATATATATATATAATGTGTATGTATGTATGTATGTATGTATATATATATGTATGTATATATATATATGTATGTATATATATGTTCAGTGTCTCACACCCTCCCCCATCGATTGGTCCTTTCTTATTCTTTCTCTCCTCTCTGTTATGTTTCTGCTCCCCAACTCTCTCTTGCTGTCTTTCTCGCTCTGCTTTCCCCTCTTCTCTCTTACTCTTTCTCTCAAATCGAGAATAATTTAAAATGAAGTATGGTGAGCTGCAAACACTCTCCTACCAAAGGCCCCATTATATCTATCCGCTAAATCTAAAAAGTTGAATCAACACCTTTCTAAGTCCCCTTCTGTGCCGGGCAGGTTATTGCACAGGCATATGGGCTGCGCTGTATTGCCACCATCAGAGCGCCTTCAGCTCTTTGTGACTGATATAAAATAACGAGAGTTCGGTGGGGGGTGAGCAGCTTGATATATTTCCAAATTTGATCTTCTCTGAAATATTAAGTTACAAAAGACAGCAAAGTCTCTGCTGTGCTCACGATTTGTAGAAAGAATTGTTACTCCAGGAGTTTGGTGAACAGTTTACAGCCCGCTTGGAGAAACACACACACACACACACACACACACAAATGTTTGTCTTACTATATTAGTGAGGTCATCCATAGGTTTCTATTGATCTTTCTTTTACTATAACCAAATAGTATTACACCTAAACCTAGCCCTAACCTTAACCTCAAAACCCAAAAGACCAATTTTCTCTATTAGATTTATTTATTTATTTTTTTTTATTTTTATTTTTTGGAGAAAATGACGTGCTCAAGTGAGGACCAACAAAATGTCCTCACTTTACCAAAAAAATCAGATTGTCCTATACTAGTGAGGACATGTGGTCCTCACAAATATACCTCTACAAGAACACACACACACACACAGACACAAACAGAATAAAACTAGCTGCAGCACCAAAAAATCAATAACAGTGAAGAAAAAGCAATGAGGTTTCTCTCCCTGAGAAACACAGGATTCTCAGTACATAAGCCTTTGTTACTATTTCCTTTTTTTCTTTAAAGCACATCAATTACACTAAATCACCAGCATGTCAACATTCTAGCAGCTCTCCATGTTTGTAAATACTAAGTGAAGAGTCACTGATGGTCAGCTGTTTCGGTTTCCTTCTCTTTGATGGCACGACGCATCTGTTTACATATTATTAAGAAAGGTTTACTTTTCATTTTGTGACTGACAAGCTCGTACAGAATAAAATACCTCAACAGAAGCTCTCATAAAAGCTCCTCTGGTTTTCATATTTTATTTTCATAAATGTTTCAGCGACGTGAGTCAGATAGTCAATATTTGGCATGCTTTTTTTCAAATGTTGACTATGTACACTGACTGCCCTCCACTGAGGCAACAAGCCAGTAATTTCCAGGAACTAGGCTCCCCTGAGCCCACTGGACATGCACATGGCACCGACTCACTGACCCTTATTAAATAACGCCCTGCTGGGGTGAAAGGCAGCCTGCAGGCTTTAATGTAGGCACCTAAGGCACCCAGACATCTTGAGGTTGAAATGATACACAGGCTATGATGGTTAAAGAGTGGAATGCATAAATACAGGCAAATCCCTCTTTACTCCTCTATATTTCTCTCTATTTCTCTCTATTCCTCTATATTTCTCTATATTTCTCCCTAAATTCCTATATATAGGCTTCTCTGGTAGCCATAACACTACCACCACCATGTTTCCCATGTAAATGTGTTCATATCCACACTTCCATAGCTGCATAGATTGAATACATTTACTTCTTATTAAAAATTTCATCCTGGTTTTAAATTATGGTCCTCCTGAGGTATATATAAACTGTCTGCAGTGCTCTATATCATAGCCCTTTATTCATATCTTCTCTTATATTACTAGATTATTGTTTGAGCCGTGTCACTGTTTATTTATTCTATACAACTGGAAGGTTTATACCATGTTTCCATGTTAGCTGTGTACTTTTACTATTATCACTGATATTTCAACATAAATATAAGCAGATTAGCAGCATAAGGAATAATAAAATAACCATAACACGAGAAGTGGGGAAAATGGTATTAAATTAAAAAATGGTACAGCATATCAAATATGTTGTTCAGGATCTGAAGGATATGTTTATGATAATGTTATGATGTTTTAGTATTAGTATTTAATATTATATACTATTCTTTGGAGGAACACAGTCTACAGTGCAGTCCAGTGTCAGTTCCTCAGTTCAACTGTTGAAGTACCTTCAGAGCTGATTGGATGCCTCTTTAAACAGCTATCACTGAATCGAACGGTCTCGAAGGCATTAGATGTCTCTGAGATGGATAGCAGGGAAAAGGTAATCTTGACTTTTTGATTTTATCTGCAGCACATGCTCGGCTTGGTGCTCGCAGAGGCAGATGGCTCCCCCCTCACTCATGTCAGTTTCACACAACACTGTCAATCCTGAGAAGCTGTCGACATGAAACCACTCTACGGTTCCCTGCAAGCATCACTGGTCCTAGAGCAGCCAATGTAGCTGCGGTTACACCACACAGGTTACGTCCTTGGCACGGGCCATCTAGAGGGGACTGTTTCTAGAACAGTCTCCTAAGGCATTGGCTTGGTGTGTGGCGGTGGGTGTCTGTCCGTAGAACAGTTGGCGTGGCTTTAGGCCAGTACAAATGCTGCGCTGCTATCTGCTGCCACTCTACTGAGAACCTTGCGGAGATGAGCTAATGAATGCTACTTCTGAATGCCTTTCGTTCATAATGCACTGGTGCTGTCTCTGATTTAATGGAAATAAAGAATGAAGCCTTTTCGTGAAACAACCAGAAGTGTTCACTAGTATTCACTGGCACTTCGACTTGCTGTGAAAGCCGCGTGTCAATACTTTCAAACAATTACACCCTCATGTTTCATGCATTTATCCTTGGTTTGGAAAGCTGGTGTTTTGATAAAATCGTTTCACTGAAACATCTCAAAGCTTTTCCTAGAAAATATGCTGCTACAATAGAGGTCACTTCAAATAGTCAAGAACACCTTGCTACTCCTCCTTTTCTGAATCTTTGTGTTTCTGTTAGCCGCTTTCCAAACACCTAAAGGAGGAAAAGGAACGCTCTGTAATTCTAAAAGGGCCATCCCAGTGGGGATCCTGCTGTGTCCCCAAAGACTAGTTCGAAACAGCAGGAGGCACAATTCTTCAAACACATTGTTTATACCGTACAGCTCTTGTTCTTTATGGATTCCTGAAATGTCTACGTACTAAAAAACACTGGTTGGATTTCAGTCACTTGGGCATGGAGCTGGAAAGATACACATCAGCTACACACATACAATACAAACCCCATTTCTGGAAAAGATGGGACATTGTTTACAATGCAATAAAAAACACAATTGTTTTTAACCTTTTCTAATTCAGCTGACTAAAATACAGAGAAATTACTTTTACTGTTTTGGCTGACTAATTTGTTGGGTTTTATAATAAATATAAACACATTTTAAAGACAATGCCTGCAACACACTCAAAATTGGGACAGGGCAAAATAAAAGTAAATTGTTTAAAGAATATTCAAGGTCGTTACTCACCACTCATTAAATTTCCTTTCAAACCCTTGAGCACCCAGAAAACCCCACTGTGTTAAATACAGGGCTCGGAACTACTTTGAAAACCATTGTCACTTATCACAGTGCACGATGTCACGATTTGAAAGTCTATTATGCAAAGAGAAAGTCATACATCAACATGATGTGCTTAGATGATCTGAAAGACAGATCATCTAAGGGGAACATCCAGATTTTTATAAGAACGCTGCAATTGTATGTAGGACTTGCAAATGTCTGAAGACGACATAAGGTGCGTCCAAAATCTCCTACTTACCTACTACTCAGTAGTAAATCAGTAGGTGAGTGAGGTTAGTATGTCTGAATACTCAGTAGTAAATCAGTAGGCGAGCGCGGCTAGTATGTCTGAATACTCAGTAGTAAATCAGTAGGCAAGCGCGGCTAGTATGTCTGAATACTCAGTAGTAAATCAGTAGGCAAGCGCGGCTAGTATGTCTAAATACTCAGTAGTAAATCAGTAGGCAAGCGTGGCTAGTATGTCTGAATACTCAGTAGTAAATCAGTAGGCAAGCGTGGCTAGTATGTCTGAATACTCAGTAGTAAATCAGTAGGCGAGCGCGGCTAGTATGTCTAAATACTCAGTAGTAAATCAGTAGGCAAGCGTGGCTAGTATGTCTGAATACTCAGTAGTAAATCAATAGGCGAGCGCGGCTAGTATGTCTGAATACTCAGTAGTAAATCAGTAGGCGAGCGCGGCTAGTATGTCTGAATACTCAGTAGTAAATCAGTAGACGAGCACGGCTAGTATGTCTGAATACTCAGTAGTAAATCAGTAGGCGAGCGTGGCTAGTATGTCTGAATACTCAGTAGTTAATCAGTAGGCGAGCGTGGCTAGTATGTCTGAATACTCAATAGTAAATCAGTAGGCGAGCGCGGCTAGTATGTCTGAATACTCAGTAGTAAATCAGTAGGCGAGCGCGGCTAGTATGTCTGAATACTCAATAGTAAATCAGTAGACGAGCACGGCTAGTATGTCTGAATACTCAGTAGTAAATCAGTAGGCGAGCGTGGCTAGTATGTCTGAATACTCAGTAGTTAATCAGTAGGCGAGCGTGGCTAGTATGTCTGAATACTCAATAGTAAATCAGTAGGCAAGCGCGGCTAGTATGTCTAAATACTCAGTAGTAAATCAGTAGGCAAGCGTGGCTAGTATGTCTGAATACTCAGTAGTAAATCAGTAGGCAAGCGTGGCTAGTATGTCTGAATACTCAGTAGTAAATCAGTAGGCGAGCGCGGCTAGTATGTCTAAATACTCAGTAGTAAATCAGTAGGCAAGCGTGGCTAGTATGTCTGAATACTCAGTAGTAAATCAATAGGCGAGCGCGGCTAGTATGTCTGAATACTCAGTAGTAAATCAGTAGGTGAGCGCGGCTAGTATGTCTGAATACTCAGTAGTAAATCAGTAGGCGAGCGCGGCTAGTATGTCTGAATACTCAGTAGTAAATCAGTAGACGAGCACGGCTAGTATGTCTGAATACTCAGTAGTAAATCAGTAGGCGAGCGTGGCTAGTATGTCTGAATACTCAGTAGTAAATCAGTAGGCGAGCGCGGCTAGTATGTCTGAATACTCAGTAGTGAAATCGGTAGGTGGGCGGGGCTAGTATGTCTGAATACTCAGTAGTGAAATCAGTAGGCGAGCGTGGCTAGTATGTCTGAATACTCAGTAGTAAATCAGTAGGCGAGCGCGGCTAGTATGTCTGAATACTCAGTAGGTATCAGTAGTAGGTGAACGGTACCCGGATGACCTCCTGAATCAGCAGCCAGTTTTATGTAGGTGAACACAGCACACTGTGTATCCCATGATTCACCTGGAGTCGTGGATGAATTTAAAGTGGAGTAAATAAACGGTGTAAAGCTGAACATCTGCTGTGTGTACGTAGCTACGGCTAGTGAACTGCTGCTACAGAAGTTATCGCTACTGCTGAGATAAACAATGATTACATTCCTCCCGTTTCATCTTCTCTGATCTACAGCTCCACACCGTCTGATACATAATCAGATAAAAACTCAGATCAGAGTCACTAAAAGATCTAAATCTGTCAGTAAACGAGCTTTTAATGAATAGCAGGACTTTTACGATGGTGGTCTTGTGTCACAGGACGCTGGTAATATGGTGGACGTAGTACGTCTGAGATTGTGTGGTACTAAAACTCTCCTACTGAAATTACCTACTAGTCTGCAGCTCGAGCAGTACGTACTGACTGTAATCTACTACCTACTGACTAGTACACGATTTCGAATGCACTCATAATCACAGTGGCATATGTATCTATCTATCTATCTATCTAAAAATATATTGTTGCTGTCCAATGAAAATCAAGTATCTCCAAAATTGCAACTTTACAGGAAAGAATAAAATAAAACTTTCTTTTCTTTTAATGTAAGTCAGTGGAACCAGATTTTGTGATATTGAAGCATTTCATTGGTTGATTAATCATGAACTTCTCACACAATGTAAACGGCAGTTGCTGCATTCAACAGAGTGGAAAAATAAAAATGGCCAACAATGTAAGTACACGTTTTTCTTTGGAGAGCGACGATATTCAACTTTTTTGCTTTGTGTTGCAGGTACCAAATTCTAAATCTGTTTATAATTACAAAATAAAATTAAGTTGGTCTGTGGAAACATTGGAAACCTTTTCTTTGTACCTTAGACAGTTCCAAAAAGGCCTAAAAGAATAAATAAATCATAAACCTGTCTGAAAATGAGGCTCATATCTAAAGGGGGCTTGTTATGGATTTTGGAAAACAGAAAGATAAAGCCATAAATGAACAGAAGTAAATCGAACAAAGTTATTTAGATGCCATTATTAATTAGAAATGATCTCACACAATCACAAAATAATTAAGAATAGTCTGCAATTAATCTTTTGAAACTGTTTCTATTCTCATTTAAGTAGGGGGTGTTCATGAGAATGCAATTATACTGGCATGGGCAAGAGAACAGTGTATCATGCTGAAGGGAAGGCAATGTGTACATGAAACAGATAAATGAGGAGATTAAAGTGATGTAAATTGTTATGAGAGAAACAAAGGAAGCAGAATGACTGATGAAATGTTGAACAATCAAATAATCAAAGCTCATTGCCTGTGATTGCACTCTGTATGGGGTCCTTCATCATGGCAAGCGCTATTATTCATCTTTTGCTTATTTTGATGAGATAATTAATTTATTTTACATCTTGATAAAAGAGTTTTATACCACATAACCATGCGGGGTATATCAGCAGCCCATGTTATTCACAATTAAAAGTAAAACATCTTTAAATTATTATCGTTGTCAAATCCTGTAATACTGTAATTGTATATGTCAATGCACTGATACACGAACAGCTATTAGCAACAAGCTTCTCCAAACAAGACAAATGAAAGAGGTGTTTCAGATATTTTATCCTGAACGAGTCTGGTAACCTCCCATGTCTTCTCTTGAGTTTTAGCAGAGGTCGCTGTAAAGTCACACAGTCTCAGATGTGCCAAGATATTAATACTCATCTTTATCAGCAATTAAACTCTCATCTCTCCCATGAAGCTCCTGTATGTCATGTTTACTTTTTGTCTGATGCTGTTTTTACTAGAGATGGACCGATCAGTGTTTTTGAGGCCGATTCTGATCGCCGATCACCTTTCAGCACGATCAGCCGATAGCCGATCGAGGGCGGGGCTATATGCCACGGCAGGGCTACATGTAGTTATTAGCGCAAGCAAGTCATGAAACAAGTAATGAAAACTGGTTTATTACCATTTTTAACGAGCTCATATGAAACAGCATAATATTTAAAACAAAATTAGCAGTAAATGAATAAAGTAAATCAAACAAATATCCCCAAATACTGCAATCATTACATTTAGACCCTTAATTAAAACTAAAAAAGCTAATTAAATAAATGCAGTCAGAGCTGCAGTCATTAAATACAGACTCTGTTATTTTAAACTAAATCTGTAATCATTAAATGTAGATCTTGAATTGTTGCTGCTGTTCTGTTCGTACCGGTCAGATCTGGTCTGTATGGTGTTCTGGGTTGTTTGTTTTGTGCTAGCTGTGCGTGCTAGCTCTGCTGTTTACTGATACTCACTGTATTTAGTCGCGTGGTGTACTCTCAAATTCTGTATCAGATTAGTAGAGTTGAATATCTTTGTCCAGGTTCCCCAACGAGACACGCTGATTGTACTAATTTTACAAAACGTCCTGGATGAGTCTGTATCACATACGATAAACAACTGCCAGACGGACGACATGCTTTCTATCAGCGCATACAGTGAACGCCATAAACTGTTCTCGTGAGGCCGCTGCTTTAGTCAGTCTGTAGAAAATGAAAGGGTATGTATTTTCACCTAGTGGTTCAGATAGGAATTGCAGAGATCTCTTCCTGGATTAAGGCTAGCTGGAAATACAGAAATTAGGCTCATTTGTTTAACGCCATTGATCGGCTGCTGGGATCGGCTAAATTGAAGAAATATCAATCTGATCACATATTTTGATTAAAAATCGGCCGAAACTGTTACATAGCCGATTGATCCTTCCATCTCCAGTTTTTTTTAACACCCATTTTGGGATAAAATTTTCTGCCAGTCCATCAAAGAGCAACATTTGAAGCCTTAAATGTTTTAAAGACTCATTCATGAACAAAACATTTGCTACTATCTGATAGCATATCGGATAACAGTGCTGTCCCATACGCTGGTCCACAATCCCTTCACAATCCAGGCAGCACTCAAATATAACACATAGTTTTTGGGATGTCTGTACTGGAAGATCAAAACAAACTTGAAACTTCAGTTAAAAAACAATGAGGCAAGAATTCTATATATTTATCTTCAATATAAGTTGATTTTTAGATACAGGATATTTTAGCTGCATATTTAACTAATGTATATCAACGTCAGTGTAATCTAATCATCAGTAGAGCATTCCCATTATGTTTATTAGTCTTTTTTTATTTCGGCCCAAATTTTTAGATGGATTATGGCAATAGAAAAAGATCGAAATGGAAACAGGTGGTTTACCTGTTTTACATATTACAGCATATAATCTCACACTCCCTCCTTTACTATAAGTATTGTATATGCATAAACTGATTTGAGGATATATTTTACATAGCATCGATTTTATATATGCTTTCAAATATGTTTTATAGCAGGAGCTTTTTTGGATGGAAGGCAAAGGTCATTTTTGTTTATCAAACCCACACACAGTCGCCTCCCCACCCCCCAAAACAGCACTAGCTGACAATGTAGATTTACAACAGTAAAAAGTGGATTTGTGTTCAATGCAGCGGAAGTGCTATTATAAATCAGGGAGCATCTGTGGCAGCCTTCACCTTCCCAGACCATTAAAAGTGTTCAGTAGGGAAGAAATGTACTACTCTGAGAATGGTCCATGATTAAACTGGGAGAACAATGGGCAAAATAAATAAAAAATTTATTCGAAAAACCACACACACACACACACACACAGTCCCCAGAGGAGCGTGAGAGCAAGCGTGTCTGAGCCAAGAGAGCAGCAGGGCTGATGGAGTAGAGTGATGTCTCTCCTTCTCTCCCTCAGGTCCACAGGATGGGGGTCTCACACCAATCTCGCGCACACACTCCCACCTCACCTCTCCTCCGCAATGTCTGCTCTTTCCCTGCTGATCCTTACCCACTGCCTCATTCTTATTTGGCTGATGAATTTGAGCTCTACTCTAGACCCATTCCTATTAGTCACAGCAGTCAGAGGCACTGCGACTGTTAGCGAGGGAGTCAGTGAGTGCAATGAGAGCATAACTTTAAAAGGAAGCTCTGGCCACAATAATAAATGTAGCCATGCCTAAATTCATTGTAAGCTCTGGGTCTGCCGTGGTGCCACAAAAGTCTTTAAAGACACATTTTCCAGTATCATGACTAGCAACACCCCCCTAGCAACCTTTGAAAAAACTACATGCACTTCAGAGTGGACACATAAGGATGGGCTGTTTGTTCGGAGGCAGAAGGAAGCTGGATAAGTATCGTTACAGCTAGTAAGTGGAATGCCATGCCTATAGTTAGATCCGCCAGAGTCACCAGCCACACTCTGAAATTTTAAATCTGTTTACTTTCCTATTCTCTACGGTCATACTCCTAAGTCGAAGGAATTGTCTCTCTTTACTCTTCCTGAGATAATCACTGTCCTCCTGTCTGTTGAACGCTGTTGGAGGACTGACCATCAGGACCTTCTTCCCACCCATCACCAGCCAGCTCACCTGTCCATTTGTGTCAACTGCTACATCACTGTACCATCCAGATGCACCAGCATTGAGATAGGATGGGACTGTTTCAGCTCACACCCACTTTACATAAAGACTCAGTCAGAGACTGCCTCAGTCAAAGACTGCCTCAGTCAGAGACTGCCTCAGTCAGAGACTGCCTCAGTCAGAGATTGCCTCAGCCAGAGACTGCCTCTACCTGTGCAGCTTCTAAAGCGTTGCTATCCAGATTTCAAACAGAGACTCTTTTCTTTGGTGTTTA
Organism: Megaleporinus macrocephalus; assembly: GCA_021613375.1. Lineage (NCBI taxonomy): Eukaryota > Metazoa > Chordata > Actinopteri > Characiformes > Anostomidae > Megaleporinus > Megaleporinus macrocephalus. The sequence goes on along the minus strand of CM038715.1, from coordinate 5,195,008 downwards.
GTTTATTAAACTGTAAATACTGTTTGATCAGAGGAGGATGGGTCTCCCCTTGTGAATCTGGTTCCTCACAAGGTTTCTTCCTCCAGTCTGAGGGAGGTGTTCTTGCCACTGTTGCCTCTGGCTTGCTCACTGGGGGATATATGTTATAATTGTCTGTTTTCAAAACTCTGTAAAGCTGCTTTGTGACAACATTGTTGTGAAAAGTGCTACACAAATAAACTTGAATTGAATTAAATCATATTTGTTGTACATCAGTTGTTTCTTTATCAGTGTTGGGGGGATTCCCACTTACTGTATGAGATATTTGTGCAATGCATTGTAGTAAAAGAACACTGATGCATGAAAAAATAATAGAAAACTATAAATTCTGACAAACCGGATGAGGCTGATGCGAGCAACTGTATGCTAAAAGATGTATTGCATAGACTTCTATTCATTTCATGGAGACTTATTGAAACCTTAACGAGAACTACTGCTAACCTTACCCTTACCATAAAATATAATAACTTACAAGGTGAAAAAGTCCTCAGATGAATATCTAAACACACACACACACACACACACACACACACACACACACACAGTACATCATCTTGTATTTACAATCATTATCCATTTTTATCAGCAGCTCTTTGTAGTTCTACAATAACAGACTGTAGTCCATCTGTCCCTCTGCATACTTTATAAATCCCTTTCACCCTGTTTTTTTAATGGTTGGGACCCCCACAGGACCACCACAGAGTAGGTATTATTTGGCGGGTGGATCATTCTCAATCCTGCAATGAAACTGAGGGTCTGTTGTTGCACAGTTTGTGTTGGTCGTACTCTAGTCCTACATCAGTGGTCACAGGAAGCTGCCCACAGGATGCTGCTCCATGGTGGTCCTTTGGGGGGCTGAGCATTGAAGAACAAGGTAAAATAGGGCTAACAAAGTAGGTAGAGAAACAGATGGACTACGGTGTGTCACTGTAGAAGAGGAAGTGGAGGTAAGTGGAGCTGATTAAAGGTGCCATAACTAATTAAGGGGCTGCTCGGTGTGGTTTTCTGTGCACACTGAATAATTGGCACCAAAACACACTTATCACACATACACACGTTAACAAGGCTGCAAATTGATTTAGATGTGAAATCTACGTCAATGGCAAAGTCATTTGGTGTATTAGAATTAACAGGCTTCTGGGAAGGCAGAGCACACCTGGGAAGAGTCCTGATGTTTCCATAGCTACCAGATCTGTCTTACGAAGATTAGCACTGTCGTACTCTTCAGACGCTTACTGAAACACTGCAACCTACTAAGTGTTTATTGATTTACATTTAACCGTCCAGGTGACTATTCCAGGCCCAGTGCTATTAAATCAGACTGGTGGTGTTTCTTCTTCATCCCAGCGTGCGTATCTGTGTGCAGGTCGTTGGTTAGAGTGGAGCTTTAAGGCTTGGTTGGTGTGATGGATCATTTCAGTTGGTGATGACTCTGTCTAGGGGTTGGGAGAAATGTTCTTTCATTACCATAGATGTCAACCCATAGCAAATGAATCATCTCCTCTCATTGTCATAGATTGTCTCGCCCTGCTTTGTACTGTGACAGTCTATCAAATGTCAAACAACAGTCACACAATCTGTCAGTTTCATATCGTGTTATTACCACCGACTGCAAAGAAACATGTGAAAATAAGATACAGAGGAACACTCATCCACACTGTCATCAGTAGGAAACCAAACACAGTTTCCGCTCGTTTTGATTGGAAAAAGGGAAGCGGATTCAAAAGGCTTTTGTTCGCCACCAGGTCCTTTAGCAAGCACGTTTCAAGTTCTCGTTGCCATGTGAACAACTAGAGTAGCAGAGTTAGAGGCTCAGATGAAAGCATACATGTTCAGAGGACTATGAAACTGTGTAAATAGGAAAACAAAACCACTTTCAATCTGAAGGTATTCCCTTTCATTCAAAACACACAAGGAATTACACTGGTTGCTGTCCTGGGTATCATCAATTTTTTTGTATAAAACATTTTAAAATTAACAAAAATTATCCACTGAATTAAAAAAAAAAAAACCCATTTTGACGATGCACCAAAGACATGTATGTGTTTTATTACTGAGGTAAGCAGACTAACCAGTTAGCCCCAACTCGTCCTGTCTCGTAATACCACTTTGTACCTCAGGGGGCGACAGTGAGTCAGTGTAGCGTTGAATTAAATCAGACCAACATAAGAGGATGAAAAAGTAGCACTGAACCAACAGCATAAGGAGCGTCCGAAATCGCCTAATAGTCAGTAGGTACTAGATTAGAGTCAGTACGTACTGCTCGAGCGTCAGACTAGTAGGTAATTTCAGTAGGAGAGTTTTAGTAGCTACACAAGCTCAGACGTACTACGTCCACCATATTACCAGCGTCCTGTGACACAAGACGTCAGACCACCACCGTAAAAGTCCTGCTATTCATTTAAAAGCTTGTTTACTGACAGATTTAGACTTTTAGTGACTCTGATCTGAGTTTTTATCTGATTATGTATCAGACGGTGTGGAGCTGTAGATCAGAGAAGATGAAACGGGAGGAATATAATCATTGTTTATCTCAGCAGTAGCGCTAACTTCTGTAGCGGCAGTTCACTAGTCATAGCTACGTACACACAGCCGACGTTCAGCTTTACACTGTTTATTTACTCCACTTTAAATTCATCCACGGCTCCAGGTGAATCATGGGATACACAGTGTGCTGTGTTCACCTACATAAAACTGGCTGCTGATTCAGGAGGTGATCCGGGTACCGTTCACCTACTACTCAATACCTACTGAGTATTCAGACATACTAGCCGCGCTCGCCTACCGATTTCACTACTGAGTATTCAGACATACTAGCCACGCTCGCCTACTGATTTCACTACTGAGTATTCAGACATACTAGCCGCGCTCGCCTACTGATTTACTACTGAGTATTCAGACATACTAGCCGCGCTCGCCTACTGATTTACTACTGAGTATTCAGACATACTAGCCTCGCTCGCCTACCGATTTCACTACTGAGTATTCAGACATACTAGCCACGTTCGCCTACTGATTTACTACTGAGTATTCAGAAATACTAGCCGCGCTCGCCTACTGACTTACCTACTGAGTATTCAGACATACTAGCCGCGCTCGCCTACTGATTTACTACTGAGTATTCAGACACACTAGCCACACTCGCCTACTGATTTACTACTGAGTATTCAGACACACTAGCCGCGCTCGCCTACTGATTTACTACTGAGTATTCAGAAATACTAGCCGCGCTTGCCTACTGATTTACTACTGAGTATTCAGAAATACTAGCCGCGCTCGCCTACTGATTTACCTACTGAGTATTCAGACATACTAGCCGCACTCGCTTACTGATTTACTACTGAGTATTCAGACATACTAGCCGCGCTCGCTTACTGATTTACTACTGAGTATTCAGAAATACTAGCCGCGCTCGCCTACTGATTTACCTACTGAGTATTCAGACATACTAGCCGCGCTCGCCTACTGATTTACTATTGAGTATTCAGACATACTAGCCGCGCTCGCCTACTGATTTACTACTGAGTATTCAGACATACTAGCCGCGCTCGCTTACTGATTTACTACTGAGTATTCAGACATACTAGCCGCGCTCGCTTACTGATTCACTACTGAGTATTCAGACATACTAGCCGCGCTCGCTTACTGATTTACTACTGAGTATTCAGACATACTAGCCATGCTCGCCTACTGATTTCACTACTGAGTATTCAGACATACTAGCCACGTTCGCCTACTGATTTACTACTGAGTATTCAGAAATACTAGCCGCGCTCGCCTACTGATTTACTATTGAGTATTCAGACATACTAGCCGCACTCGCTTACTGATTTACTACTGAGTATTCAGACATACTAGCCGCGCTCGCTTACTGATTTACTACTGAGTATTCAGAAATACTAGCCGCGCTCGCCTACTGATTTACCTACTGAGTATTCAGACATACTAGCCGCGCTCGCCTACTGATTTACTATTGAGTATTCAGACATACTAGCCGCGCTCGCCTACTGATTTCACTACTGAGTATTCAGACATACTAGCCGCGCTCGCTTACTGATTTACTACTGAGTATTCAGACATACTAGCCGCGCTCGCTTACTGATTTACTACTGAGTATTCAGACATACTAGCCATGCTCGCCTACTGATTTACTACTGAGTATTCAGAAATACTAGCCACGCTCGCCTACTGATTTCACTACTGAGTATTCAGACATACTAGCCACGCTCACTTACTGATTTACTACTGAGTATTCAGACATACTAGCCGCGCTCGCTTACTGATTTACTACTGAGTATTCAGACATACTAGCCGCGCTCGCCTACTGATTTACTACTGAGTATTCAGACATACTAGCCGCGCTCGCCTACTGATTTACTACTGAGTATTCAGACATACTAGCCACGCTCGCCTACTGATTTACTACTGAGTATTCAGAAATACTAGCCACGCTCGCCTACTGATTTCCCTACTGAGTATTCAGACATACTAGCCACGCTCGCCTCTAACCTCTTCTAACCTCTTAGAAGAATTGATAAGTCTAACCTCTTATCAATTGCGTTCTAGGTTCTGCCGCAGGTCAAGTCAAGTTTATTTGTATAGCGCTTTTTACAACGATGTTGTCACAAAGCAGCTTTACAGGAATTTTAAAAGCATGAAAAACATGAAATCACAGCTATTCATCCCTTGTGAGCAAGCCAGAGGCAATGGTGGCAAGGAAAGGGAGGAACCAGACTCACAAGGGGAGACCCGTCCTCCTCTGGTCGAACAGTACGGTTAGGAGAACGAAGGGGTGTGGAATAAGTCAATTAATCAATTTAGAGACACTCGCAGGAACTAAGTAGGTCAAGAAACAGGAGAAGAAGAACTAACGGGTGAAAAAGAGGAGTGCGCCACTAGACTTAGCATGACACCCTGAAGACCTAGCTTGGCTTTTGTTATTCAACCATCCGATCTCCCTCACGCTAACACAGTTGGGATAACGACGGGGTGTACAGAGGATATGAGGATGAGGAGATATGGAGCGTTTAGAGTGCAGCACGCGTCTTGTCATTTAAAGACGTGTAGGCAATAAAAAAAAGAGTTAATGCAACAGTGGCTTTAGCTTTTGACAAGTTACTGTTATCACATGTGCCAGCCACTATTGACAAGAATCCATGTTCAGAAGCAAATGGAAGAAATTATGAATAGAAGCAAGACATGTATTAACACTGGCTTTGCTATCCACCACTGGAAATACTCGTGGTGAGTTAAGGGATTATGTCTGATTCAGAACGTTTTTCCTAGACTGGTTAGAAATTAAGAGGAAGGAGGCGGGACTGCATTTTCTAGAAATATGTTGCCCTTATTGCTTACAGTATAAATTTAACAGGTTGCGTCAACTTACAAATTGTAAACAAACTCATTCAGAGTGGTTTGATGTGCATTTGTAGAGAATCTTGAAGAGTCTATCAGTTGCCACTGATTCATCATTATAAACATGTAAAAACTTTGCTGGTTATAATTTAAATAGCAAATAAAGTGGCCATATTTCCATTTTAGACATCTTGACCCCATTTCCTACCTACACCAACGTAAAGAACATCTGAGTACATTTCTCCACAATTCACTATTTCACATCATAACACTCTACATATATTCACACAACAACTATTAAATTATGCAGAAATCTGTAAAATTGCACTTTATCTCCTCAAACCTTCTTAAGCTATTCAATAACTACAATGATCTACTATAAAACGAATTTGCTTTTATAAGCTTATGTAGTGAGAAATTGAAACTTTGATCAACATGCAGGTCATAAGGGTCTTAAGGCTCATTTATTTTATTATATTAGTGTTAAATATGGATACAGATACACATGGAGCTTTCTGTTCGTACTCTGCTTTCATTACGTGTGTAATTTGCATGTTTACAGAAAGCTTACGGATACGGACAGGACGGAGCAATACCGCTGCAGACTGTTGGGGCAGTGTAAGACTCGACCACTTCCATACGAACACGACGAAGAAGACACGGTGGGACTTTTTAAAGAAAGTTTAACCATGATGTAACGTCGCTGCAGCGCAGAGACAAACCGTTGTTTTTTGTTGTTTTTGAAGTAAATTTACAAGCTACGAGCTCAACCAGCGTCACCATGGCTGCGTTTGAAATCACATACTTCCATAGCGAATAGTACGCAAAAGCAGTGCGCGAGAGTAACTAGGGCATCCAAATTGGCGATGTCCATCGAGCAGTGTGTGAAAAGTCCCCGGATGACGTACTGCACCGGCAGACGTTTTTAAGTATGCAGCCCCAGCACACTGTCCTATCCCAGGATTCCATTGGAGCCGCGGAGGAATTCAAAGCGGAGCTACAGATAGTGAACTGCCGCTATAGGAGCTAGAGCTACTTCTGAGGTAAACAATGATTACATTCCTCACGTTTCATCTGATGTGGGAATGGAGGCAGGTGGTCTTCATTTATTCTTGGGCTGTGCTGCTACGTAAGGGCCACAAGGCAGTAGAGAGCACCTCTGATCGTCAGGGCCATGGTGGTCCTGTACAAAAGGCAATCAGGAATCTGGAATCTCTGGAATCCCATCTTAAGTCTGTGAACAGAAAACACTTAAAAATAAAGCCATGCTAAACATGATGAACATCTGTTCAGTACATCTGAACAGGTTTCACTAGAGATGGAAGGATCGATCGGCTATGTATTAGTATCAGACGATTTTTAGGCAAAATGATCGGCCGATATTTCTCCAATTTAGCCGATCCCGAGAGCCGATTAATGGCTTTCAACAAAAAGGCCTAATTTGTGTATTTACAGCTAGCGTTTCATCCAGACGAAGAAGAAACGGCGGGACTCTTTGAAGAAATTTGAACTAGGATGTATCTTCGCCGCAGCTCAGAGACAAACCGTTGTTTTTCGTTGTTTCTGAAGTAAATCTATGAGCTACGAGCTCAACCAGCGTCACCATGGCTGCGTCCGAAATCACATACTTTCATAGTGAACAGTACACAAAAGCAGTGCGCGAGAGTAACTTAGGCACCCAAATTTGCAGTGTCCATCGAGCAGTGCGTGAACAGTCCCCGGATGACGTACTGCACCGGCAGACGTTTTTAAGTATGCAGCCCCAGCACACTGTCCTATCCCAGGATTCCATTGGAGCCGCAGAGGAATTCAAAGCGGAGGAGAAAGCGTGGTGAAACGCGGTACGCCGGCTGTGTGTACGTAGCTACGGCTAGTGAAATGCCGCTATAGGAAGCTAGCGCTGCTTCTGAGGTAAACAATGATTGCATTTCTCCCGTTTCGTCTGATGTGGGTATGGAGGCAGGTGGTCTTCATTTATTCTTGGGCTGTGCAGCTATGTAAAGGGCCACAAGGCAGTAGAGAGCACCTCCGATCGTCAGGGCTGTGTATACGTAGCTACGGCTAATGAACAGCCAGTAAAGAAGTTAGCGCTACATGTGAGGTAAACAATGATTAAATTCCTCTCTGAGCTACAGCTCGACACAGTGTGAGTACATATTCAGGCAAATACGCAGATCAGTTTCACAAACAGGATCTAAAGCTGTCAGTAAACGGGGGTTTTAAATGAATAGCGGTGGTGGTCTGAGGTCTTGCATCACAGGACGTTGGTGAGATGGTGGACGTAGTGCGTACGAGGTTGCGTGGATACTAAACACTCACACACTGAAAGAGTGCACTGCTTTAACAGGCAGAGAGTGCGCTCTAGCTCAAACTGAGTACGTACTGTTTAAGTATGCGATTTCGGATGCACCCCATGTTTGATGTACTCTGTGCTGCCCTCTAATGGAAGTGTTGCTCAACAACCATATCAACGGAGCTGATGCAGAGCAGTATGTGGGCAGTGACGGTTACATCACTTGAAACACACGCAGACATTTCCACACATAGAGGGAGAATAAATTAGAAATCAAAAGCATTCTAATTGAGTGGGGAAAAAAAGATGGGTCACTTTTTTATCTCCTTTATATTTATTATTTTTGTAAATTAAATGTACACCTCTACAGACCCCAAACAAGCTCCATGTGAGAAACTGCCTGCCTAGAAAAAAGAAGTCCTAGCTATAGGAGCATCACTCTTTATGGCAGGAAAAAAGTGAGAAAAGTAACATCATGAGAGCTAAAGCACACTAAATATAGTGTAAAACCACATCAGGGTTTAACTTGGAGCCACAGAAGCAGATGTAAACATGAGGCCAGATGGTGTTACCCCCAAGAAGTGCTCAGATCAGTTTTCCACAAATAGAACATGCAGTCATTTCCACTCATTATACACAACATTTACCTGTTGTTTAACATATATCTCTTTACAAAGCACTGTGATTCACAGTGAAAGTATCTAAGCTTATAAGTGCAGGACCATGCAGCACCACCCAACCCTACTGCAATACCAACTCCTCTGCCCTCTAATCTACCTGCTTGAGCCCTCGCCAGTCTCAATGGACTAAAATCCATTGCTAATACCACCTCATAACTTTAGGATTTATCTAGCCAGGGCTGGACAGCACTGTGTGTAAATAGATGAAATACTTAACTGCTGGATATTGGAATTTCATATAGATATTTTTCCATCTTTCAATAAAGTAATAGTGGTTGTACTAAATTAATCATAATAAATTAAACCATTTTTATGCATTTCACAGTTCCGTAACATACATCTTGCACATTTTGATGGGTGAGGATGCATTAAAAACAATTACAGAAACAAAAAAATGTCCCTTTATGTTAACAGACCAGAGCTGAGTGAAAAATAGGTCGACAGTCCTTCCCCCTGCCAGCATCACTGAGATGATGAACACATTACAATAGTACATTAGAGTCCCTGTAAAGTTCATGAATACTGATGTGGGAATGGAGGCAGGTGGTCTTCATTTATTCTTGGGCTGTGCCGCTATGTAAAGGGCCACAAGGCAGTAGAGAGCACCTCCGATCGTCAGGGCCATGGTGGTCCTGTACAAAAGCCGATCAGGGACACCCCGTTTGAGGTGCACTGGGATCCCATCTGAAGTCTGTGAACAGAAAACACTTCAAAATAAAGCCATGCTAAACATGATGAACATCTTTCAAGAGTTTTATTGTCATATGCACAGCAGAACAGACAGTTACAATGAAATTCTTACTTTGCTGTTCCTCCATTCACCAATAGAAAAAGTATATACAAAAAAATATATACAAAATATACAAGTATAATAATATAAGTTGATGTAAAAAGTATTTTTAAATAGTTAAAAAATACAAAATAAATAAATAAATACAAAATAAAATAAAAGTACAAAATAAAAGTTACGTGAACAGATGTATCTGTTCAGTACATCTGAACAGGTTTCACTAGAGATGGAAGGATCGATCAGCTATGTATCAGTATCAGACAATTTTTAGGCAAAATATGTGATCTTCTGATATTTCTCCAATTAAGCCAATACCGAGAGCCAATTAATGGCTTTTAACAAAAGAGCCTAATTTGTTTCCAGCTAGCGTTTCATCCAGAAAGAGGACCCTCCATGAAACCCACTCCGGCCAGCTCCCTGCAATTCCTATTTGAACCACTAGGTGGACATACACACCATTTCATTTTCTACAGACTGACTAAAGTGGCCTCGCGAGAACAGTTTATGGCGTTCACGGCATGTGCTGATGGAAAACATGTGGTCAGTTTGGCAGTAGTTTACCATATGTGATGAAGACTCATCCAGGTGTTTTGTAAAAGTTGTAAAATCAACGTATCTTGTGGGAGCCAAGACATTTAACACTACTAATCTGATACGGCACTTCAGAGACACCACACAACTGAATACAGTGAGTATCAGTAAACAGCAGAGCTAGCACACACAGCTAGCACAAAACAAACAACCCAGAACACCATACAGACCAGATCTGACCGGTACAAACAACAATTCAAGATCTACATTTAATGATTTCAGTTTTGACTGCATTCATTTAATTTTCTTCTTTTGTTTTAAATTAAGGATCTAAATTTAATGAATTCAGTTTTGGCAATATTCGTTTGATTCACTTTGTTTATTTTGTTAAAAATATTATGCTGTTTCACATGAGCTCGTTAAAAATGGTAATAAACCAGTTTAGACCATGTTTCATGACTTGCTTGCACTAATAACTACATGTAGCTCTGCCGTGGTGTATAGCCCCGCCCTCGATCGGTATCAGATATTGGCTGATCGCGCTCAAAGATGATCAGCAATCGGAATCGGCCTTAAAAACGCTGATCGGTCCATCTCTAGTTTTGACAGACATACCTGAAAGATCTTCTGAAGGTCTGGCACCTTGTTGGCACCCATGAACTCTACAGAAGCTCCAGCCTCAGAAACCATTTTGGTTGGGGTAGCAAAGATCATAGCCGGGCCCTCAGAGGGAACACCAGGCCTCAAGCCCTGTAAGCAGGTGAAGGTTATTGCAGAGACATTATAAGAAGAGGAAGAGACAGTGAACTGGTTGGAACAAGAATGGAGCGGCTGGTAAAGCTCAACTGTATTATTATGGAAAGTCCCGCCCGTCAACAAAACAGGGTCAAACGTGTTGTTGGTAAAAGTTAGAGGTATGCACATTACAAAGTATTCAACAGAACCTGAGAAATACATTTTAACCCAGACTTTTACCGCTGACACCAAATATGCTTTTAAATAATATTAGTCTGGCTATCGCAGTCAGGTTTATAACAGGGACGGCAAAAAATACAGATCCCACAACATGGTATTCCTGTGATTCCTGAATTACGATACAATACACTCAGTATTGCAATAACTTATTTCAATATTGTGATTTATTATCTTATAAACTACAAATTATGTCACCAATGGAACACTTTACACTGTCAGTCACACAGGAATCCACTGCCCCTGATGTCCACGTATCACAAGTCAAAGCTTTACACAAACTGATTAAATTTCTCTAGTATTGAATATTAATTCACATATTCATATATTAATACTTGGCATATATGCATCAATCCAATACTCTCCCCTCCCTCTACTTTATAACTGCTACAGTCCTGGCCTGGTACGACCTGGGGGGCACTGCACTGATCTTATAAGAACATTTGTTACATTCATACTACTCAAACACAACTGAATGGTTTGGCATACCAGTTTAACACTTCACCCCTCATTAATGTCAGCTGCTTCTAAAGTGAGGAACAGATATTTAATGGGAATGATCTGAATGTTAAAGGGCAGTTCTGTTAGACTAACAAGGCATACGTGCAGGACAAAAGCTGACATCTCAGCCTGAGACTGGAATAACGTCGTTAATCTGTTATTTCATTACATGCTTCCTTCTCGTTTCTCATGTCTCTGACTTCCCTGTGATAGTATAATCTAACCCACCACAGACATAAACCCAGCTAGGCTAACACAATGATCCACAACTCGGATGATACGATGGGGAAATGCTTATTCAGCGCTATACTTTTAAACGTATCTGTTCTAATCAAACCTACTTCCACCGTCGCATCTCATAACCAGTACAGAAGCGACTCGTTACTGGTGGAAGTTAATGAAGTGAAGGTCTCGACAATGTTAGCTACACTGACTAACTTCCATCACGGAGATGAAGGTCATTCCAGGCCGCTACATGACTTCTGTCCTGCAGAAGGAGACTCGTTCATATCGTACCTGCGGGCTGTAGGCTGTGGACGGCGCGGTGCCGGTTAGTCTTTGGGTGAAGCCGCTGAATTTGTAGTACATTTTCGGAGCTGGACACGCTGCTCACCGGCTTCTCCTTCAGCCGGAGGAATCAACGCGAGAACATGACGTCACGCGCGTTCTTCCCAGGATGCTGACGCAACGATCTGTGGCACTGCTGTAGAGACTGAAACCGGTTTAGTGCATAAAAGTTTATTTTACTGTATAAAAGTTTATTTTAATGAATAAAGGTGTATTGTACTGTATAAAAGTGTGTTTTACTGTATAAAAGTGTATTTAAATGAATAAACGTGTGGTTTACTGTATAAAAGTTTATTTTACTGAATAAAAATGTATTTAAATGAATAAACGTACGGTTAACTGTATAAAAGTGTGGTTTACTGAATAAAAATGTATTTAAATGAATAAACGTATGGTTAACTGTATAAAAGTGTGGTTTACTGTATAAAAGTGTATTTCAATAAATAAAAGTGTGGTTTACTGTATAAAAGTTTATTTTACTGAATAAAAATGTATTTAAATGAATAAACGTACGGTTAACTGTATAAAAGTGTGGTTTACGGTATAAAATTGTATTTAAATGAATAAACGTATGGTTAACTGTATAAAAGTGTGGTTTACTGTATAAAAGTGTATTTTAATAAATAAAAGTTTGGTTTACTGTATAAAAGTGTGTTTTACTGTATAAAAGTGTGTTTTACTGTATAGAAGTGTGTTTTACTGTATAAAAGTGTATTTTAATGAATAAACGTGTGGTTTACTGTATAAAAGTGTGTTTAACTGTATAAAAGTGTATTTTAACGAATAAACGTGTGGTTTACTGTATAAAAGTGTGGTTTGCTGTATAAAAGTGTATTTTAATGAATAAAGGTGTATGGTACTGTATAACGTGTGTTTTACTGTTTAAAAGTGTATTTTAATGAATAAAAAAGTGTATTTTAATGAATAAACATATGGTTAACTGTATAAAAGTGTATTTTAATGAATAAAGGTGTATTGTACTGTATAAAAGTGTGTTTTACTGTTTAAAAGTGTATTTTAATGAATAAAAGTGTATTTTAATGAATAAACATATGGTTAACTGTATAAAAGTGTATTTTAATGAATAAAGGTGTATTGTACTGTATAAAAGTGTGGTTTACTGTATAAAAGTGTATTTTAATGAATAAAGGTGTATTGTACTGTATAAAAGTGTGTTTTACTGTTTAAAAGTGTATTTTAATGAATAAAAGTGTATTTTAATGAATAAACATATGGTTAACTGTATAAAAGTGTATTTTAATGAATAAAGGTGTATTGTACTGTATAAAAGTGTGGTTTACTGTATAAAAGTGTATTTTAATGAATAAAGGTGTATTGTACTGTATAAAAGTGTGTTTTACTGTTTAAAAGTGTATTTTAATGAATAAAAGTGTATTTTAATGAATAAACATATGGTTAACTGTATAAAAGTGTATTTTAATGAATAAAGGTGTATTGTACTCTATAAAAGTGTGGTTTACTGTATAATAGTGTATTTTAATAAATGAAAGTGTATTTTAATGAATAAAACTGTGTTTTACTGTATAAAAGTGTATTTTAATGAATAAAAGAGTATTTTAATGAATAAAACTGTGTTTTACTGTATAAAAGTGTATTTTAATGAATAAAAGAGTATTTTAATGAATAAAACTGTGTTTTACTGTATAAAAGTGTATTTTAATGAATAAAAGAGTATTTTAATGAATAAAACTGTGTTTTACTGTATAAAAGTGTATTTTAATGAATAAAAGTGTATTTTAATGAATAAAAGTGTATTGCACTGAATGAAAGTGTATTCTACTGAGAACCAGTAAAAAACAAGCATTTCCCGTTTTCTCTTTCTTTTTACAGATGTTTCTGTAATTTTCTGCCACAAACAGCCTTAATTAAATTACACCTTTTTAAATCTGACAGCAGCAACACCTTTTTAAAAAGTGTGGACAGGTTCTTGTTGACTGTTGTGTTCATCACCTCTTCTTCTAACAGCTCTCTGTAAATGTTTGGGAACTGAGGAGACCAGTTGCTGTAGTTATGAAAGGGATATTTTTTCCATTCTCACTAGATATTTAGAATTTGAGCTGATTAACAGTTTGAGGTCTCCTTTGTTGTATTTTCCATTCATAAGGCTGCAAATGTTTTAGTGGGTGACCAGTTTGGACTGCATTCAGGCCAGTTTAACACCCAGACTCTTTTACTAGTCACGGTGCTGTACTATGTGCAGATAGCTAGTTGGGTGGTCCCTCTGCTTATTGGCCCTGAGGACATGGCAACTATGATTTCCAAAAACAATTAAAAATGTTAATTTGTTGTTCTACAGAACACTTTTTCACTTCACCTCCGTCCATTTTAAATAAGCTCAGGCCCGGAGAAGGTAGCAGTGTTATTGGATTTTGTTTGTATATGGGTTCCTGAGTTTTAACTGTTCTTAAAGGTAATGGTTTACTGAGAATATGTACAGTAGATGATGAGAAACGTTATTCTGGAATTGTTGCACTCTTTGCACAGTCTTTCACCGTGTGGTGAACTCCTCCCCATCTTTAGTTCTGAAATACTCCGAGATGCTCTTTTTATATCCAGTCATGTTACTGACCTGTTGCCAATTAACCTAATTAGTTGTGAGACCCTCCACCAGGACTTAACCATAACTTTACCAGTCTTCTGTTACACCTGTCCCAACTTTTTGGATGAACACAGTGGTAAACATGAACCTGTCCCAGCAGTTCTCAGTTTCAACATATGTTGCTTTTATATTTAGTCAATGAAATATAGGGTTTGCACATCCTTGTGTTCTGTTTTTATTTACATTTTGCATAGCATCCCAACCTTTTTGTAAACAGAGTACTTTGTATTCCTGCACACACATCTCTAAAGTGCATTGTGTAGTTGGCCTCATGCACATATTAGGAACTCTGGCACTAAGCTGCTTTTACCAATAAACAATAAAGACGTTTTTGGGCATTGCTGCTAGTATTAGTATTGTTCCCTGTGGTGAACAATACATTTCTCATCTGATACCACCTCTCGATTATGAGGTTGGTAAAGATCTGAAACCCAAATACTGCTTTATGCAAGCTAAAGTACTGACAAGTCTGGGAGCCTCATCTACATATCCCACACAAACCAGCAAGATTTCTCAACAGCTTTGGTAGCAGCAGCCAGCAGTGAGTATTTCATTGAAAGCACATATAGCATTATTTGTAATTTGTCTGCTAAGCGACCTCATTAAGAGGATCCAATGACTTTCTGGGAAATAAATGTATGTAGAAACATATCTAATTTGTAACCCTAATCACGTTTCCAATAGAACTGGAGATCCGAATATAGACATGAAGGCAACTGCAGAATGACACAGCTTCAGAGGTCTGTAAGCACAAGAGCCAAAGCTCTGCTTATGTACAGAGCAAGCTAATTACTAATTACTTGTCCACTTTGGATGTATGGATTTGATTTTTTTTTTAGTATTTATGGATCATTTCATTCTGTTGGTTCACCACATATACTGCTTTGTCGTTGCTCACACCTCCAAGCCTGCAGAATAATACAAACCCAGAGCCTTACTTTCCTATGAACATGCTGCTACTATAAACATGGAGGTTTGGAAGTGTGAAGAAGGTCCTGTTCCTTGCATTATACCATGGGTGTACCAGGGAATGACGCTGAGATCAATGTGCTCACAGCTTGACAGCTTACATTTTTCAAAGCTAACTTGTTTCAAAAAGCCTGCAGCAAAAGTAGAGTGTAATGAATTATCCAATAATGTGTTTTCACTTATGATGTAGGCGTGTATGTGGATGTGTGAATCATATTACATATTGACATATAGTGACAGCTTAGTATATTGAATAATATACATTACGTCATGTGTTGTAAACAAATAAATATAAATACATAGCAGGCTCTGTTTTTTGATGGATGTCTAACTAATCATATCCATTATAATAATAATAATAATAATAGCATTGTTGTTTAAAAGCTTAATTTATGCTTAAAATGGTTTACAGATGTTTACATATTACTAATATTTAAACCTGTACCACATACACAACACTGGAATGTTCATATGTTTCTCTATCTGCTCTAGAAGGGCTGTCGCATGAATCATGTGGATAAAATGACCATTCTGAGTGGGAGTCGAAATGGTTTAAGTGTCTAAGGTCAAAGCTGAAAATAGAAGAACTGACGTATATCATACAAATTATTAAGCATCACTTTATTTTCTTTTGTGTTCAAATATTTCAGCAATAAAGCCTGCCAAAAATGTCTGCTAAATATAAAATATTTGTACAAATGTTGGTAGAGGACATATATGGACATAACATGGATTTCAGCTTTACCTGTGTTGATCTACATAAGCCACAGAAAGCATTTAATTACACTTTTGCAATACTCAGAGCTTCACAGTTATAAAGCAGCCTGTAATATAAAAGATGGAAAGTGGCAGGAATGCTTAACATTAACTACACCACACCAGTGCAGGACCAACCTTCACCCCAGTTCCTTTACATTTCATGTTTAATACATTGTACACGTTAAAATCAAAGGGTTTCCTGCATAGGTGTGCGAGTTAAAGCCAAACACAAACCACTACATGTGGCATTAAGAAGAGAATACACTTCTGGAGGCACTCATTCCTTCTCACAACATGTTTGATGATATTACCAAGTAAACAAATCTACAGATGCAACCTTTTGATTCAGCGTTGTTGATTGCTGTCTACTCGTACTGCCCTAAAAGTGTGGCCTGACTCATAATCATAAGCTTAGCTTGGCTGGGCTGCTGAAAGCTGTTGTTATACCTCATTCAGAATCACTAAACCACGGAACAGACAAGGAGCCCATCCAGTGAAGGAGAGCGACTCGCTTTTGTGCCCGCTCTGCTTACAGTGAAGGAGGAGGAGAGTGACAGCCCTCCTACTGTTGAGTGTGTGGGTGAGGTGTTTGCTAATCAATTTAGTTAACACCTCTTGGTTTGCGCACTCATATTCCCAGAGATATGGGCTCCAGGTGGTGGCTCCGTCCCTGTGTAGCAGAACAGCTGATGTTTTGTTTCTAGGACTCGGGGAAGTGAACCTTCAGAATGCGGCTGCACCGATCGAGATTTATTTTCAATCACACAGCTGCATTTTGCTTACACAAAAAGATAAACATGTAATGCCCAACTGTTTCCACCAGGTCCACGCTTAGCTGGTCCAAATTCTTTCCACTACACTCCCATCTGCTCCCTCAAATATTTTATTTCTGTATTTCTAGCATTTCCTTTAGGCCCTTCTCTCTCCTCCTTTGCTGTTTCGCCCTTCGTTTCTGGAGAGCTTTCAAAGCCAAATTGAACTGAATTAATGATCTAACGAGCTGGAGAAATCTCTCCATGGGAACAGAGTGTTTCTGCATGTGAAGCCAGATCAGGGCGCTTGAGGAAAGGCCAGCTATGGTCTGGAGAACAGTCAAGACCCGAAAGCCTTGCCAGGCACCCCTTATAGACATCCATGCCATCTGGTGCCTGCTACTGCCACAGTTGTCCTTTTCGAACGCCACCAAACACGGGAAATGCTGTCTCTTTGGATCAGGTTCATTGGTTTTCATCCATGTGGGGTTACAATGCAAACATTGGCAAACACTGTTTAGTTCCTTTGGACTGTGATTGGTTCTGTGTGCTTGGAACATTCATTTGTCCCAGTTTGTTAGAGGTAATTCTTAGCATTTAGATCCAGATAGGTCAAAAAGGTGGAGATGCCGCATTTGAAAGGAGCCATGTCCATAGCGGACGCTTTCCGTACTCTGTGTAGCTTAGTTATTCGTTCAGGAGGCTGTTCAAGGTTTCAAAACAAAGGCACAGAAGAGGAGAGGCCGGGTGATGGGTAACGGAGCCGTGCTGTGGGTCCGGGAGAAACCAGTCACTGGCGGTCAGTTGAGAAACTCAGCGGAGAGACTTCGCACGCAGCGTGCTGAGCGGAATTTGAGCTCGTGGTAGCACTGCACAAAGCTGTGGTAGATAAAGGTAATGGGGAGAGCCAGGAGCACAATGCCACTCACGACACACACGCCACCCAGCACGCGCCCCGGCATGGTGATGGGATACATGTCTCCATAGCCGACAGTCGTCATGGAGATAATAACCCACCAACAGGCCGCCGGGATGCTGGCGTAGTCCTCGTTTTTGGTCTCCAGGTCCAGTCCATGCTCCAGGAGCTGGGCCAGGGCGCTGAAGATTGCCATGGCGACGCACACAAACACCAGGAGCATGACCATCTCGCGGTAGCACCTGCGCAGAGTCAGCCCCAGCGTCTGCAGACCCAGGAAGTGCCGCGCTAGCTTAATCAGCCAGAAGATGCGCATCATCCGCAGCACTCGCAGGGTGACTCCTGCCCGCTGCAGCTGTGGGTTCTCCCCTGTCAGGGCCGTCATGGCAACTGACACATAATAAGGTGTGATGGCCAGAAGGTCAATGACGTTCAGGGGCCGTCGCACAAACTCACACTTGTCCCGCGACACAATGAAACGCACTATGCACTCAGCAGTGAACCAGCCAATGCATACTGCTTCAATGATCCTGAGGAAGAGAAGGGGTGGGGGGGGGGGGGGGTTGGGGGGGCAAAGACACAGAGTGAGTACACTGTGACGGCGACTGCGGAGCACCAATTGGTGTACCTATGATGTATGCGCACCCTCTGGGCTAATGCATAATGGTAATTATGGGATCAATGCAAGGGGCCAGTCTCCCAGACTTAGATTAAAGGGGAATAACACTGGTTGTTCAACATTTCTCTATAATGGTCGACATTCAGAGTGGGTTGACGTAAGATGGTGCATTGTAGAGAAATGTTGCATGTCTTTACAGTGGTGGTGACAGGAACCAGGGCTCGCAATGTCTACAACGCTATGGTAACCTTTTACTATCCAAAATGACCAGCAAACCTGCACATCTTTTATGTGTTCATGTGTAATGTTGATAAAACTGAGCAGTGGTAGTAGCTGTAATTACTAGGGCTGAATATTTATAAGAATACCACACATATACGCAACATGTTTAACATTGGAATAGAAGATTCTAATGCCTAAAGCTGATTACATTACTGCTAACTAGCTGTTGGGGGTTCAAACACAACCCAAAATGAACTAGTGTTCCTTTAAAATCACTGTTTTTTTTAGAATTCCCTTTTGTATGTGCCTCCCTGAAATTAATCCATTTTTAAACTATGGTTTAGGCTAAAACCTTATCTTAAAACGTTCAGAAACCAGGTATCCAGCATTGGCCAGCAAATTCAGAGCCATTTCATGTAATACCTCTCTGTGTGATTAGCATCCCAAAGTTTCATGTCACCAATACTTTGGCAATTCTGTTTCTCTAGAACCATGCTCTTCACATTAAACCACTCTGAATTCCTTTTTTATCTTATTATGGAATTTCGCTGCATCTAGAAGTATTTCCAATGTTGGCCCACAATTGGCACTCCACATCTGGGAAACTGTCTTACATGTATTCGGTGATTCTGGCCATTTTCTATGGTGTTTTGAAAGCAACCATGCAGTCGGATTTCCCTCCATGGAAGTATAATGGTTTCATGCAGATAATGTAAATAGCTGTTTGACAGTCTGTGGGTCTTGGGCAGCTATACAGAAGGAAAGCTTGATGCTGCTCAAGGGATATATGGGTGTCTTTTGACCTACATTCATACATTCAGTCATGCACTCACATTTCCGCTGAATACTTAGGTTATTAGATCTCAATTAGCAGCATATGGAGTCGTCCCTCTGACATTTCAGACTTTCAAACTGAACAAATGTACTGGTCACTGGACTGTTGACATAAACTGTGGAACAAAGCACAGGACAAAGGACAGAGACCAACAGCAGGGTTGGAATGGTGCACTGAAGCGAGAGCAGCGCCAAGCCTTACTGTGGGAAGAGGAGATCTGTGGTAATGGTGTATTCATAGAGAATGTGTTTAGGTCTGCTCACAAATGCCAGAGCAACATACAAAACAAACACACTCTTCTTAATATCTGACTGAAGACAGAACAGTAAATCTCTCCTCCTCATCAAAACTTCATTGGGTATTATCCTGGTTCAGCATTCAGATGCAAATGCGATTGGAACTCATCGTCTCTGTCTCTGGCATTTTTAGCAGTATTTTGAATCCCATGCATGACAAACCTTCATATCTCTAACTTATTCTTACTTCTCAGCTCCTCATAAACATATATTGACACATACCTGACCTCTGTGAAGGAAATGGAATCAAGAATGCACAAGATATAAGCATGAAGATGCATGAACATTTCCAGAGACACTGGGAGAAAGAGACAAACGGCAGCAACTGCAGGGCTGAAAAGGAAACATCAGCCAACGAAAAGGGTGACCTTTTATTTTCTTATGGGCTGTACGTCAGATAAGCCAGTAAGATGGTTTTGTCACTGCACAGAAAACGGCTGACGTCAGTCATTTCCTTTGCTGTTTATCATTTAAAAATAAAAAAATAATAAAAATGCCATGTTACTTTGCTTCATGGATTCGGTCTGGCATCAATGCCTCCTTCTGCTCTTCTTTAGACAGATCAATTAGCATGTTGTGATGATGAGCTACAGTGATGGTCCATTTGATGATGGCAGATAAATGGGCAAGTAATGGGCACACAAATAGAAGAAGAACCATAACAATGGCACAAGCGCCTCAGACTAGGACTAATGCTGCTGTAACTCTAATGCATTTACGAAAAAAGCTATTGTTTTGCGTTCCCAATGGAAATGGTGTTTCAATACTCTATATATTTTAGCTATTTGCTTGTGTTTGTGTGAATATAAACAGGCACTGTGCAAAAGCCAACCATTTACTTAGGTTCCAGTCAAAATGACCATTAGATGTAAGTTAATTATATTTCAGGAGATCTTTCTGAAGGAATTAGATCATCTGTGTGCATGAGGAATAAGAAAGTCAAAGGAAAATAAGCTTCAGATCTAAAATAAATCCACAGCTGAACAACTCAATGCTATGGAGGAGTGAAAGGAAGCACAGCAGTCAAGAAGCTGTTACTGACTAACAGAAATCTCTAAGTCTAAACCTCAGCATCACTGAATGTTTTCTAATTACTCTGAAGCAATAATGCAACTAATCTTTAAAAACCGGGACATGTGGTAAAACCTTACTGCAGAGTAGATCTGGGCTTTTTAACCCTTTAATGCCAAGTGAATCATATTTAATACACAAGTTTTTGAGACCTGTAAATCATCACTGCTATAATTTTTGTCCTAAAAACCTGAACTTTTCTCAAACCCACATTTTGCTTTAGAATTTAGTGGAGAACCTAAGATTGCTTTACATAGATAATGTGTAAAACACTGTTATACTATATGGAAAAAAAAATCTTTATAAGTTAGAAATTATTTAAGTAAACATTTCAAGTAAGTATAAAGGGTTAAACATAGTGTTCTGAATGTAGCAAAAAACTGCAAAAAGCTCCAGATTTAACAAATACCATACAAAACAAAACACACATATACAAAGTATTGCTGAATTTTATTATTATTTAGATAATGATGATATAAATGATGATAATCTATATTTAAAATATTACTATATATCATCTTATTATTTACTGAATGTCTATTAAACACTCAAGTAATTAGAATATTTGGGCAAATGATTCATGGTTTAGGCTTTAAAGGGTTAATTTAAAGAAATAATAGCTGTGACAGTATATCAAACACTTCTACGTATATATATATATCTATATATATATATATATATATACGTACTTAAGGTAGCATACTAACCAGCAAGTCCTGGCCCGTCCTGTAATACTGATTTGCACCTTAAGAGGTGATAATAGTGCAAGACATGATAGCACTGCTCCAACGACATATTCTAATCTCTACTGTCAGTCATGTTGGAGGTTTTGCTCCCAGTTAGATCATTTGAGGACAGGTAACTAATGAAAGGATGAGTAAACGCAGCAATGACTGAAGCTTTTGGCAAGTGACCGTTACAACAACCGTCACTCACTCTAGGCTACAACCATATTCAGCAGCAAACAAAATAAATGGTTTTAATAGAACAGTTAAACACTGGCATTGCTTTACTAACACTGAAGAGGAGGGGTTGTGATTTACTCAAGATACTGGTGGACATTCAGTTGAATTAAGTGCAACATATTAAAAAAAATCACAGTTTCTAAGCACAACTGTGATCAGATGTCTGGAAATGTGACATCATGCATTGTGATTTTGTTCTGGTGATATCAGACATTTGCCATATCACCCACCTCTACTGTAGAGTTTAATAAAAACTGAAAACAAGCATCCCGAATAGAATGAACATTGTATTTTGCACTGAATTAATCTATTTTGTTTTATTTATATTACATATTACACTTATTTGGCACTGACTGAAACCAAATAATACATTATTCACACACACACACACACACACACATATATATATATATATATATATATATATATATATATATATATATATATATATATATATATATATATATATACCGCTCAAAAGTTTGGGATCACTTTAGAATTTCTTTTTATGCAATTTTCATGCAATTTATGCAATTCACAAACAATACTGTCCATTTCACAATTAATGTAAGTGTATCGGATAATTTTAAAGAATAAAAATGTTTGTATTAAAGCCTATTTTTTGTACAGAGGCTTATTTTGCATATAGTCCTATTATCAGCAATTCTCAGTCCTCTGTCTAAATCTCCTGGTACGACCACCAATCCAAGTTAAGGATGTTATTGGACTAATTGGTTGTTAGGACACTCTTGCTCAATTGTGATGCACAGCTGAAAAACATTCTACTAATAAGTGAGTATAAAAGGGAACAACATTCTAGGTTAGTTTAGTATCTGAAGCATCAGCAGTTAATGGCTTGCTAACCGACTCACAATGACCAGAAAGAAATAACTTTCTTTAGAGACCCGTCAGTCCATTGTTGTGTTAAGGAAGAAGATACTCCATTAAAACAAGAACATTTCACTTTGATCCCAAACTTTTAAGCGGTAGTGCATGTATATATATGTATATATATATATGTGTGTGTGTGTGTGTGTGTGTGTGTGTGTGTGTGTGAGTGCAGTTCTTCTTGAAATATTACATTAAGCAAGTATGCATACTTTTTATCTATTATCGTATCACGACCTCCCACAGGCAATTAGTAGTGACCCCTATCGGACAGTGGCAGAACTGCTACCATCACTGCCTGTTACACTTTACATCAGTTCTTGTGGCCTTCACATGTTTTGTATTGTATTTTTGTATAGTTGCTGTGCAGCAGCGACTAAAGCCATTATTCAAACATGCGTTGAGAAGAAAATAGAGATGTATGACAAAACCGTCCAGATCAAAGCGTCCAGATCGTTTCCCGCTTCCGTAAACGACTGTAGGCTGGTTCGTTATTCTGTCTGAGGTTGTATTACATGTGGACTGTACATTTTAATCAAATATATTAACTAATTAACTAAATGACCCGCGATTGGCTGCTGACCTTCCAGCAACTTTCAGCAGCTCTCCTCCCTGCAGCAGCAGACTGAAGGTGAACTTTGAGAGGAGGATGCTGTCTAAGCTGCAGGCCATCATGGATCATGGCTCCCACCCTCTTTATCACACAGTGATGAGACGGAGGAGCACATTCAGTGCGAGACTCATTCAGGCAACATGCACTACAGAACGCCACAGGAGGTCATTCAGACTTTATAACTCCTCTCTTAACGTACGACACCTCTCACATGTACAGTAATAACAATAGAACAATAATTTAATTATGTGTGCAACAATTCAAATGTGCAATAACTTCTAACTTCTAAACTCTTACTGCTGTATACAGTATATCTGTACTTATTATTATAGGCAGTCACTTTATATTTTTATATATTATATTGTATTATAAGACTTTATATATGTGCCACAGTCACTTTACATTTTATTCTTCTATTGTATTATAAGACTTTATATATGTGCCACAGTTACTTTATATTTTATTCTTCTATTGTATTATAAGACTTTATATATGTGCCACAGTTACTTTATATTTTATTCTTATATTGTATTATAAGACTTTATATATGTGCCACAGTCACTTTACATTTTATTCTTCTATTGTATTATAAGACTTTATATATGTGCCACAGTCTCTTTATATTTTATTCTTATATTGTATTATAAGACTTTATATATGTGCCACAGTCACTTTATATTTATTCTTCTATTGTATCATAAGACTTTATACATGAGCCACAGTTACTTTATATTTTATTATTTTATTGTATTATAAGACTTATATATGTGCCACAGTTACTTTATATTTTATTATTTTATTGTATTATAAGACTTTATATATGTGTACATATTGCAAATTCTTTTTGTTGTAAATTATTATTAGAGTGTTTATTCTTCTACATAACCGGCTGCTACTGTAATAACTGCAATCTCCCCCTGTGATCAATAAAGTATTTCTGATAAAGTATTTCTCTTAATGATTTAGTTAGATCTGGAAAATACGGAGCACATGTTTTCTGTGTTATAGTGTTGATCAGCTCGGGGAGTTGAGAGGAGGGGGGAGAGGGAAGGATGAAATGAGAGAGTCTGTAATATAAACCAGAACATGTCAAAATCTGGGGCACAAACACGGACACAAAGACGAGACATCAGAGAGATAGAGAGAGAGAGACTCTGCTGCTTATGATCTGCCATAACACTTGAGCTGATTTAGATGTTTCTCTAGTAAATCAGCTCCTACTAACAGCACCAACAGTGAAGAATCGTTATTATTAAATACTCTGATAACACTCTCATTAGGCTGCCTCCTCTCTAAACTGAACACTCTGTCAATGAATAAGAATGGATAGCAGGTGCCATGCTGGTAACTAACTATCTCAGGGGCTCCAGGTCCTCATACAGCTCAACCTCCTGCTTTGAGACCCCTGTCCAGTAAAGATATCATCACTTTCTGGAACTTGACCACTGTTATTCAGTCTCAGCCTCATCACACAGGCTGCTAAATCTCCTCACAGTGTTGGGAATAATTGGTGCGCCACACTGCCGCGAACTACCTTAAGCAAAACTTTGAAACGCGCGGAGGACAATGCCTCCATAGCATCACCTCCAACGTCCCTCACCTGTGCTCCTCCACCGTGTTATTCTTCGCCGTGTCCCAGTCGGGCAGGGTGCTCGCGCACAGGATGACCATGGAGATGATGACGAAGATGACGGAGACGGAGGCCAGCACCTGCGCGGCCACGGAGGACGCGGGCTCCTCGAAGGTCCGCCTCATCCTGGCCAGCCAGGAGCGCGTCTCCTCCGCCTCGTCCTCCGCCTCCGCGCGCCGGGCCTCCTCCTCGTCCGCGCCCATCAGCTCGTCCTCGGAGAAGCACGTGTACGTGTCGGACATCCTGTCGTCCAGGCGCCGCTGGCAGCAGAACTCCAGGTGCGAGCTCTCGAGACCCCAGTAGAGCATCTCGTTGTAGAAGGACAGCTCGCACATCCGCGGCACGAAGCGCAGCTTCCCGGAGCGCACGTACAGCATGATGAAGACGAACGCCTCCGAGTGCCTGTCGAAGAAAAACTCGTTCCTCTCGCGGTCGTAGTCGTCGCACACCTCCAGAACCTCCTTCTCGGACGAGCAGCTGTGCAGCCGGCTCACCCGACGCAGCGGAAAGTCCCGAATCACCTCCCGCGTGAAGGCGTACTTGGTGCCGCCGACGTTCAGGATGCATATGTTCTTGCCAAACTTCATCTTCTGGCCCACGAGGAGGAGGAAAAAAAAAGGGGAAAGGAAAGGGGGGGAGGAGGGGAGGAGGAGCGGGTGCGCGCAGGAGCCGTTCGCCTGTTTTCTTAGGGGGAA
Source organism: Megaleporinus macrocephalus (assembly GCA_021613375.1). Taxonomy (NCBI): domain Eukaryota; kingdom Metazoa; phylum Chordata; class Actinopteri; order Characiformes; family Anostomidae; genus Megaleporinus; species Megaleporinus macrocephalus. The sequence goes on along the minus strand of CM038715.1, from coordinate 5,169,430 downwards.
AAGGCGCAAACCAGATTTGGCTAAAGCATAGTTCGTTTTGGCGCAATCCGGGGAGCGCAGTGTGCGCGCTGTGTTGCGCGGAGGGGAGCTCCTGTGCACGCGCCGCTGCTGTGTGGCCGTGTTTGTGCGTGCGTGTTCCAGAGCGAGGAGCTGAAGCTGCTGCTGCGAGTTGCCTCCCCATCTGAACTCCAGCCCCCCTGAAGGGGCAGTTCGCGCGGTGATGTCACGCCGGCGAGACTCCAGTCCCGTTGCGCGCTTTTACGCACGCGTGGCCGGCCACGCTGGTACTTCTCCGCAGGGAGGGGGGGCGATCGATAGTGAAGTGCTCACACTTCTGATCCAGTTTTCTTGTAATGAAATCGATCTTTACGTTACAATGTAGAGAGCAGGGTTTTATCTTAACCCTTACGTTTTAATACAATTGTAGAAAGTAAAAAAAAGACCAATACGCAAGAATGATATTATAAAATTAGCTTAATATCAGGTTGTTTTAGTTGCATTAACACCTGTTCTGTTAAGATTTATTAGATATACTCCTCCTGCCAGGCTTCACTGTAGAAATAGCATATTTATTTTGTTTAGGAGCTGCACATGGTTAGTGTCAGGTTAGTTAGATATTAGCTTTGCTATGATCGAAGAGAAGATCCTACTTTTGTTATGCATGTGTTTAAATTCAGTTAACAGGTTCCTTAACGCATCTTTACAGCGAGTAGATTATTATTATTATCCAAGCGAGCAGCGTCCTGCCAGACTAGAGCTTTTTAAACGCATTTACATGCAAAAAAAACATTTAAATGTAAAAAAAAAACATTAAAAACCAAATCAGAAAAGTGCCAGCTGTGCATTTTGTGCAAGTCCCTTAAAGATAAAAGTTCGGAAGCAGGTCTCGACTACACATGGCTTTTCTACCATTGCTGCATCGTTAATGTCGCTCAGCGTCTCTCGGACACAGCGCCGTTTCTTCTGAACGCTTTATCTTTAGTCTGAATCCGGAGGAGAGTAAACTGTAGGTCTCTCATTCTCTTCTTTTTTCCATCCCCCCTTCTCCTCCTCCTCCTCTCTCTCTCTCTCTCCTCCCTCACGAGGAAGCTCCTCTCCCTCCCTCCCTCTCTCCTCTGAGTTACTGTATTGTACTGTGAATCTTAGGAGAGAGGGGGCTCCTCAACAAAAAAACACAGAAAACAGGGGGGGAGACAGAAAGTAGTCTCCCGCTCGTCTCGAGGGCCACCCCCACTTCTACATCAGTCTAATTTGCTTCTACTAGTAATAAAACACAAACGTTTTAGTCGGTTGTTTATTATTATTTTTTTAGTTTATGGTTTGGTTTTTAACACTCCGGGAGGGCAGAAATGGCGGCCAACATGTACCGGGTCGGAGGTATGTCAGTCTGATATTTCTGTTAGCCAAAACACGCTCAGCTCACACTTTGTTGGGGGCGAACTTTCAGCGTTACTTCCACTGAACACGGGTAACCGGGTAGTTTGTTAAAGAGCCGGGCGGGCAGAGGAGTGTTTTGAAAGCGGTCGGTACGGCGGACTGGGGGGATATTTGGGGGATTGATGTGGGTCAGGCCTCCAAACTCTGTTAGCCGCACTAGCATGCTAGCGGGAGAGCTAGCATAGCAGCGCTAGCCAGAAACACCTCAGATCAGCTAATGTGGCTGCGAAACGGGTGATGGTAGTTGATAGAAAACAGGTTTTACTCCTAAATCCGCCCTTCTGCGAGCGAAGCGTGTTCCGTTTAAGTGATGGATGGTGTGATATCTTTCGTTTAACGACGTTGTGTATCTTTGTGGCCGTTTCTCTTCTGGTTGGCACACGTCCATTAGTTATGGGTCCTCAAGCTAACTTAAGTTAGCATTTCACAGCCGCCGCGCTCACCTCGTTTATCGCTAACATTAACCCTTCCAACAGCCTTTACTGGTTCTATTTCACCTTACTGAATTCACTCGCACATTATTATTGTTGACGCTGACGTTACCGTGTTTGCACGGCAGTGTCTATTTTTGCCCCACGTACTCATTTTAGCTGTTTAACCTGCCCTTAATATTTTGGCATCACCGTTGAGTGCAATTAGCCGGCTGCGAAGTAGTAAATTAGCTGGCTGTGCCGGGCCGACCGACATTGTTTCATGGCGTCGGTGAAGCTGTAGCTGAAGAAAACGAAGCCCAATTGTGACAAACCGGGTCCAGTTCGTGCTCCTGTTTGGGCTCTGACCTCTTTCAGTGAGCTAACTGCGTATTGAATTGCTGGTCTCTTTATATTGGACTCAGTGCATCGGAATGTGATTGACTGGCCCGTTTTGTTTGCATTGAGGTCGCTTCCAGTCAAATGTTGAGTTAGGATTGTGGCTCTAACATAAAACTCTGCTCTCATTCGCGTTTGTGTCGAGTAAAAGCAGTTATTTAAGAAGACTTTATTGCCCAGAAGGTTCAGATCGTCCGTGCCGCGAATGCATGGACGCTCACATCCCTAAACCCAGTTTGTTCTGCTGCTGCTTTTCCACAAAGTCCTGAATTTACAGCATTCAGAGAAATGTGTTGTGTTCTTTTGCCTGATCCTGTCATGTGCATTCACCGACTGTAAGGGTTTGAGCTTTACTGGACTCTTTCTGTTTACAGGTGCTGCCTAATGTTATGATTTTGCCATTTGGGTTGATAAGCAGACCATGCAGAATGAAATGCCATCTTCTTTCTTGTTGCAGATTATGTCTTTTTTGAGAATTCTTCAAGCAACCCTTATCTGATCCGGAGAATAGAGGAACTGAATAAGGTACAGTTCTGTGGGGGAAAAAAACAACTGCGGGTCGTGTTTTGGGAGTGGAGCAAAGGACAAGTGCACGCCGGGACACCGCATCACTGGGAAAATGACCAGGGTTGTCTGTGTGCCGGTGGAGAAAGTGGTCAGAAACATATGAGATTTAGGGAACAATGAATGGTGGAAACGTGAACCGCTTAAATGGGTTCCCCAAAGTATTCATTTGCAGGCTCAGCAGAGCTTCCTTCCGTTTTGTAGATGGTCACAGGAAACATGATGCAAATTTAAATAAAACAAAAATCTTGCATTATTTTGCCTTTGGCCCAAACATTGCTCAGTCAGGTCTTGTTTATCGCTCAAAGCTGAATATCTTTAGTTTTGCACTGAAGTTAAAAAGTAAAGCCAAACTCTGTTTTTATATTACTCTTGTAACTACAGCGTCAAACTTAGAGACGATTATGTTTGAGCCAAAGATAAAATTTTAACATTTGAAGTGCGAGAGATTTTTTTTTAAATTAAATGTCTTTATTATGGTAACCAAAGAGAAACATGCCTAGTTCACGACAGTTACTCGTATCTCTTCACCAATTTGTTTCCCTTTTTAAAAGTCATTTCTGTGTTTTAGGGGTTGGCAGGTACATGTGTGTTGGTGTTTGTCTCAGAAATGTCTGTAACATGATATATGGTGGCAGGTGTTAAAACCATTGTTACCGCAGCAACAGAAAGGTGATTTGGTGCACACCTGTGCCTTGCCTGTAGCGTGTGTGTGTGTGTATGTATATATATATATATATATGTATGCAGCTATAATAGTAGAATTATTTCATTAGATTTTTTTCCTAATATATTTAATACATTCTACAACTATTCCAGCATTACATAATACATTGTTTGTCTTAACATCTGACTTTCTATTAAGACTTTCATTGTATCCAGTTAGCGTACTGTCCGCTACCCTAGCGCTGTAGAAATGTATCTTATTTAATCTCCTTTTATTTATTTTTATCCTTTTTATAAAACCTGTGCCATTGCAGGATTCCCCTATAGAAAAATATTCATTTGTGCATAGTTGATTTTATTTTATAAACATAGATTAAATGATCAAATCTATGCTGATATTATGAATTGTCCACTGTAGCGGGTTGGTCAGTCCAGTTGTTCTCAACGTGACTTCCCTTTTGGCACGACAGTCAAAACTAATGATTCACTTGTCAGGCAAATTTAATTAGCTGACATTTGCAGCCTGTAGTTTTGCTTGGGCTATTCTACTTGCAAACAGGCGTCACCAGTTGTCCGCAGCGTTGTGATGGCCTTCGTTTTAATAGTTAAAGTCATGGGTCATCTTTTTTTTATTGCTCAGGCTTTGATTATCCCTCTAGAGGAGTCCGCGTGGACATGGTCATTTTTATTGGGAAGTAGTGCACTCACAGATCTGGATGGGTTTTGAGCTCAATGGCTCTCATAGGAAAACAACAATTTGAAGCTGCAGACAAACAAGCCTTTTTTAATGACTCTGTTTGTCTCAGACTACTGCCAGACTGACTGGTCACACCAGATCATCAGATACCGCACCAGACGGTCTGGGGAGTGTCATTGATCCTCTACTACTAACTGATCTGGTTTATACATGGCACATACTGCCTGTTTAGATCTGGGCAACATGGGAACAGACCAAGCAAGGTAGGGTTTATATGGCATACATGTTCCCCCATATAAACCCTACCTTGCGTGGTCTGTTTCCATGTTTCATACCAAATAAGTAAGAGAACTGGTGCCTTCTGTATGCAAGCAAGAAGTCGTGAGAGAATCCAGTTTGAAAACAAATAAAATTATTCTACTCACGCAAAGCGTATTTGCTTCATTATGCTTTCTGTTAACAACAACTTCAAAAGGAGTCCCCAGACAGCTTGTTCTGTAAAACAGCAGCGAGCCATATGACTTATTAGATGACTTTTTTAATAAGTTCCTGTTCTGCGTTTTGCTTTGTTTATATTGGTAATCTTTAGAATTTCAATTATTTTCCAGTCCTGACTGTCTGACTGATGGTTTATTTCCTGTCTCTGAATTTACCTCAACATACGTGGTGGTTCTTGGTGAAGTAATTTGCCACCAGCCTCTTTACATGCTGGTCTTCAGACTGTATCCCTGTCTTAATGAAGCTGGTTGGGGGACCCAGACAGCGTGTGTTTAAAGTGTGACGTGGCGACCTGGTGGTGACCCTGTCTCTGCTGCTGCTTTCAGACGGCGAGCGGCAATGTGGAGGCGAAGGTGGTCTGTTTCTACAGGAGAAGGGACATCTCACAGAGCCTCATCCAGTTGGCAGACAAGCATGCAAGTGAGTGAGATTGTGTGAAACTCTGTGCTTGGTGGCAGTGTATGAGCATGTGTTGTAAGGAGTAGAAACTGTGTGTAGAATCTGTTATTGTTTCACTTTGCATGCTAAGGCTATATCTACGTATGTGCATTCACCTGTATACGTCCTCATTCATGCAGTTATCTCGTTGGTCAGTCTGGTGGCAGAAGTACAATGCATGTCTTCACATCAATCTCAGAATAGGGGAAAATGTGATCCCAGTACTTCAGACAGTGGTATGTTTGGTGCTGGGATTTTTGCAGACGGTAGTCTTTATGGTTTAATCTGAATGCTGCAATAAACAAACATCCGATGAGCATTAGTTTTTAGGGCGGAAACACCTTGTGACCTTAGGAATGTCAGATTGGGTTGAGCTGACAGAGATTCTACAATAACTCCCATAACCACTCTATGCTTGTGGTGAGCAGAAAAGCATCTCATGTACAAACTTGAGGTGGTTGGGCTCTAGCAGCAGAAGACCACATTTTCACTTCTCTCAGTAAACTGAGGCTAAAGTGAACACAGTCTTACCAAAACTGGACAGCTGAAGACTGGGAAAGTGTAGCCTGATTTCTGCTGAGGCACACAGATGATAGGGTCAGAATTTTGCACCAACAGCATGAATCCATGCACCCAAGCATGCCATATGGTGGAGATGGTGTGGGGAAGGCCTTCTTGACACACATTGGGCCCATTGCTACCATTAAATCATTGCTTAAATGCAAAAGCCTATTAAAGCATTGTTGCTACTGACTACTTTCAGCATGATAATGCGGCATATCAAAAAGCTAAAGATGTCTCAGCTTCATGAACAAGACTGTGAGTTCATTGTTCTTCGTTGGCCTTCTCAGTCACTGGATGCAGTAGATTTGCAGGAATTGCATGATGAGCTAATGTTTCCATGTGGTGCAGTGCATGATGTGAACGATTTGAAGCCATATCCAGTGTTAGTGTAGAGTTTCTAAAGAATTGCTTGGTGTTTGTGTATGTTGTTCTAATTATATTTTACTGCAGCTTAAGAAGGAGTATTCATTTGTTGGTTTTGTTCGTGCAAGCTAAGATTCCCATATGTGAAGATAACTGAACCTGTTGGGTGACGTGATACTCTGCACGAATACCACATTTATCGTGCCTAGAATAGATACGCCTGTACATTTTAACACAGACCACAGCGACGAGTTTCAGATATCAGATAAAAGAATCACTGATGTCTCAGCTCTTGTACACTCAGGCTGGGCCAAGTGTCTGCAGACACCATTCACAATTCTGTTCTTTGTTACTAGAATGATTTCTGTTTTACTGGCTATTAATCTAGTAATAAAGTGTAACCACAACGTGAATGGAGCTGTGTGTTTGTGTTCTTTGATTTCACAAACATTAAGCTTTTACTTCCATACTGTTATTGTGCCTGCTTCTGCAATAACTGGAAAAAAAATCCTATTTTTATTTATTTATTTATTTATTTATTTATTTTTATTGTCATTAGTATTAGTATTTCTGTATGTTAGTAGATCTGCAAATACTTTTAGACAACATCTGCATCTCGACAGTAATAGCAGATGATGATAAAAATAATAGCAACACATTTTCTTTTGGTTGTGGTTTAGATTATATATATATCGCTGAAGCAGACGTGGGAGCAAACATAATGGTTTACCATATGTATGTGATGTCTTCTCAGTCTATGTTGAGAATCTTTGTGTGTGTCAGCATGGGTCCTGTGATCTCTAGAGTTGCCAGACGAACGTAATTGCTTATAAGGGTTTCCTTATCCATATTTCAGGGGCCAGAATTACCTAATGAATTGAGGCCTCAGAGCAAGTCTAGGGATCTTTTGAAATGTGTATTAAAAATGCATAGTTTTAAGTTTTATATTTTGGATCAAGACTTAATTGATTAATGTTTTTGCTGCAGAAAGGTACAGAAACATTCTATGTTTGGTGACTACAGTAACAGATTCTCTTGATTATGCTTGAATCTATGTTGAGATTTCAACCTGGTATGCTGTGGAAGAACAGTTTTTCGGTAGCTTAAATGCCTGTGGTACAGGTGAGTGTATTGGTGAAATATCATTTAGAAAGTTTTGGCTTTCTTGTAACTGAGGTCTTAAAATGTTGTATTGTTGCATGAATGAGTTTCAGATCTCTATCAGAAGTGGATGTTTGGATGGTCTTATGTAATCAGACATAACATTTTATGTAATGTGCTGTACATACATCACATCTTTCTATATTGAGGGCAATGTCTACATGTGTTGCAGTTTTCTGGTAAATCTCTTTCTTCGATATTTTATGATAAACAAACTGCATATGTGCCACCGTGCCTGGTTTAACGCTATGTATGTGTGTCTGTGTGTGCAGAGGACTTGGAGGAAGAGAAGGAGAGCCCTTCAGAGCCAGAGCTCAGCGAGAAACAGAAACACCAGCTCCGACACAGAGAGCTCTTTCTGTCTCGCCAGTATGAATCGCTCCCCGCCACACACATCAGGTAAACACAAATGCATTCACGCCAGCTCACTTCTAGAGACTATATGCATCATCATGGTATGGCCCATGAGTGCAGGAGTCGCTGTGATTAAATTTGGGCCAGCTGAGCCAAGCTGCTAGTGTTCACCTACCACCTATGGTCTCCCCAGCTGCTTTATGCTCTGTTCTTCAGCTGTGAGCATCACCTCCAGTGTAGCGTAGAAGGTCCCTTTGAGACTCCAGTGATAAATGCGTTAGTGGCATGGCACAAGGTCTGAGCTTTTAATTAAAAGGCAGTCAGAGTAAGCCGGGCGAAGTTAGCTGGGACCTGCTGTGTGCTCCCAGACTGGTATTGCCCTCTGAAGAAAGGGAAATGGCCCCCTATTCCTTTTTTTCTTTCTTCTGTTGTATTTATTTATTTATTTTCATTTTTTGTGAAAACAAGCTATTATGGCTAGTGAGTGACTGACCTGGTGCCATTACTGCAGACATACAGGTGGTACCTGCATGGATTAAGTGTCCACTGGAAAAGCAGAATGGATACTGGTCTCTTTTGACAATAGCATCCAGTGGCCCTTCTGTTTCTTTTTTTTTTCATCATCTCTGACCCTTTCCCATATCACCTCTCAATTTTTCCCCCCACACCTTTTCTATTCTGATCTTATCTCTTTCACACACTCACACTTTCTTCAATAATCTTGCACCCCTCTTCCTCCTGCCATGCTTGGGCCTGCAGCGAGGGCGTCCAGGGGGACAGTGCTATGTATAGGAAGATGTGTAGGACATGTGTTAGTTCTTAGTTGTAAAATCTGGTGTGTGTTTTCTTTTTCAGAGGGAAGTGCAGCGTGGCCCTCCTGAATGAAACTGAATCAGTCCTTTCCTATTTGGACAAAGAGGTACCTCAGCGCTTGCTTTTTTTATTATTTTTTAAATACGTATGTATTTAAAAGGCAGTATTCACAGTCGCTCTCACATGCTCTCTTCTCTCAGGACACATTTTTCTACTCGTTGGTGTACGACCCCACACAGAAGACCCTGCTGGCGGACAAGGGGGAGATACGCGTCGGCCCCCGCTTTCAGGCTGATGTCCCAGAAATGTTACAGGAAGGTGAGCAGAATAAATACGTCTGTTCTGATCAGATTCTCAATCTGTGTTTCTTTCTGATTAAGTTAATCTCGCTCCTCTGGGCCATGTTAGTGTAATAAGTATCTGATATATTTCACTATATTTCTCTCTTCTTGATGTAAACTGGCTGCTCATAATCTTGAGTCCTGGTTCTGTAGCATTTCTTCACCAGTCACAAGCACGTCCAACCAAACGTTAGCAGCCTTGCACCTTTCTGTAGCTGTGTGTCGCTGTTCATTCGTTTCTCCATACGTAAAAATGGTTTCTTCGTGATAAAAAGATGATTTCCACTGCTCAGGCTTAAGTTGCCTCACATCTTTCTTGGCTCTGACAGAGTTTAAGGGTGGCGCTGTGCATCTACTACTGCAGAATGTCATGATAAGCTTGATTTGTGGCCGCTAGTGCATCACAAAAGGAGCAGAGTAGATTACAGTATCAGCAGCTACAATCAGTCAAGTGTGAAATTGCTCTTCTGTCAGTGTTTGGCTTTTACCCCCCCCCCCTCTAAACATGCTTACCTTTTCATTGATTGTATCCCCCTGTGCAAAGATCTTAGCAGCTATTGGTCTCTCTTATTAAGCATCATTTTATGTACACAATGTTGAGGGTACAGGGTTTCAAAACATTGTGCATGAATTGGGATTAAATCAATGTACTACTTATTTGTGTAATGTTACAAAAGCAGTAAAATAAACAAACTGCATATATATTACCACAGTAAACTTTAGGTGATGCTCTCTAGGAGATCCAATAAATACATCAAGTAGGTTTATAAAACCTGTCAGCTTTATATACACTCACTGTGTACCACTTTATTAGGTACACCTACCTTGCGTCTGTATTCATTGTCTGTTTTATTAGTAGCTTTGTTAGACCCCTTTCACGCTGTCCTTCAATGGTCAGAACTTCCGCTGGACCACCACAGAGCAGGTGTTACTTGGGTGATGCCTCATTCTTAGCACTGCAGTGACCCTGACGTGGTGGTGGTGGTGGTGTGTTAGTGTGTGTGCTGGTACGATTGCTGGAGATTTTCACCAATCCGGTTGAGTTAATACTGCTAATAGATGATGACTGAGATGTTTATGCACACTCTACTCAACAATCTGCTGAAAATCTCTTTACATGCACGCTACAAGTAATCTGAAATAGCACACGTAAGAGTAGACATTTCTATAACAGCGAGCATCACATGAGTCCAGTCAGCGTGACACAAATAGCAGTATTCTTGTTTCATGAGTTTTCACCGGGACTGTTTCTAATTGCGTTAGAGTTACGGCAGCCTCAGGGACATGTACTTCATCTCCTTATTAAGGAAGGCTTTCGTATGACTGTACCTCTTTTCATTTACAGACTCTTGCCAAGTTACCCACCTTGTTTAGTCAGATAGAAACTGCGTTTGGAATGCTCTGTCAGACTAGTTTATTCTGCTTGAGGTGTATACAAGTCACATCATATTCTGATCGAGCTATTAGTTGGATTATTAACAAATTATCAGGTTGCATGTAAGTGTAGCTATTGTCTCTACTCACTGTCCATGTTATTAGCCACTCCTTCCGTGTTGGCCCACCTTGTAGATGTGACAGGTGTTTAAATTAGGGATGCATCGATACCACTTTTTCCTTACCGATACCAGCTTTTCAGGTATCTGCTGATACAGAGTACCGATACCAATACCAGCTCTGACTTAAATGCTCAATATATGGCTATAAATCCTGATATTTATAGTGTTCCACTTTTTAAACCTTGAAAGAACACCATTTACTGCCCATTAAGAAGTTTCAGAGCTATGAAAAAATTTAAATTGCCACAATGCAGAAACAAATGCAGCCATTTAGTCAATAAGTTTCATGGTATTGGCGCTCTCTATTGCCGATACTGTGTGTAAGTGCCAGTATCGGCAACGATACACTAGTTTAAATACTCCAGCAGCACTGCTGTATCTAATCCCCTCCCACCAGCACAACACACACGAACATCACCACCACCGCTGCTTTATTAAAATGTTGCAGGCAGTACTGTAGTGGTAAGAGTCATCTTACTCTGTTATGTGTACACTTTGTAAATTTCCTTTGCTCTGTCTGTAGCCCCTTTACCGCATGCCTTGACATTTTGTTTTGAGCAGTGGTTTCTGGAGTCTAAACAATTTCACTGTGGAATTGAGTACAGAGCCAGAGTTTGGTAGGAAGCATCAGGCGTGAAGAAGAGGGCAGTAAGTCTGACCTCATCCTGTGGTTGTTTGATCTACTTAAAGAAATTGACTGACATGTATTTCGAACACACTACCTTTCTTCGACTCGGGGCTGCCTGTGTAGCCGTGGCTCTGCATCAGCAGGACGCTGTGAGGAAACGCTGAAACAGAAACGTCTGGTCTGTGGGTCCTGATTATGCTTTGTAACTGTTGGGATGCAGACTTGGTGTGTTTGTTTTTAAGGGGGGCGGCGGCGGCGCGTGACTCAGCCACTAAGTTATGGGTTCAGTTGAAAATCTAGTTTGTGTTTAGCTCTAGCGGCGGTTTGGAGGTTTTTACTTGGTCGTGAAAAGTGATTAATGCCTTGTTTGCTACGTTGGTTGTAGGTATGTTTAACACCACTGACTGATGTAGGTCTTGTGCTGCATGCAGCCCCCACCCACCCTTTTATACCACGGACTGTTTCTTTCTTCTATTTCCCAATTATAAATTCTGAGGTTCTGCGTTATTTGCCAAGTCCCTTGGATTACAGTCGATTGGGATTTGAAAAGCTCCAAAGCTCAAACTAATACTAGGCCACCGTTATCACTCTGCCCAGTTTGATTGTCACTCCTTTTAGCAGGAAAGTGTGCTCCATTTGTCACGGTAGTGATTGATTCTATCAACGGTTTTGAATGAAAAAGACTCAACGTTGTGATAAAAGCGGTTACTTTGCTGTTTTATTCCCTCTATACTGAGAACAATTATGAGAAGTCACCTGATAATTCTTGAGGTGTGGAATGAATCAATTCAAATTTTCTTTTTTTTTCTTTTTTTTTTGTTTCCCAATCAGGGGAAGCAGATGACAGAGACCAGTCCAAGCTGGAGGTGAAGATGTGGGACCCAGAATGCCCATTGACCAATAAGCAGATAGACCAGTTCTTGGTGGTAGCTCGGTATGGATTAGCGTTCTGGGTTTATTTTTCATAATTAGAATTATGTTGCACAAAACTTGACATTAGGGGTGGGCGATATGGCCCTACAATAATATCATGATATTTCATGGTATTTTTGCGATAACGATACTCTTGGCGATATGACATTGACTTAAATATTTCAAGAATACACTACTAAAAAAAACTAAAAAAAAAAAACTAAATTTTATTATTGCATACGATATGATATGGCACACCCCTAACTGAGAGATTAAATAAAATACACTTTTTTAAAATCAGATTGTAACAGAAGTCAATGATCCTGAATGTCACGATACTAAATAATGCACTCCAAATATCTCCATATATCCAGGATTGAAGTAAATGAATGATACTGGACAGATAAAATCTGTCTCTAGTAGATATAGAATGGGAAATGAAAGAAGTGTAAATGTTTCTTTTGCTAAAAACAATAAAAAGTAGTACCCTGATGTGATAATTAGGGATGGGTGATATGGCATGATATGTCAGGGTATAATATCGTTCACCCTATTAAAAAATGTTGGTGATATTATTGTGTCCGATACGATATGGCACACCCCTACTTGACATTTCATTTTATAACTTGTTTTAAAAATATAAAAGATTATATTCATTAAAAATATAAGTGCAGATAAGGTCTTTTGACCTAAAGATAAAGCTTTATGCTCTAGTAATGCTGCTGTTAGTGCTAATACTGAGTGTTGGCTGTTATGGTTAATGTGGTCTTTGGTTGTATGGTTTTCTGTAAAGGGCGGTAGGTACCTTTGCTCGAGCACTGGACTGCAGCAGCTCCGTCAGACAGCCCAGTTTACACATGAGTGCCGCAGCAGCGTCGCGGGACATCACACTGGTACTAGTCTCAACAGCACCCTGTCTCACAGCTCTGCTGCACATCTACTTTTTCAGAACAGCAGGCAGGTCCCATTAATTTTCTCTGCATCTCTTGTTCCTTCTTTATATAGTTCCATGCTATGGACACGCTGCACCGACATGGCTACGACCTCTCGAGTGCGCTGAGCGTTCTGGTGCCTCAGGGGGGGCCTGTGCTCTGCAGGGACGAGATGGAGGAGTGGAGCTCCTCAGAGGCCAACCTGTTTGAGGAAGCACTGGAAAAATACGGCAAAGACTTCAATGACATCCGGCAAGACTTTGTGAGTACAACTTATACAAGTACGCCAGAGTTCTGCATGGGCATGAAACAGAAGCCCAAACTCGACCCAAGCCGGTAGCTTTAAGACCTTACCTGAACAGGCCTGATTTCATACAGCTACATTGTTCACAATGCTGGTGTGCCGTAACATTAGCCAAGCTGTTCCAAACAAAGCTATAGGCTAGGGCTGAACAGTTTGGTGAAAATGCCTAAGTGTGGTTTGTGTGAGTAATTTATGATCATATTAATTTTCTGTAGTATTACATTCTATATCAGAGGTCACTAACAGGCGGACCACGGTCCTGGTCCAGACCCAGACGTTGTCCAATGCGGACCCAAACAGATAAACTATTGTGAATGATTTAATTTTGACTGTGTTTATTTTAAGTGGCGGAGCTTTTCTTGTATTTACGGTGTACGGGCTTTGCAGCGCTGTAAACTCACAGACCAGTCACATGCGTTGTAAGATCCCCAAAAGCACTCCTCAGCCAATCAGATCTGTGCATATTCGGGAGTGCGGAGAGCACACAGGCGAGGTAGGAAGCGAGAAGCAGCAGTCGGAGACTGATATGCAACCAGGAATGGACCGAGACATAGATGTTTTTTATTCTCACAGGCAGCTTCAAATGGAGTTAAAAAGAAGGTGTCTGTTTTATTTACTTTTTCTATAAATAAGCACTTTTTTTTTTCAAAAACATTCTGTTTTTAATGTAGCCCTTGTTTTTACTTGAAGTAAAAAGCATTTATTTGTAATAATAATTAATTCAATTCAGCATTTAAACAAAAAATATACTGAACGGTATGTATGATGTGTTGGTGTTTCAGTAGCTGATGGTATAAGATGCTGATACTAGACTGCTTCAGTAAACAGGATACACCACTGAATCAGAACACAAGTTAGAAATGATGACGGTCCGGACCTTGGCCTGAGGACATTTCCTCTTACGGGACCGTACTGAATTCTAATTATTACCCCTGTTATATATTCTCCATAATGAAGTTCAGGGCCGCACTATCCACTTTTTCTGGTTGAAGCTTAACCCCTAAATTTGCCAGGCTGCTAATAAGTTGTGATTGTTGCCTCCTAGCATGTGGAGGTAGCCACTGACTGGTCTAAATGATATACAGGCTGTTAGTTTACTTTTTTTTCCAATACAATGTTGTTGAAAATGTAGGCTAAAAATTGTTAATTTGTGACTTAAATATAAACAATATTAATATTTCATATTTGTGGAAAAAATCAAGAAAATTGTCTGGTCTGAAATTCAAGATTTCTGTAAATTTACATGGAATTGTAGTGCTAAATTGCCTGCAGGGACAAAAGATAACTGTGATGATGGAGTCCAGTAGAGCTGTACTGTGTGGAAGGGATGGTGCGGTGGAAGGGACTGAAAAGATGAAATGAAGTGATGATGGGTTGTGAGAGTGACTGGTGGTCAGCTGTATCCCCTTGACAAGATAGAACACTGGGTGAAAATACAAGCCCGACCTTTCGACACTAGGTCATTGGAGAGAAGAGCCAGTGCTCAGGAGTGTCTGTCAACGCTTGTCTGGTGTGATAACGGCTGTTCCAGACTGAGAGTAAGACACAGAACTGTGTTTTACCTCTCCAGGAAGTGATTTTCTTTTGCTCTGGAGAGCTGTCTTCTATAGACACATTGAAATCGAGTTGCCCTTGACCTGAACTACCCCACAGGAGGACAGGCGCAAGGCACCAGGTGATGGCAGAAAAGCCAATAGGTATTCAGAGGCATGCCCCACTCATGGTTCAGTAAGTTGGAACAGTTGTCAGAGTGCTCTTCATAAATCCCCACTGAGCTCTCCTGGCCTTTGAGGTGGTATGCATGAGATGACCTTTGAGCTTAAGAGCTGAAGACTGAAATGACAGTGGTTTATATCTATTAGGGAATATGGGAATTCTAGGCTAATGACAATATCTGATATTTTACATGGACATATTTTCACGATTTCAGAAAGCGAGGAAGAGCAGAGTCCATCTCTGACAGCTGAGAAAACTAGGCTGAATGGAGATTTGAAGTAAATTGTTAGAGAAAACATTCTTAAGTCTGGGTCAAGGCTATGGCCAAGTACAGCCCTAAATAAATCCCTAGGGTTAGGGTTGAAGTGTCATGTCTCCTTAAAAGGGCACTGCATGCCCTGTCTGTTGTGTTGCTCAGCAAAAATTTGAAACTAAGGATTAGGGCTGGGTATCGCCACTGATTTCCCGGATCGATTTAATCCTGATTCACAAGGTCCCAATTCGATTCCATTTCCGATTTGATTCTATTCAATTCAATATCGATTAATTTAGGGATATTTCAGTTACAATAATATGTTTTGTTTGAATATGAAAAGTGATTTTCAGATTTTTTTACTAAAACATTAGTGTTTATATGTTTATATACAGTCATGGTTTCTGAAGACATAGCCAGACGTCTGCTTTCAAGTTCTGGGGGGCCTTCACTTGCTCCAGCCATGCTTAACTGATGTGCGCCCCCAGCCAGACATCGTTGGGGAGGGGGGCTGGAATGCTAATTAAAGGTCGATCTTGGGTTATCGGATTATTCAAATGAAGATCAATTTGAATTGAAAAATCTTTATTTTTTTATAACACCCCTTCTAGGGATGCATCAATACCACTTTTTCCTTACTGATACCAATACGATACCTGCTTTTCAGAAATCTGCCGATACAGAGTACCGATACCAACTCTGACTTAAATACTCGATATATGGCTATAAATCCTGATATTTATAATGTTCCACATGTTGTATTTTGTGCTTGCTTGGATGAAGTCGCTGTGTTCTTTGAAGTGGTTTCTCTTTAAATGCTTAATTAAATTTGATGTATTGAAGTCTTTGCTGGTCGTACCACCCCTCAAAATACTGGCCTTACAAATTTTGCAGCAGGCATTTTTGCTGCTGCCCGTCTTAACCGAGAAATACTCCCACACCGCGGACATGCTGTTGGCTTCAGTCAAGCACCATTTAGTGGTGCGCATGCTCGGTGGACAAAACGGGCTCTAGGAGTGAAGTGTAGGCATAGTTTGCTTACATCGCTGATGAAGACAGGAATGTGGCTAAAGCTGCTCAAGCAGCTGTTAAAACCAAATATTCTCCATTACAGTAAATCATCTAAAGTAGAGGTATTTAATCAGAGTTCAGTAAGGTCCAGTCAGAGGGAGTTTCCTCAGGCCAAGGTCCGGACCGTGTTTGTGTTATGACCGTAACTTATGTGTTATAGTTCAGTGCCATATCCTGTATACTGAAATAGACTAGTAGTTCTATTAGCATTTTATGTCATCGGCAACTGAAAGATGAACCAAATTACAAATACAGTTCAGTATATTTCAACTATATTTATTGTTTTAAATGAGGAACTGAATTAATTTTTTATAGAACTTCAAATAAAAAGGTCTGCATTAAAAAAATAGAATGCTTTTAAAAAAAGTGCATCTTAACGTGTTTATAGAAAATTAAATAAAACATGCAGCTTCTTGTTAACCCTGTTTAACATCTTGACCTGTTGGTTTGGAGCTGCCTGTGGAAAGAAAATAAACATCTATGTCTCTCCAGTACTGGTTGAAAAGCACGTTTTGCCATAGACTTTTCTGGGGTTTTTTTTCTCGCTTTATTTTCTGACTGCTGCTTATTGCTTCGGACCTCGCCTGTGTGTGCACCGCAGTCCTGAATCTGCGCAGATCTGATTGGCTGTGGAGCCTTTGGTGAACTTAGAATGCGCACGATTGGTCTGTGAGTTTACTGTGCCGCAAAGCCCGTATACAGTAAAGACAAGAAAAACTCCGTCGCTTAAAATAAACACTAAAAATGAAGCCCCAATTGAGTAGTTCTCAATAGTTTGGGTCAGAGCCAGAAGATGCCTGGGTCCAGACCTGGACCGCGGACTGCCTATTAGAGATCTAAAGTAATAAATGCCTCAGCTCAAATTATTTTGTTTTCTGAAGGAGCTGATTAACCAGCTGGGTAGCTGCAGGTTTTGCTTGTGTGTGTGGTGCTGTAGCGTGACCATTGTTGTCTAATGGTTATAGGTGCTCTTCCGGCATATAATAAATTTAATAATCAATATTCTAAATATTCAAATCTAAGCTTTGGTCAAAGCCGACTATGTTTAAGCATACACTATGATTCCAGTATCAGTTTGCATCTCTAATTCTTATTTCTTCCTTTTATTTTCTCTTACTTCTGCATCTCTGGGTGAAGATCAGAAGAGAGGGCTACGAGTTGCAGGCCCTGATAGTGGGCATAGGTGGTGAAGGGGGGCTGTAATTTTTGAGCTTCGGGGTTGCTGTGCCTAATCAAGGCTTCAGGTTGATTAGAGCACTGCTGAGGCTTATCTCTCGACATGCAATCTACAAAAAAGGCATCAGCTGCACTCAGCCTACAGCGGAGGAGTCAGTGCCAGAAACCTTTGAGTGTGCACCTCAGACATGATGGAGACATGATGAAAAGAGAGAGCTTTACAGGCTCCCACTGTTTAATGCTTCTATACTAGTGCAAGCTGTTAGATGCCTGTCTGTGGTTCCTGAAAGTTGCTGGCCGTGGGGTCTGACCGGTGGGTCTGACCGGTGGGGTCTGATGCGTTCTTCTTGCTGGGGCTCGTGTCGTTACATGAAAAGATGGCAGGAACAAATTGGAGCAAAAGCATTTCCACTTTCAGTGTGTTATAGAATTAGCTGTCTCCCGAGGAAACTTCAGTGTTTGTTTTGGTTTTCTTCTCGTTGTCATATGCATGACTGCCAGTGGTAAGGGCTCAGAGTGCCAGATATTAGGATATCTTTATCTGTTTTTAGCATTCATCATCCATGCGTCTGTGGCAGGCAGGTGCTCATGAATAAACATGTGCATCTGCATTTGAGGCCAGAGGGAGCACGCTGAAAATAAAGTAGCAAAATAAATAAGGTGTTTTTGAAAGTGTTCCAGTCGTCACTGTACTGGCAAGGGCGGCCACTGTTAACTAATTAGTTTGTTTCTGCTTTAAATGAATGAATGAATTAATTAATGGGATTTTTATTTACATTTATGGCATTCAGCAGACACTCTTATCCAGAGCGACTTACAGAAGTGCTATGTGTTCAGTCAGAGTATGTATCTCTATCTCTAAACAGGTTTAACTACTAAACTACTCTTGAGCTCAAACACTGACATAAGTGCCAGTGCTGATACCTAGAAAGAGGACAACAAAATATAAGATTAGACACTGAGCAATACCTAGCAATACTGAAACACCTACAGAGAAGAGAATAAATGCAAGACTCATAGAAATTATAGATAGATAGGCAGTTAAAACCTGGTTGGAAATGATATAAATTAAAATAATTAAATATAGCAACAAAAAAGGAAATTATTAAGAAAATTATAACTGCATTGAAAAAAACGTATGTAATAAAAATGGGATTATTACAGAAGTGATAAAGTAGCAAGAACACTTGCTGGCAGATAATTTTCAATCAGCAACCTCAACCTGCTTGCCATTCCAGTTAGACCAGTGTTTATGCAACAGCTACAGAGGGCTGTCAGAACTGACAAGAACTAATTAAGTTTGGACTTGTGAAGTACATGGACCATTCAAGTGCTGTTGCACAAGAGTAGTTGGTGGAGACACTGATTAATTTTCTTTCAGCAAGTTTTTGGAAATTAATTTCAGATTATAGAGACGTTTGAATGAACTGATGTGAAATGTTACTGTTAATAGCAAGACGTGTTGCCTACACAAGTGGTGCTGAAACTGGTCCTTATTAGGGCTGGGTATCGCCACTGATTTCTTGATCGATCCCGATTCACAAGGTCCCAATTCAATTCGATTTCTGATTCGATTCTATTCAATTCAATATTGATTCATTTAGGGATATTTCAGTTACAATAATATGTTTTGTTTGAATATGAAAAGAGATTTTCAGAGAACTAATGTGGTAAATGT
The DNA here is from genome assembly GCA_021613375.1 of Megaleporinus macrocephalus. Taxonomy (NCBI): domain Eukaryota; kingdom Metazoa; phylum Chordata; class Actinopteri; order Characiformes; family Anostomidae; genus Megaleporinus; species Megaleporinus macrocephalus. The sequence goes on along the minus strand of CM038715.1, from coordinate 5,150,499 downwards.
ACAAGGAACACTCAACCTACCATTACTAAAAACACAAGTGTTTATATGTTTATATTAGAGATGGAAGGATCAATCGGCTATGTATCCTTATCGGCCGATTTTTAATCAAAATATGTGATCAGTGATCAGTGGGTGGTCATACAAATCGTTTTTTTTTTTTGTTTTTTTTTAATCGAAAAATAGATTTTTTTAAAACTCACCCCTAGTCCTTATGGCCCCTGAGATGATCCAACATAACAGAGAGTGAAAACGTGAACCAGCTGAGGGTTCCTAAGGCCCAGTTTGAGAACTACTGACTGTGCTGTGCTGTAAATGGTTTTTCCTCCTGGTGAAGGAACACTACTAATCTATGCTTATCAGCATTTTGTGTAGCTGATTTTGTGTAGCAGTAAATGGTTATTGCAGAGAATCCATGATGAAGTTCTTTAGTGGTAGACAAGGTCTTCTCTACGTTTGCGTCACTGCCCTTACAGTTAGTGCCATCTTTCTTCTTCCTTTCAGCTTCCTTGGAAGTCCCTGACTAGCATTATTGAGTATTATTACATGTGGAAAACCACAGACAGATATGTGCAACAGGTGAGCAAATTTTAAAATAAATTAATTTATTTAAATGAGTACGTGCAGAAAAATCGAATGTTATGTTTGGTCAATGTTATAGAAGCAGCTTTTATTCTTCTTTTCCAGTCCGGATTGTACCCTGTGCTAAAAAGCGGTCTTTATTTTTTTCAGAAACGACTTAAGGCAGCTGAGGCGGAGAGTAAATTGAAGCAAGTCTACATCCCCACGTAGTGAGTGTGAACAAAATTTTTCTTCCTCTTCCCCTTCCTTAATTATTTAGGCAGTTCAGTCGTATAAATTGTAATATGATGATGATCAAGGTTTTTTTCTATTTTACTCTACAGTAATAAGCCTAACCCAAACCAGATCTCTGTCAGCAATGGCAAGATGGCCACTATGAATGGTGCAGCAGGACCAGGTGCATTCCACACAGCTGGCGGGGGGCGTGCATGTGAGAGCTGTTTCGGTGAGTACCTCAGGACTCTCTTCGTCTAATTATAATCAATAGAGGTTTAGACAGTTCACTACACCGAGCAGGGTCTTCTGTATGTTTGAAGGTTGCAGCCTGCAATCAATGAAGAGAGCTGCTCTATCCTCTGCTTATTCATGACCTCATTTGATCTACCAAGGTAGCAAACTGTGATCCATATGATCAGTCAGGATTTAAAGGAATCGATACTGACCATAAGGAATTAACGTAGGCATATGGGACTGTTTCAACATATAGTCTGATACGCTTAGATAGAGATGGACCGATCACCTTTCAGCATGATCGGCCGATACCGATACAGGGCGGGGTATACGCCACGGCAGGGCTACATGTAGTTATTAGCGCAAGCAAGTCATGAAACATGGTCTCACCTGGTTTATTACCATTTTTAATGAGCACAGCATAATATTTTAAACCAAATTAACAGTAAATAAACAAAGTAAATCAATCAAACATCACCAATACTGCAATCATTACATTTAGACCCTTAATTTAAAACAAAAAAAAAGCTAATTAAATAAATGCAGTAAAAATTGCAGTCATTAAATGCAGACTCTGTTATTTAAAACTAAATCTGTAATCATTAAATGTAGAATATTGAATTGTTGCTGCTGTTCTGTTCGTACTGGTCAGATCTGGTCTGTAGGTGTTCTAGGTTATTAGTTTTGTGCTAGCTGTGCGTGCTAGCTCTGCTGTTTGCTGATACTCACTGTATTCAGCTGCAGTATGCAGTGCTGTATCAGATTAGTGTGTTAAATGTCTTTGTCTTGGTTCCAACGAGACACTAAATTTAACACATTTTAAAAACGTCCTGGATGAGTCTGCGTCACATACGGTAAACACTGCCAGACGGACATGTTTTCTATCAGCACATGCTTTTCTCGCGATGCTGCTGCTTTAGTCAGTCTGTGGAAAATGAAAGGGTATGTATTTCCACCTAGTGGTTCAGATAGGAATTGCAGGGAGCTGGCCGGAGGGCTCCTCTTCCTGGATGAACCGCTAGCTGGAAATACAGAATTTAAGCTCATTTGTTTAACGCCATCGATCGGCTTGGGATCGGCTAAATTGGAGAAATATCGGATGATCACCAATCACATATTTTGATTAAAAATCGTCCGATACCAATACATAGCCGTTCGATCCTTTCATTTCTGCTCTTGGACCTTTCGCTATTGTTTAGAAGAGCCCAAGAACAGTTCTTGGCGACAGTAGACAAGGTCAGAGGTTAAGAGAGTGGACCAGCAGAAAAAAAAGAAAGGAAAGTGGGCTAGTTAAATATTTTAAATATTTTATTTACACTGTACATAATGGGTGTGTCTCAAAACCTAGTGAGCTCCTACATAGACAATACTTTACATCATAGTATGCGCTCTCGACATGTAGACTGTCCCAATTCTTACATACCTTAAACATGCTGTCTACTGAGGAACCTTATTTAGACCTGATTTTAAGGAAGCATCGAACGCTTCCTCAGCCGCTAAGACAATCCCATGATTCAGCACAGGCTAATCTACGAGCAGTGAAGTGGTTTTAAAATGTGAGTTATTTTGATTCTCTCTGGAGTTTTAATGTGTTTCTGGTCACATAATCACACAAAACAGTATTTTATTATCAACTCTGTAACGAGTCCTTCACCATTTACACTTTTATACTCGAGCCATTAGCATTTGTGCTAGCAGATTTTTAAGACTCAGACTATTGTTTTGGATAGCCGGCCGGTATCTTAGCAACCAGCTAAACCACCGGTGGCGTGCTGCAGTGGGCGGGAACAAGCCGTGACGCAGTCTCTCTCTAACTAGAGCGTCTCAGTAATCTGTTTTATGAGGAGAGATGAGGAGAGAACGCTGATACTTACACAGCTGCTACCTAGACAGCCTACTTACACACTCACTAGGGTTTGAGACAGACCCACTATCTTGGTGGTATTTTTTGAGTTTGCATGTTCAGCTAAAGGCGTTGTTCCTTTTATATAAAAAACAATGTACAACAACTAGAACATGAAACATGTTTCTCTGCCACTGTCTCCTTTGTCTCCTCAGCCATGCAGTCTCCACAGTGGTACTCCTGGGGTCCTCCGAACATGCAGTGTCGTCTGTGTGTATCCTGCTGGATGTACTGGAAAAAGTACGGTGGCTTGAAGATGCCAAGCAGAGCTGAGGGAGCAGAAGAGAAACCGCCACCAAGCCCTGCTTCAAATGTAAGCACCTGTGTGTTTGGCAAGCTTGGCACATAGAAAAGCATTAAGGCTCATTTATACTTAACGTTAAATACGGATAGGATTTTGAAGTAAAGCTACGAGCCTGGAGCTCACCCACCATCGCCAACCCGTACTGCCCTCTACTGGACGCGTTGCTCAACAACCATGTCAACGGAGCTGATGCAGAGCAGTAAGTGGGCAGCGACGGTTATGTTACTGGAAATGCAAGCAGACATTTCTGCACGTAGAGGGAGAATAAATCAGCCTTTAGACTGTGTATGACAGGTTGTGTATGTGATAAATAACCGGCTAGTCCTGTTCCTCTTTCAAATATTGTTTAGTAAGCACCTTTCAGTGTGAAATGAAATGATTTTGCTGTGAGCAGTGGTGTAAGACACTGGCTGACAGGAAATATAAGCATGCAGATTCTCTGAATTCATTGAACTGACAAAAAGGCTTAATAAGCTTAGAGCTTCGCTCAGCAGCAGCTTGCATTATTGACGTTCGGATACAGAGGAGGGACGGGTCAGATGGTAGCTTAAAGGAATCAGTTTTAGTGTGATCGTAGTAATTAGGCAATCAAAGTGCTGACCCTCTCTCTCTCTCTCTTTTTTTCTCTCTTTCTCTCCTTTCTTTCTCTCCTTTCTTTCTTTTCTTCTTGCTCTCTCCTTTCTTTCCTTCTTGCTCTCTCTTTCTTTTTCTCTCCTTTCTTTTTCTCTCTCCTTTCTTTCTCTATTTCTATCTTCTTTCTTTTTCTCTCTCCTTTCTTTCTTTCCTTCTTGCTCTCTCTTTCTCTCCTTTCTGTTTCTCTCCTTTCTTTCTTTTCTTCTTGCTCTCTCCTTTCTTTCCTTCTTGCTCTCTTTCTTTTTCTCTCTCCTTTCTTTCTCTCTCCTTTCTTTCTCTATTTCTATCTTCTTTCTTTTTCTCTCTCCTTTCTTTCTTTCCTTCTTGCTCTCTCTTTCTCTCCTTTCTTTTTCTCTCTCCTTTCTTTTTTCTCCTTTCTTTCTCTATTTCTATCTTCTTTCTTTTTCTCTCTCCTTTCTTTCTTTCATTCTTGCTCTCTCTTTCTCTCCTTTCTTTCTCTCTCTCATTTTTTCTTTCTCTCTCTCTCTTTTCTTTCCCTCTCCTTTCTTTTTCTCTCTCTCCTTTCTTTTTTCTCTATTTCTCTCCTTTCTCTCTCCATTCTTTCTCTATTTCTATCTCTTTTCTTTTTCTCTCTTTCCTTCTTGCTCTCTTTCTCTCCTTTCTTTTTTATCTCTCCTTTCTTTCTCTCTCTTTCCTTCTTGCTCTCTCTTTCTCTTTTCTTTCTTCTCTCTCATTCTCTCCTTTCTTTTTCTTTTTCTCTTTTTCTCTCTCTCTCTCTCTCTCTCTCTCTCTCTCTCTCTCTCTCTCTCTCTCTCTCTCTCTGTATGTGTGTGACTCTCTCTCTCTCATATTAACCATTCGTCTTCCTGCTGCCTGTTCTTTCTCGCCCCGGCCTTCAACGGCATACAGGAGCTGCGTTCCCGTGGTCACACCCTGCGCCAGACCTCTCACATGGTTCCGATGAGGAACAGCGGCAGCCCCAAATCCTCCATGAAGACCAAGCAGGCTTTCCTGCTGCAGGCCACGCGCCTCACCAAGCTGGCACGTCACATGTGTCGTGACCTCATCAGGCTGCGCCGGGCCGCGCGCCGCCCCTTTGTGCCCATTAACTGTGGCGCTATAAAGGCGGAGTGTAAGAGCTCTTTAAATTCCTAACTTCAGTCTTTCTCTATCCCTCACACACACACACACACACACATACACACACACACCTGCACACAAACACACGCTCTCATCACCGCACCCCGCCCCCTGCAGCTCAGCTCCCCACTCCCACCTCCACGTCTCGCTGCCATTCCTCCCCTTCATTTCTCTGTCTTTTACTGTTTTTATTATTGTTATTATATTATTATATTATTTTGTTTTTTGTATTCCCCCCACCCCGTTTCCAATAAAGACTGCCTGTCCTCCATAATTTTGAGTTGCAATCATCTTTTCAGTTCAGTTTTTTTCTTTATTTTTGTTTTTATTGTAAAAAAAAAAAAAAAAACATCCTAAAGTGCAACACAAGCGTATTTGAGAACGGGTTAGATTACATGATAAACGACTGAGGAGATCCCCTGTACCATTTCTTAAACGTTAATATAGATTCTAGTTGTATTTGCAAATGCATAGAGAATAAGCCTTATATTTACTAAAGCTACTTTAAGATGGACCTTTAAATCTATTTTGCCTACAAGAAACTATATTTTGCACACCCTCTGAAGACGTATACTACGTAATGCTCACTGTGAATAATACATTTTTATATTTGAGTGTTTCCTGTTTGATCTTTCTTACCCCCACAACCCCCTTCTTATTAGAGTAGACGATTCATTTTACTGTTGCTCGCTCCATTTCATCCCAAAGGTCATATCCAGCGCTCGTTTCGTTATTGCATGTGTTTGCATGATCTGAGCTGTAGCTCAAGCTGTTCAGTACTGTAACTTTGTGTCTCTCTTCAGGCATAAAGTAGAACAAGTATATCAGAAGGGTTCACAAAATCAAGATTCAAAACAAACGGTGCTGAATGTAATGCTCGTCGCTCGGGTGCTTCTTACAGTTCTTTTGTTCACAAAGGAGTTAATATTTGAATGTACTGTTTGTGGGTTCCTCTGAATCGATTTACACGAGAGTGTGAATGAGCTTACACAAGCTTACACAATGTGTAATGTGTCAGGACGGGAAATGAATGTGTTTGGATATGTAGCCTGTCTAATATGCCCCTCTTCCTCTTTCTCAGGTTAGAAGGCTTAGGCACCTTGAGGAAGGCAGTGTAGAAGCTCGGACAGTAGAGGAAAGGGCAAACTAAGGCCAGTTTGGTTGAGGCAGAAACACTTCTATATGTGTAAGCACTGGACAAACAAATGTTTTGATTCATGTATTGCCAAACAGTTGCACAGCTGAAGACAAACTAATAGAACTCCATGGTTATGGTGGGCTGCGATATATTTTAAGTTAACTTTGAGAAGCAGTGCTGGAGCAAACTACGAGTGAGCTGAAATCTGCCTTGGGTTTTACTTAATGTTCAGAGTTATTTCTATGTGAAATGTATTGTAAACCGCATTTCAGGTCAACTCTCTGGACGTGCAGCCTTAAAATTGCTTTTGGAAAGCTCTTATTATTCATTACAGCAACACTGAAGTTCCAGGCATATTTGACAAGGTAATGCTGCATCGCATTTAGTTTTCAAAAAAAATTGTAATTGGCACGAGCCCACAATAAAGAGGGCCTTCTTACCTACCACAGATACAGCGTTTGTATTTTGCTATGAATGATAGGATAGCCCAAGGGATGGTTAGTCATGGGACTTTCGTTCTCAGTGGACAGAAAATACTGCAGTGTAAATAAAATCTTTTGTCCTGCTAGCGAGATGTGAGAGCAGTGGAACGTTGGGCAGATTGAATTGCTTTTATGTAGCAAACAACTCACGTAAGGAGAACGCCATTGACTGGCTGCTGAGGCCCTTATGTTTTTTTTTTTTTTCTGTAATTAAATCATGAATCATCTCAAGGCTTTAGTGGCTTTGTTCTCTCTGGGTATAAAGAAAGAAGTGGATGTGAGTAACACTCAGTATTGCTCCAAAACTCTGGAAAAGAACTAAAGGTGATGGCAAACTCATTTTTGGATCAAACCCATTGATTAGACGGTGCCTCTTAAGAGGTTCACAATGATGTGTGCTTCAGTTAGTGAAATTGGTTCAGGTTTCTTTTTAGTTTAAGGTTGTTTAATGTTGTTGAAACATCTATTTCCTGTTGTGGAGGTTTGCAGTGCAAGTTAGAAAGTCTTTGTTTGACAGTAATCACCTCTGACATTAAAGTCCAATCATCTAGTCATAGACACACTGAAGTAGGCACAGCACTGGGCCTCTGGTAAGAGAATCTATGTGCAGACCAGCAAATGAACGTATTCAGTTTTGAAGACTTGAATTGAGATGCGATTAAGTTTTGTCTCTCTCAGGGGACTTTCGGGTGACCGGTGAAGTGATCTTTTCTGTGGCCTTCAAAGGACGTTGATTTGAAATTGACTTGTATAGAGATTCTAAATTCTAAAGATTATTTCTCAGTAAATTTAAAGTGAATATTGAACAATCCGGTCATGTAATCTATTTGTGACGAGTGTTTTTACAAGCAGCTGTTATTTCACATTGCTGTGGAGGAAGAGTTCCTGACAGGTTCCTCCCAATAAGTCTTTATTTATTAATATTTTTCAGAGGATAAGTTTCCTCATTTTAGGAGGTAAAGTCTAGAATTGATTGACCTGCCTCGCTCGCTGCTCTGTATCATGGCCTGCTCTGCCGAGTTTTGTGTTGCTTTTCCTGTCATACAAAATTTTTCATTCTATGCTTTCCATTCCACATTCCACTCCTGTTTCAACCTTCCACCACCCACCCCCCCCGTACTCCCGCCCTCCCCAGAGGCGTGTTTGTGTGTCCCACCCATAAGAAGACTTTTTGGCATCTCCATGTTATAAGGCATGGGGCCCCCGGGGCATGCTCTTTGGTTTGTCTCCTTCTTTTCTATCCTATCTTTTGTTTTCATGGTGTCAATGTCCTGTGGGCAATCAAAAAAAAAAACGAAAAATAAAACCATGGCTGAAACCATCTTATCTGAGTCCTTGTAGTTTCATGTGTCTTGTGTACCTGTCCATCACTGTGCCACACTCACACTAGTAGGCCGAGTGGAGCGACAGTCGTATGAAATCGGCTTCCGCTGACAGCATGAGCTCTGCTCCTTTGGCTCCTGTCATTCTTTTCTGTCTGTGCCTTCATCGAGCGTGTTATGTGTTTATTTTGATGATGTGTGTGTGTGATTGTGGATGTGCATGCACCCATTTGGGCTGCAGTGAATGCAACTTCATGTTTGACTTTCCTCTCGCCAAACTCATGGCATGATGGACAATCAGGTTCTTTTGCATACCCATCAGCATGTTACCCTTGAAAAGAGAGCATTTCTATAAATATGTACCTTTTTTTTAAATCATGGACCCTGGAGGTCCAGTGTCCAGCACATTTTGATGTTTAAGCAGAGATATGACCAAACTGTGCTGTTCACTGCCCCTCTAGTACGGGGGTTGAAGTCTGAGGGCTGGTTTCACAGACCTAAGGGAAAAATTCCTAGATTACGCCTCCTAGATTAATGGATTTTTAATTTTTTAAACACCACCGATTCAAGATTCGTCTTAATCAGTGTCCACCAAACCGGCCCTAAGAGTTCAAAAACATGCTATCGTTTAGTTTGTGCATGTCCTGTTTTGGCTTTGCTCTGCAAACACATACTACACAGTAGCACTGCCATACACAGAACCATTGTAAAACCATTGAGTCAGTAGAACCAGCAATGGTTAATCACATACATTCAGTTGAGCTTAACTATGGCGAAATAAGGGGCTCTAAGGGTACTTAAGCAATAAATGTTAATGAACACATCGGCATACACCTCACAAGTTTGCAGGTATCAGTAGAGATTCTGTTGTTGAGGAACAGGTCTCTGGGGGGCTTTCATGTTATCATGTCTCATTTTTCACTATTGCACTCAATTCCGAAATGCTTGGCGTAATTAGAGTGTACACAGTGCTGCAGAGGGACTACATTTCACAATGCCTTGACACCTCGCAGAAGGTCTCGCATCCCTAAAGCTTTAATGAATTTTATAATGAGGTGAAGTTGGTCAGACAGGGCCAGTAATGGGTGCCGTACGGTTGGATCAATGTGTTGGAGTTCAAGGAGGGGGAAAAAAACAGCTTTTGCCGGAAGAGATGGCTGTGCAGCACATTTGACTTTGAATTTCCTTCCACTTGGTTCTCCTTGCAAGCTGTCGTATCAGTCAAAGAGATACCACAGGGTGCAGTTTCACAAGGACATCCATCAGACTGACCCATTCGATACTCACCATTCTACTTCTGAGTGCCTGCTTCAGAGTCTATCTCTCTTGCTTGCTGCGGCATATTGACTTGGCCCTGTCTCTGTGTGTCCAATGCTGCTGGCTGATGTGTAGATATGATCCGAGCGGCAGAGGGCATGACAGGGCGATCCACAAAGCCCAAACCATCTCAGCGGAGCACCCTGACCAGCATCCTGCAGTACCTTGGTGAGCCAAAGCACTCATTGCAGGGATGCCCTGCCGCTTGTTTATACACTAACAGGTGTCCTGCTTGTCCTGCTGGGACGCCGAAGCACAGTGGTCACGTTTGTGCTATGTTGTTTCAGAGTCTCGTCCAGTGCCCCACGTCCAACGTTCTCACCGTACGCCCGGCTTGCAGGTCCAGCCCCCACGCCGCCTTCTCTCCTCCCTGCCTAGCCACGGCTCCCTCAGCATGCTGGGGAAACGCGGGTACCACCACCACAGCAGGGTGGAGTCCGCTGAGAGAAGAGGGGCTGCGCCGGGACAAGGTGATTACAGACAGGAACGCATGCATACCAAATATGAAAGGATGAATTAGAAAACATAAACTTATTTTTTTGTTTTCTCCCTTTTCAGAAAATCAAGGTCATATCGTGGGACCCATTCTGGTAGGTGGCTTATACTATTTTTTTTTTCTATCAGGTTAGATTTAAAGAATACTCCAGCATTTTTATTCAGGTCCTGTTTTTTTCAGGCTTCCAAAATAAGCGACAACAAAAAAACAATCTAGTTTGTGTCGCAATAAACAACAGAATTCCTTCAGTCTTATAACTCACCTGCTGCTATCTTACTGCTGCATGCCCTCTTGTGGATAGTGATGTGCTTCTACACACAGGCGTAGGAACACAGGCAACTGAAGCCAGTGTGGTTAGAAAACCAGCTATGAAGCTCATAGATAAATCCTTTCCTGCTGATGGTTTTGGTGAACACAATGCAATATCTCAAGGATGTGATGTCTTCATGCTTTCAGGCTTTTTTGTAGTTAAAATAGTCTATGTCTATGCCCTTTGAAAGCCTATGTGTGGTTATATATCGTCACTTTCCAATGAAAAACAAATATCTCCAAAATTGCAACTTTACAGGAGAGGCCAAAAACCTTCTTCACTTTTAATGGTAGTCAATGGAACCAGAATTATTTCCAGAGTTATTTTGGAGCATTTCTATTGGCCATTCATCAGAAAAATAGCACCTTTCATGTTGAAATGATATATAAAACTAAAAATCGCTCTGGATAAGAACGTCTGCTAAATGCCGTAAATGTAAATGTAAATCGACAAAAATTGAGATACATATTTTCCATTGGACAGCGACGATATATAGGGTGAAAAGGTTTGATATTCAAATTAAAGGGGACCTTTTATGCTTTGGATGATATGTGGCTTTATGTGCATACAAACAGTTTGCAAAGTTATAAAGCTTAAAATACATCCCCGAGAGAGAAAATCTCAAAGTCCTCACTTTTTTCTGACAAGGTGACATCAGCTCGTAACAGTCTTTACTGCGCACCTATTGGCAAGCGTGCCGCACTCTCACACAAGGCACAGAGAGCTAAACAAGTAAAAACTTTCCACTCAGCGTACTCACACGAGGCCCGGTTTGCTTGTCCCATGCTGGGGCCCGGTTATCCCCCCGTCCCCACTCCCCCGCTGGCCTGCACTCACACTGCCTTCATCAATCCGCGCCCGAGCACGCTTACGTCATCACAACGGGACTATTTTTTGTAAGAGATGCACTCACACAACACGATGGAGTTCATGATCGTCATGTTTGAGTTCCAGCAAAATGAACCAATCGCTCGAGGCTCCAAGCGGGCCTCACGCTCGGGGATAGCGCTCACACTAGAGCCCGAGTCCAAGCAAATCGCTTTAAGAGGTGGGCCAGGGCACGGTCAACTGGGCCGGGCCCGGATCACAGAGTCTAGTTTGAGTACGCCCTAAAACGTCCTGCCGAGTCGTTCTATCTGATTTTCAGGATCAAACTCTGGCTCAGGCAGAACCGATGCCACTGTAAGAATGGCCACAGTGGTGTGAGGACAAAACTCTCAGCAGTCTGACCAATCAGTAGACATTGAGCTTATTTGGAGGCGGGGCTGAATACACAGGCATAATACTGACAGAGTGTGAATACAGATGTACAGTATAAGAAAAGTATTTCGGTAGACCCTAAAACTAAAATATGAACACTAATAAATGAGTATAATAGGTGCCCTATAAACAAGGAACCAAACAAAGGAAAAGGAACAACACTGGAAAAGGCCTCATCTTTCTTTAGCTGACCAGTCTGAAAGAGTCCATTGTTCTTCTTTAAAGGCGCCCAGTTATTATTACCCCAGTTGCCCAGTTGCTTTAAGACTTTACAAGATATTAAGTTAGCATTTTTATGTCTGCTCTGAATCCGGGAGCCACTGTTTTATTAGTTAACCATATTTTTAACCCCGGAGTCCCGCCGAACAGGAAACATAACAACGTAATGGAGAAACAGTCTCTCTCTGCTTCTCTCCCTTCTCTTGCCATTACCCTTTGCATTACTCTCTGCCCGCTCACCTCTCCACTCCCCTCTCTCAGCAGCACAACGGCCGGAGCGCCGGCGGCTCCAGCCTACGACCCAGCAACCTGATGTTGCGCAAGAGGCGGCCAAACTGGATTGATGCGCCCGATGACAGCTTTTTCCTTGTTTCCAGGGAGACCAGGTATGTGTAACGGATGTTCATCATGGCATCTCCTTGTGTGCTTTTTCATTCATGCATCTATGCTTGAGGACACTGCACATGCCAGTGGTAACCCCCTCATACGAGCTCATATATATATATATAGAGAGAGAGAGAGAGAGTCAGAGAAGCAAACTGGAGGCTTAGATGGAGCAACAGGTCAAAACCATCCTACTGTCTTATGTGCGAAGAAAGGAAAGTAGAGGCTTAGCTAAGAGTATAACTTCTAACAGGCCAAAGACCAGGTAGAATTCCCTTTCTCTTTGATTGACACCTGTGGCCACTATTTGCGTTCAGTGTTTTGAGTTATTTTCCCACGTAATGATGCAGCCATTGGTTAAAAGCCAGCGTCCCGTTCAATGACAGGGGCTGCACGTGTGTAATTACAGCACTGGTCATACCCAGTACCAATAATAGCCCAGAGAGAGACTGATTCAACTTTGCTTAGCCTGAACGTGTCATACAGTTTCAAATTACAAGGACCGTAGATTCCTGTAATTAACAATGTGAACATATTTGTTGCCTAGTTTAATTAGTAGCCATATGAGGGCAGCATGGGGAAGATACATTGCTGATATTTCTGGAATCTTCTAACAGGAAATCATTGGAATTGTAGTGACTCACTTACATTTAGAGCCCTAGGGATGTGCTGTACAAGACTCCACAGGTAACCTGCGGGTGATCACAAAAAAATCAACTAGGATATTAATGCAAGCCTCATGTACTGCATGTGTGGAGAAGTTCAGCATTAGGTCTGAGCAGAATTAATCCTTGGCTGGCGGACCTGATGGAGGGGCGAGGTGTTCTTTAATGCACTCTGAGCACTAAACCCCCCTCGGCATTCCAGCTGGTGTCATCTCGTATATGCAGATAATAATAATAATACCTGACTTGAAGCGATTCACTGTCTATAGAATGGACTCACTCTTTACCAGTTATGTTCTACAGCATCACTTCCACTTCTATAATAATGATAATAATGAGTAATAATGATACTTTTCCTATATGAAGTCTACACATCTGTCTGCCAAGATGTGTACTCATTTTCCAGAGCGGATCATCAGTAAGATCTGAAACCACTGAGTTGTTAAATGAGCTGAGCTAGGCATCAAAATTAATACTGAGAGTTAATAGTTTTATTCTATTTATTTATTTATTTATTTGTGTATATTTTTTATTTGTGGGTGGGGTTGTACACTAGAGGTGCAGTAAGGCTATCTTTTATGCCCAATTGCATCATGGGTCACAGTGTGTTTGTGACTTCCTATGATTGACTGGCTGCTTGTCTCATTTCAGTGCTGCAGCCGTTAGACACCTGCTCATGGTAAGACCCCGCCCCACTGCTCCATCCACACCAAAACACACGCGCATTAACACGTTAGACACACCGAAGCCGCACCAGCTTAACTGTGGAGTCTGCAGCTCAGTTCAAACCATTATACATATGAAGTGGAGAGAAATGTCTGACTCATCATAAGCAAGACCAGACTGCATTTTCCTCTCACTGGTGGCTGCTGAGTTGTATACACTTACTTGGGTTCATCTAGTAGCCTGGCTAAAAGTCGTTTCATCTTAAACAATTGATGGTAGTTTCTTCTGATTCCAAACAAAGTGGAGTTTGAGTCCACTGAGAGCTGGAGCTGGGGAGGAAGCTACAGGAAAATGCTTCTCCATTAATACCCTGTCCGGATGAGCCATGACTGGCGCAGCTCCATTCACTCCCATCCCCGGTGCTGGAGCGGATGCCAGGCTAAATTTAGAGGCCCTGCTCTGAAAGATTAGCCTGTAACTGGGCTCAGAGAAGCTAAGACGGATGAGAGCGGGTCTGAGGCCGGGCCTGGCACTCAGGTTTTACATCATCATATGGGGTTGTCTGATAACAAAAGTTGGAAAATCACTCTTTACACATATCCCTGCACCTAAAACAGCCAGGACGCATGAAACCGTATTACCATGAGAGAGTGAGGGTGTCATATATTCATCTGCAGTGTCTTTAAGTCATAGACATTTATCATTCCATATGTTTCTGCTGATGCCTCCATACTCAGCCACTCTGTTTTGAGCTCTGTCTTTAAAGTTCAGTCTGTTCTACTTGTGTAGTTATGTATAAATTGCGAATATACATACATGAATTGGTTCTTTAGAGAGCGTGGCTATAAGTGCTCACTGATGCACTCAGCCCATTCTATAATATGCTGATAGATTGGATGGTGGGAGCCTAGATCATGGTTCCTGGGTTCCTTGTTAGATCCAATCAGAGGCACAAGGCGCCTGTGAGCCTTAGGCATTTTGCATGAACACAAGACCCAGGCGTTTACCCATTAGCCTGATTATTGCGATTATGGCCTTGATCTGGTATTATATTGTATTTAGAAGATAAGACCACACTGGATCATATTGCAGAGCTTAATGCTCACGAGCTCTCAGCTAAGCACTGTGTACAGAACACCATCTCTGTCACATAGAACCTGTAGAGAGAACCTTGTTTTGCTTGTTATGCTTCCTAACCCTACAACACTATATACTAGTGTGAATAATGTCTCACCAGCTAATGTACTGCAACTTCTTCCATTGTAATAGAAATAGTCTAGTTTCATGCTCATGGTCTCCTATGCCATCTGTGTTTCTTCTGTTCTCTCACTGTGTGTGTGTGAGTGTGCATATATTCAGTGTAATACAGGTTCATCTCAAGGGAGGGCAAGCTGATAATGAAGATCTCCGAGGTTCAGACAAACACAAATGCTCCACGTCACAATAACACAACAGCAACATTAGCTTTCACTAATACAATAAGAGCAAGCCAATTCCACTAAGAAAGATTTACGTGTTTTTCCCAGAGCTGCCACAAGGCTTCAGAAATCTAGCTGATTCGCTATATAACCAATCAGATGAGGCTCTCAGAAAGCAAAGCCACAGATAAGCGTTCAAACTGCGGCCCCATTAGAACATGCTGTGTATGATTGGTTGAGGAGATGGCGATAATGATCAGGCTGCGGCTTTGACAGTGTTTTCAAGATCACTTCTCTCTTCTGCGTTACATAACAGGATGTTTCTTGCATGAGTGTTGGGTTACAAAGCCCAAGAAACACTGAGTGAGGATGCTCCCGAATGCTGTGTGCTCTCTGTTTTAACGCCTCTGCTGCACTACTGTTACCTTACATACTTCAGCCTTGACCACGAAAGGATTTGAACGGTCATGATGTCCTGTTTTCTTTTGGTCTCAGGAAAGCCAGGAGGCTGCTCTCTCGTTCGCAGTTAAGAAGAGCCTGTAGGCAGCCGTGCGAGCAGATCAACCTGCGCCGGGTCCCCCAGGGGCCAGCGCAGGGGCCCATGCTTGCGCCCCCTCACCCTAGTCTACGGATGCGAGGCCCAATCGTTATCCACGACTGACCCTCGTCTGTCTCGTCGCAACCCCTTTTTCTCTCTCTCTCTCCCTAACCTAACGACACCTCCTTCGGTTTCCAAGCCTTGCCCTCTACAGGACTACAGCCCTAAAGCATTTCCGAGAAGCATACTTAACTAACACTGTCCCCTAATGCCCTCACTTAGAGCACCCTTAGTGCTCCCTTACGTCTCAGTTAAGCTTTGCTCTGGCAACTTCGTTCAACTCTGAACATTGCTGATCTTCTTTGATAACCTAATACTTTGTGGCTGTATGGATTGAGCTAACAGGGTTCTTGCAAGGCAGCGGTCTGGTGAAATGTCAGTATTTTCAAAAAGACTCTTCTAAGAAGTATTTGTGTGCTCTTTTGTTTTGTAATTTCATTTCTCGCTGCATTGAATCCCTTTATTTCTCTTACTCTCTGTGAATATTATGACAGTATGTGAGCTGTTTTCAACTATGTTTGAGAGAACAGATAGTGTGTTGTACTGGACATTAATGGAGGACAGTATTATGTGTATAGCATGGCCCCTTGCAAGTTACTGGTTATCCTCCAGTTTAAGCAATAGTCTTATCTGTTGGAGAGCCTATCAATTTGATACAATTCATTATGATTCTGTTTTGTACTTAAGACAATGTAATGTGTTTCTGACTGTACTGATCAGTGGAGGTCCATTTTACTCTTTGTGACTACTATATATACATATATATATATTCAGGAGCACTAACTGGCCAGGGAAATCAACCGTACTAAAATTTTGCTGGAAACGTAGTCCTACAAATGTGAATGACGGCTTCGGACTACTATCATTCACAGTGAATGGCATTATTGATAACCAGAAGAAATGATTTGCATTTTGACCTAAGTACATCAAGTTGTCCTTTCAGAACGAAAGGGGAAGTACAAGAACTTTAAAAAGCACTAAAATTGAGCACTTTGGCCACAAACGTAAGCTTACTTTTCCCCTCATATTAGTTTTCAGATCTGAAGAACGTAATACAAAAAAGGGAGTCTCCTCAATGCAGATCCAGGCTGTTTATAACGCATGTGACAGTCATAATGATCAGCTACGTACTTACTTTTTGATTTTTACGCTTCATACATTATGTTGTGTTTCCTTGTATGTCACATGTGTTAAGTGAAATATGCTGAATAAAAAAAATAGAGATTGTAAGTGGTTGTGTATAATTAAATGAATCTTTGTTTCATAATCTAAAGAATTACATTTTTAAGAGTTGCAATGAAATATTATATATATATATATATATATATATATATATATATATATATATATATATATATATATATATATATATATATATATATATATACCCAAATAATGCAGCAGTTCAGTGAGGACATACAGAGACAACAGTGAAGTGAGGAGAATGTTTAATCTCGCATGTACAGCGGTCCTTTTAAAGGAATGTTTTAAATTAAATTGGTATATAGGCATTGAGTGTGTTTGCATGCACTTAAAAATCCAATAACTAAAGAAAATCGGATTTTTGTCAGAAATCCAATCATCTCCTTTGGTTAAACTGTGCATGAATCTGAATTTCTTCAGATTGCATGCACCCTGGCTGGATCCGGGACCTCCTAATGAACTTTTTGGACCCCCTGAATGTCTCAAAATCAGAATTCTTACTGACAATGAGCTTATTGTGATTGTTAAGCTGCTTCAGCCACAATGTGTCTTTAGTATTCTTGACTGCAACACTGATCTGCCTCAGGGTGGCACTGTATCGTTCAGTCCTTAACAACTGTAATAATTTATAGGACACCTTTTAACAACATGCCATAACATATTTGTAAATCTGAAAACTCAATTTTCCAAGTTTGGACTGATTTTTTACTGAACTAAAAGATAAGAGATGTAAGACTTCAGTTAATATGTGGAAGAGCTCATGACCAAACTAGAAAAGAATGGTTACAGAGGATCATTGTTAAACCAAACATTTTGTTTCCACTGGAGCTAGCATCAGCGCCGCTATGGCGAGTGAGCGGCCAGCCAATGCTGGAGTAGCCAGTCAATTTGGGAACCCCTGAATACCTGGAAGTATTCTGCATAGCTCAATGAAATCACAGAATAAGGCGTGAGAAAAGTATAATGTAAACTAGAGATGGGAGGATTGATTGGCTATGTATCGGTATCTGCCGATTTTTAATCAAAATATGCGATCGGTGATTCGCCAATATTTCTCCAATTTAGACGATCCTGAGAGCCGATCAATGGCGTTAAACAAATGAGCCTAATTTCTGTATTTCCAGCTAGCGTTTCATCCAGGAAGAGGAGACCCCCTCCCTGCAATTCCTATCTGAACCACTAGGTGGAAATACATAATGCAGCGGCGTTGCGAGAAAAGTATGCGCTGATAGAAAGCATGTCGTCCGTCTGGCTGTTGTTTTTAAAATATGTAAAATCAGCGTGTCTCATTGAGGACCCAAAACAAAGACATTTAACTACTAATCTGATACGGCACTGCACGCAGCTGAATACAGTGAGTATCAGCAAACAGCAGAGCTAGCACGCACAGCTAGCACAAAACTAATAACCCAGAACACCATACAGACCAGATCTGACCGGTACGAACAGAACAGCAGCAATTCAATATTCTACATTTAATGATTACAGTTTTCATTAAAATAACAGAGTCTGTGTTTAAGGACTGCAATTTTTACTGCATTTATTTAATTAGACTTTTTCGTTTAATATTAAGGATCTAAATTGAATGGTTGCAGTATTGGGGATATTTGTTTCATTTACTTTGTTTATTTACTGTTAATTTTGTTAAAAATATTTTCATATAAGCTCATTAAAAATGATAATAAACTAGTTTAGACCAGGTTTCATGACTTGCTTGCGCTAATAACTACATGTAGCCCTGCCGTGGCGTATTCTCCGCCCTAGATCGGTATCAGTGATCGAAATCGGCCTCAAAAATGCTCATCGGTCCATCTCTAATGCATCTCTTGTCGAGTCACTTCAGTGGAAAATATGAACCTATATCATGCATGTAGAAGATACAGAATATATAATACCTTCGCTTTAAGCTAGTAGTTCACTCCAAAAGTGTTTCCTCACGGTGGCTGTGTTAAATGTTGTTAGCTTACTTCTTGTTCTGCGCTCTTGTTTAGATAACTGAGAAAACTGAAAGAAATCTGAATAAGAGTATATATGAGAAATCTGATTACTGATCCAACTCAGCTCTTCAGCATTTCTTACTTGAGAATATTTTGTTTATATGACCAAATAAAAATCAGCCAACAGCTAAAATGATCCTTATATTCATTTATGATTGGATTATTAAGTGCATGTAAACACACTTATTGTTAAAGTTTCTAAACATACAATCTGCTGCCCAGTGCATGTGGTCTATAGAAACAAATTTAGATTTTAGTGTTGTGGTGGCACATTCATTCAGCCTGCAGCAGTTTAGCTCTGCCCATATTGTTGAAGCTATATGGAGTGTTATGGCCCAGACTGCCTAATAGAATAAGGCACAATCAAGGGCAGCCACTTAGAACAAAGCTTATCTAAGAATATAAGTTTTAAAGACATAGCACAGAAAAATCTAATACTTAAAATTTATCGTAAAAGATAAAGTGAGGTATGTAAAATCACAGAATTAAACATTGGAAAATATATATAAAAAAGTGCCAAAATATGCAGTGCGTTCTTAATAATACCAATATTTTCCTTTCAGTTGGTCATAATAACTTCTCAAGTACGTTGCCTGGTTTCCTTGACGCTCAGTCGGAACTTGGTGAGTCCCGTGGAGTTGCATGCTCCTTTCATTGTATCACGAAAGCAAATGCTTGATAAGCAGTAGAAGATGGGGTCCAGAGCACAGTTTAGGTAGGCAAGGCCTAAAGATATACTAAACAGCTTGCCCACCACTGGATATGGGGAGCATGAGGAAACATCTTTGAGGAAGAGTGCCACTAATCCTGTGACGTAGTTGGGCATAAAGCAGAAGGCGAACATGATCACAGTAATCAGAAGTAGGTTCATTGTTCGTTTAACTCTACGGTGCTTCCTCAGCTGGGTGTTGTCACGTATGTGGTAATAGATGCGCACAGAGAAATAGAGTACCAACACGAAGGCCAGGACGAACTCGGCTACATAAAGAGAGTTATGCACCCTCATTCCCGTCCCAGAGTCTGTCCACATGTCAACACTGTGACAAAGAGACACTGATGAGTTTCCAGATGATCTCAGGAGCTGGGTCACCAGCAGTGGAAGACGAAGGGTCAACACAGCAATCCAGACCGCGCAGCTGATCATTACAATGGGCCGGATGCTCAGGTGGCAAATAGAATGGTGAGGGTAGACTATCCTGAAGAATCGGTCCACTACCAGAACGGTCATGAAGGCAATACTTGCCGACTGGTTAACTGACAACATGAAGAGGTTGAGGCGGCAAAAGGCGTCGTGAAAAATCCAGCCTCCCCGCATCACGCTGGCAATGCGGAAGGGAAGGCCAGTGAGCAGCAGGACGTCAGCCAGCGCCAGGTTGAGGAGGTAAACCGTGGCAGGTTTCCATGGAGCCTTGCAACCGAGGATCCATAAGGCGAGGATGTTTCCTGGGATCCCCAAGACGAAGTCCAAGATCAGCATGGGTATTAACACCTGGTCCTCACCTTCCACGCAAGTGGTGTTGTTCATGTTGCACAGCACTGATGTCTTCACTTTGTAAGCCGAAACCAGGATCAGACCCAGATCGGAGTCTAAATGGCTGAAATTCAATAAATATAAAAGAATTAGCGCAAAAACATACACACGTCTTGTTAATGTCATTTTCACGTGTTTAAAGTTCAGTAGTATGACTGGAGAATGTAGCCTTCAGTGAGTGAGACTGTTACACACCTCTGTGGAAAGTATGGAGCAAACAATGTCAAGCTGAATGGATGAATATTAAAAAATATTTCAACTTCATAATTCCGGTTATGTTCACTAGTGTGTGTATATGTGGGTGTTTCACTGCACGGATGGGTTCAATGCGGAGGTCAAATTCCGCTGTGTACAAACACATGTAGCTAGTTCTAGTTCTAAATTTAAAAAATCTTTAAAAAATAGTTTGTATACCTGAAATATCGTTCCGCAGTGAGGAACATTTACATTCTTAACAAAAACAAGATTTTTCAAGAGTTCTTTAATACAAACAGTCGTTCTATATAGAACCACAGACACTCAAAGAAACATCTAGATGCATAGCTGGTTCCTCTTCATGACAAGAAATAGGGTTCTATATATTACCAAAAATGTGTTTCACTACAAGTTAAAGAACACTTTTTAATGAAAGTTACGTTACATTATTTAAACCAAGAACCAATAAAAGAATTCCATCCATCCATCCATTATCTGCCGCTTAATCCCACTGGTCGGGGTCACTGGAGCCAATCCCAACATTATCGGGCAAAGGCGGTGTACACCATGGACAGTTCATCGCATGGCCAACACTCACACCTAGGAGCAATCACCATACTAACCACTACACCACCGTACTAACCACTACACCATCATACTAACCACTACACCATCATACTAACCACTACACCACCGTACTAACCACTACACCATCATACTAACCACTACACCATCATACTAACCACTACACCACCATACTAACCACTACACCACCATACTAACCACTACACCATCATACTAACCACTACACCATCATACTAACCACTACACCACCATACTAACCACTACACCACTATACTAACCACTACACCAACCACTACACCACCGTACTAACCACTACACCATCATACTAACCACTACACCACCATACTAACCACTACACCACCATACTGACCACTACACCACCATACTAACCACTACACCACTATACTAACCACTACACCAACCACTACACCACCGTACTAACCACTACACCATCATACTAACCACTACACCATCATACTAACCACTACACCACCATACTAACCACTACACCACCATACTGACCACTACACCACCATACTAACCACTACACCACCGTACTAACCACTACACCATCATACTAACCACTACACCACCGTACTAACCACTACACCACCATACTGACCACTACACCACCATACTAACCACTACACCACCATACTAACCACTACACCACCATACTAACCACTACACCACCATACTGACCACTACACCACCATACTAACCACTACACCACCGTACTAACCACTACACCACCATACTAACCACTACACCATCATACTAACCACTACACCATCATACTAACCACTACACCACCATACTAACCACTACACCACTATACTAACCACTACACCAACCACTACACCACCGTACTAACCACTACACCATCATACTAACCACTACACCACCATACTAACCACTACACCACCATACTGACCACTACACCACCATACTAACCACTACACCACTATACTAACCACTACACCAACCACTACACCACCGTACTAACCACTACACCATCATACTAACCACTACACCATCATACTAACCACTACACCACCATACTAACCACTACACCACCATACTGACCACTACACCACCATACTAACCACTACACCACCGTACTAACCACTACACCATCATACTAACCACTACACCACCGTACTAACCACTACACCACCATACTGACCACTACACCACCATACTAACCACTACACCACCATACTAACCACTACACCACCATACTAACCACTACACCACCGTACTAACCACTACACCACCATACTAACCACTACACCACCGTACTAACCACTACACCACCATACTGACCACTACACCACCATACTAACCACTACACCACCGTACTAACCACTACACCATCATACTAACCACTACACCACCGTACTAACCACTACACCACCATACTGACCACTACACCACCATACTAACCACTACACCACCATACTAACCACTACACCACCATACTAACCACTACACCACCGTACTAACCACTACACCACCATACTAACCACTACACCACCGTACTAACCACTACACCATCATACTAACCACTACACCACCATACTAACCACTACACCACCATACTGACCACTACACCAACCACTACACCACCGTACTAACCACTACACCATCATACTAACCACTACACCATCATACTAACCACTACACCACCATACTAACCACTACACCACCATACTGACCACTACACCACCATACTAACCACTACACCATCATACTAACCACTACACCATCATACTAACCACTACACCACCATACTAAACACTACACCACCATACTGACCACTACACCACCATACTAACCACTACACCACCGTACTAACCACACCACCATCATAATAACACCACCGTACTAACCACTACACCACCATACTGACCACTACACCACCATACTAACCACTACACCACCATACTAACCACTACACCACCATACTGACCACTACACCACCATACTAACCACTACACCACCATACTAACCACTACACCACCGTACTAACCACTACACCACCATACTAACCACTACACCACCGTACTAACCACTACACCATCATACTAACCACTACACCATCATACTAACCACTACACCACCATACTAACCACTACACCACCATACTGACCACTACACCAACCACTACACCACCGTACTAACCACTACACCATCATACTAACCACTACACCATCATACTAACCACTACACCACCATACTAACCACTACACCACCATACTGACCACTACACCACCATACTAACCACTACACCACCGTACTAACCACTACACCATCATACTAACCACTACACCACCGTACTAACCACTACACCACCATACTGACCACTACACCACCATACTAACCACTACACCACCATACTAACCACTACACCACCGTACTAACCACTACACCACCGTACTAACCACTACACCACCATACTGACCACTACACCACCATACTAACCACTACACCACCATACTAACCACTACACCACCATACTAACCACTACACCACCGTACTAACCACTACACCACCGTACTAACCACTACACCACCATACTAACCACTACACCACCGTACTAACCACTACACCACCATACTGACCACTACACCACCATACTAACCACTACACCACCATACTAACCACTACACCACCATACTAACTACTACACCATCATACTAACCACTACACCATCATACTAACCACTACACCACCATACTAACCACTACACCACCATACTGACCACTACACCACCATACTAACCACTACACCACCTTACTATCAATTAAATATTGATAACCTAAAGTCAAAGTATGTAACGATAAAGATTTTAGGAATTATCATTTTTTAAAAACTCAGTACTCAGCAGGGTAATTAAATTATTGTATGGTAAGGGGTATTTCACCAATTCTTAAAAAATTCTTACATCCCTGAGATGAATGGCTCTTTGAAGAGAACATCACAGGTGATGATAATAAAGGATTGTCATGTCTACAGCACAAATATTACTTACTATCCAGAACCACCAGTAAAACGAATGGATCAAAATACATTAGAGATAAACATCTAATACGAATCTATCACAAAACAATGTAATATGTGTGTGTATGTAACCATTTCATGCAATAACTTTTTATAGGGAAGTTTTCAGAGGCATCTGGTTCCCATCACCGCCACTGTGGACATTTCTGACTCTGCAAGTTTCTCTAGAGCAAAGCATTTCACATCAAACCACTCCCAGTGACCTTGTTTACATCTAAACCTTATAATTAATTTAGGAATTTTGGAATATCAGATGAGTTTCCCTTTAAGCACATGTACATGTAAGTACACACCCTATATTTTTAAAGGTACTATTTATTTTAACATTAAATTAAAATTAATAGCCTAAAACAGTATCGTAGGATAAATTAGTTATCAAATACATTCAGCAGGAAACAGATAGCCGTCCTGCAGGAAGCTGTGTTTTCAGAACTTACACAACACGGTCAGTGTTAACGCTCCACTGTTCGCGTCCTGTACACACTGTGTGATCAGACTCCAGTCTAATTAGAAGTTCGATTCTTTTTAAAGCCAGCAGAACAACATTTACAGTGAATAAATGCTCTTCTTTAATACTTACAGACACTCCAGTAGTCACTTTCCACCCGAGAATGTTCAATAGTGTGACCCCCAGCCTAGCCCACCTCTCCTCCCGCCTCTCCTCCTCTCCTCCCCCGCTGAAGAGAAGAGTTCAACAGCGTCACGTTTACGGGATACCGAGATCCGGTATTTCGCCATCATCCAAAAAAGGAAGAGAAGTGAAATAGCAGTGGTTAATATGCTGACCGTAAAACACAAGTTCAGACTAGAAAAACCCAACAAACACACAATGTTGCTACAACGTTGTCTGAACTGGTTTGTCACAACTTCACCACTCAATAATGTTGTTATTCGATATTATTTCGTCTATTTGGCAACTTATATATTGCTAAATAAAATATACATATACACATGGAGCGTATGAAGGATTCTAGGAGGTTGTGGACGAAGACTGTGCCACTACGTTGTTACAACGTTGTCAGATAACGTTGTCAAAACGTGACAGTGTTTGCAGATAGATATCATTAGATATCATTGGAGGATTATAAATACTTAGTGTACTGGTTATGAGCCTGATCCAGTTTATTAGGACCTTGTTTTGCTACTTATCCATGTTTTCAACCGACCGACCTGAACTGCACAGCTGGATACGCAGCTCTGTTGAGATTATCGATTAGATATCTGTGGTGATACAAAGTAGTAATCATCTATAATTTCATTATCTGATTATCTGAATGCATTATTACTACAGATCGGACACAAGAATCGTGTTGTGAGTCGGTGAGATGTTTTAAATACGCCGTCACGATTGTAGCCAGTGTTAATCCCGGTAAAGTCTCGAGCTCCAGTGGCGCAATCGGTTAGCGCGCGGTACTTATATGACAGTACATTGCAGAGCAATGCCGAGGTTGTGAGTTCGAGCCTCACCTGGAGCAGAGTTTTGCACGGAGCTGGAAATGACCACGACCTTACACACCGAGTCTCATCCACCCAGCACTGATCTGGACACCGTCAGCTGAAGAAAGAGCTGAGCGACTGTGTGGACCTTCTAGAAGCTTTTAACACACAATCGCTTGTGTGGAATCAAGGGATGACAAGCTAGTCACTTCTTAGCTGAGTGTTTATGTACGTTATGTATATCAGCAACCGATTATGTGGACCATCTCAACATGACCCAACGTGACACCGTAGGAAGTTCACATGAAGGCAGCTATTATTCAAACAGGCGTCAAATATCAGTTAGTTTATTTTGGTGTAATAAGCGGTGTAGACGCTAGAGGTCAGCATCGCCTCATTTCTTTCAGTTAAAGCAGCCCAGCTCTTCTACTAGTAAACTAATTAGGCCATCAGATCCTTATAGCCTGTGATTGGTATCAGTTCATGATGTTTCATGATGTTCCTGTAGCAGTAAACTGTGTTTACTCATCTAGTACATCAGCTATTTGCACTTCTAGCTTAAAGGCCCAAATATGGTGTCTCCACTTTTCACATATCGCCGCTGTCCAATGAAAAACGTGTTTCTCAATTTTTGTCGATTTTAAGTTTAATACATCATTTGAACACGCCAATGGCTGTTTAATGGACCAATAGAAGTGCTCCAAAATAGCTTGGAATTAATTCTGGTTCCATTGACTTACACTAAAAGTCTCCTGTAAAGTTGCAATTTTGGAGATATGATATACTTCAAACCAAGCAAACTACTTTATTTATTATTAAACAGTAGAGTGCTATTCCTGTTGAAACATCACATAGCTGCTCTCTTTTGTCCTCTGAGAGAGAAACAGGGGGCTAAATATCAAATGTAACTATAATATCATTCAAACTTTTCCAGCTGTAGGTGCAGTGTGACATTACTTAAGAAAAAAACTTTTTAAATTATTTTCTGTAGGGCAGATTCCACTGCAACCAACATGTTGTCATGTTTTTATAATAAACCAAACAGTCCCATTAGGTTTATCTCTTATATTTTATTACTATTGGACAACTGTCTCAACTTTTTAAGATAAAAATACAGTCTATATGTAATATAATAGCTTGCATTATATGCGCCCACCAGTCACTTCATTAGACATCCTTGTATCTACACTCATTGTTTGTTTTATCAGATCTACCCACTATATAGGAGCACATCATAGTTCTACACTTACAGACTGTAGTCCATCTGATTCACTGCACACTACTGTTCTTCAATGGTCAGGACCACCACAGAGCTGGTATTATTTTGGGTGGTGGGTCATTCGCAGCACTGCAGTGACACTGGCGCGTTGGTTGGTGGTATGTTAGTGTGTGTTGTGCTGGTGTGAGTAGATCAGACACAGCAGTGTTGTTGGAGTCTTAAACACTGCGTCCACTCTCTGTCCACCTTGTATATCATTACTGTCTAATGAAAACCAAATATCTCCATTTGTTTTGCCTTTTATAGTTTTGTACATCATGTAAACTCTACAGTTGTCCTTTCACTGTATCAACATTTCATGATGATTAAACAAGTACAAATGCTTCAAAACTGCTTTAAACTAATTTTTTTTACTTACACTGAAACTAATAAGTTTGTCCTCTGCTGTTATCATTTTGGAGACTCCTTGTTTTTCTCTGGACAGCAACGATATGCTGTTACTAGAGATGATGTGTTTTACTGCACAGTGTTGGTGGTTCTCTAATTCTTCATCAGACGTTGTTGGGTGAATAGTTTTGGCTGGGTATTCTTAGTCCAGCAGCACTACTTTGTCTGATCCACTCACGTCAGCACAACACACACTAATGCACCACCACATGAGTGTTCTTGCAGTGCTGAGAAAGATACACCACCCGATTAATACCTGCTCCGTGGTGGTCCTGGCCTTTCAAGAACAAAAATAAAGTGGCCAGTAAGCGCTATTACATGAATACATATGACATAACATGTATGTTGTCTGGACACCAGACCATAGTGTAATATAAATTGAGAAGTTCATGGAGCCTGAATGACTGAAGTTACTCTCAGTGCTCTACAGCTGGTACTGGAGAGTCTTCCTGACACAACTATGTTGATAAAAGCGAAAGTGACTTTCTAAAAATACAAATAAACATGTTTTTAAAGACCTGATGTTTTATTAGTGAGCTGTAAATTTTAATAATCCCAGCTGCTGCATTGTTTCGGTCCATTTCACATCTGTGAAAAGTTAACTGAAGAAACGATGCTGGCGTGTGCTCATGAGAACAGTATTTGCACTAGATGTTTGTTTATTTATTTGCTTGCTTACCTGCATACCTACCTACTTCTTTCCCCTTCTTTTCTCTTTTAATGAAGAAAGGATGATGTATTGGAGTAAAGTTGCCAGAAACCGAATCACCAGATTTCAGGCCTCTTGCAAGCGCAGTAAGTAAAGTAGCTTAGTGCAGCTTTTCCAAGTCTTAAAATCTAAGAAACATCAGTAGTTAACCAAGTTTGAACTTAGTATCTGGTTTTATTGATCAGTTGCTGCAAGGACAGAGGTGATTTCACTGAAACTGGATTTCTAAATTCTAAATTAGGGGCCCGAATTCTGTTAACCCTGAGGGTTCACACATGTTATGTCTAGAAAGTAACCTGGACTATCCAATGATCTTAATAAAGAGTTAAAGGTGCGATCTGTAAAATGATAGAATCTGTTGGAAAGTTATGGTGTCCACCCCCATCATAAGAAACAAAAGAAAAAGCACAGTCCCTCCTTCTTTTAGGATTAACAGCAAACTTCATCTCCTTACTCACTAGGAGCTTCTCCAGTGGTGGAATTTATATCACTTATTCATCCTCTCATGTTTGACTATTTGACTCACAAATGACTCACACACAAAGATGTCTTTGACATATTGTCAAAACTGTTATTTCTTCAAATTCAGCTCAGAATTGTAGTTAATTTTGGAATGTTTTTGGAATGAAAATCTTCGCAAAATAAAATAATCACAGCAAAAATCGCAAAATAAAATAATCGCAGCTTTAAAAGTAAGAGATTTTAGGCTTTCAGTCACTATGTCTGTTAAGTTTAAGTTTCAGTTTCAGTCAGTATGCCTGTAAAGTTTAAATTTCAGTCAGTATATCTGTTAAGTTTAAGTTGCCTGTAAAGTTTAAGTTTCAGTCAGTATGCCTGGAAAGTTTAAATTTCAGTCAGTATGTCTGTTAAGTTTAAGTTTCAGTCAGTATGCCTGTAAAGTTTAAATTTCAGTCAGTATGCCTGTAAAGTTTAAATTTCAGTCAGTATGTCTGTTAAGTTTAAGTTTCAGTCAGTATGCCTGTAAAGTTTAAATTTCAGTCAGTATGTCTGTTAAGTTTAAGGTTCAGTCAGTATGTCTGTTAAGTTTAGGTTTGAGTCAGTATGCCTGTAAAGTTTAAGTTTCAGTCAGTATATCTGTTAAGTTTCAGTTTAAGTTTCAGTCAGTATGTCTGTTAAGTTTAGGTTTGAGTCAGTATGCCTGTTAAGTTTCAGTTTCAGTCAGTTTATCTGTTAAGTTTCAGTTTAAGTTTCAGTCAGTATGTCTGTTAAGTTTAGGTTTGAGTCAGTATGCCTGTAAAGTTTCAGTTTCAGTTAGTATGTCTGTTAAGCTTTAGTTTAAGTTTCAGTCAGTATGTCTGTTAAGTTTAGGTTTGAGTCAGTATGCCTGTTAAGTTTCAGTTTCAGTCAGTATATCTGTTAAGTTTCAGTTTAAGTTTCAGTCAGTATGTCTGTTAAGTTTAGGTTTGAGTCAGTATGCCTGTTGAGTTTAAGTTTAAGTTTGAGTCAGTATGCCTGTTAAGTTTAAGTTTCAGTCAGTATGTCTGTAAAGTTTAAGTCCGTATGCCTGTTAAGTTTAAGTTTCAGTCAGTATGCCTGTTAAGTTTAAGTTTCAGTCAGTTTGTCTGTAAAGTTTAAGTTTCAGTCAGTATGCCTGTTAAGTTTAAGTTTAAGCCCATATGCCTGTTAAGTTTAAGTTTGAGTCAGTATGCCTGTTAAGTTTAGGTTTCAGTCAGTATATCTGTTAAGTTTAAGTTTGAGTCAGTATGCCTGTTAGGTTTAAGTTTCAGTCAGTATATCTGTTAAGTTTCAGTTTCAGTCAGTATGCCTGTTGAGTTTAAGTTTAAGTTTGAGTCAGTATGCCTGTTAGGTTTAAGTTTCAGTCAGTATATCTGTTAAGTTTAAGTTTCAGTCAGTATGCCTGTTAAGTTTAAGTCCGTATGCCTGTTAAGTTTAAGTTTCAGTCAGTATGTCTGTAAAGTTTAAGTTTCAGTCAGTATGCCTGTTAAGTTTAAGTCTGTATGCCTGTTAAGTTTAAGTTTCAGTCAGTATGCCTCTTAAGTTTAGGTTTCAGTCAGTATATCTGTTAAGTTTCAGTTTCAGTCAGTATGCCTGTTAAGTTTAAGTTTAAGTCCCTATGCCTGTTAAAGTTTAGTTTAAGTTTCAGTCAGTATGTCTGTTAAGTTTAGGTTTGAGTCAGTATGTCTGTTAAGTTTTAGTTTATGTTTCAGTCAGTATGCCTGTTAAGTTTAAGTCTGTATGCCTGTTAAGTTTAAGTTTCAGTCAGTATGCCTCTTAAGTTTAGGTTTCAGTCAGTATATCTGTTAAGTTTCAGTTTCAGTCAGTATGCCTGTTAAGTTTAAGTTTAAGTCCCTATGCCTGTTAAAGTTTAGTTTAAGTTTGAGTCAGTATGCCTGTTAAGTTTAAGTTTGAGTCAGTATATCTGTTAAGTTTAATTTTCAGTCAGTATATCTGTTAAGTTTAAGTTTAAGTTTCAGTCAGTATGCCTGTTAAGTTTAAGTTTCAGTCTGTATGCCTTTTAAATTTAAATTTAGGTTTCAGTCAGTATGTCTGTTAAGTTTAAGTTTCAGTCTTTATGTCTGTTAAGTTTAAGTTTCAGTCAGTATGCCTGTTAAGTTTAAGTCCCTATACCTGTTAAATTTAAGTTTAAGTTTCAGTCTTTATGTCTGTTAAGTTTAAGTTTCAGTCAGTATGTCTGTTAAGTTTAAGTTTAAGTTTCAGTCAGTATGTCTGTTAAGTTTAAGTTTCAGTCAGTATGCCTGTTAAGTTTAAGTTACCTGTTAAGCTTTATTCATTTGTTTTTCATCTTTCTTCTCCTTTTTTCATTTCCTCTTGCTGTGTCCTGTATTATTAGAAAACATAACTAGATTTTTGGGAAATTAGTAAGATTTTTAAAATGATTCTTCTGAAGCTCTTTATTGTAGATGACCAGTAGTAGTGCCTTTGCCAGTAAACCATACCCTGTTAAACTCTGGTTCATGAGTATCTAGCGTTGCTGGCGTTCGGTTTGTATTATTTTACATTTGTCAGCCGTTTTTGGTCTTTTGCTGACATTCCAGAGCTGTTTGATTCCTGACGGGCTCAGAGAGTGCGGTGCGAGGCGCCACATAAAGAAAGAGAGGCCGGAATAGTTGGATAGCCGACAGCTCTTTTTGGAGGCGCTTTAGAGAGTGTTAGGACAGATAAAGAAGAGGTCAGCTGCAGTGTTAGAGCTGATATTAAAGCTGTATAAGAGAGCAGACCTCCTGAGCATCTACGCTTCAAACTATACCTAATAGCACTGTGTGAATCAGAAAGGGGGGAAAACATGCTCATATGAGTTTCATTCATAAATGGGTTAAATTAAATCACGCAAGTTAATTGAAGGAGATTTCAGGAATTTTCCTTTTGCCATTATTTTCTGCGATGGCTGGAAACACTTTTCCGAGAAAGACCTGATTTGCGCACATCATTAATCGGTGGAAGCATCTTTTATATTAACATTTAGCTTCTAACCACAGTCACACTGTCTTAACTATCCACAGCTGCGGTCAGGAAATAAGGACCAGGAGAGATCAGGAAAGACGTGGACAGTATATTCATTGAGGAACATTTGAACACAGTGTTCGAATGCGTCTGTTGTGTTTTTATCCGGAGGGAGGAAAGTCACAGAAGATAAGGAATCTACTGCAGGCAGACAGAAATAGTTTGACTTTTCCTTTGGGTGAAGTTCAACTTGATGGAGCGAGCCTCTTTAAGTCATATCAAGTTTTATTTTACTGCCGTGTCACGGTTCACGAAGTGAATGAGTGTCTGAGGTCAAGTTAGAAGCAGCATATTTGTGCCTCGGGTCGAGGAGGGTTCTGAATGCTATCAAAGCTTTGAGAAGTTCGGAAAAGGACATCTTGGAAAGAAAAAAAAAAGCAGATAAAGGAGGGAACGAAAGATAGAGGAAACCAAATGAGTAAGTGAGGAACGCACACAGGCACGCACACACGTCGAGGAGGAGGCCGAGTGGATTGAGGAGATCAGATTTCTGTGGTAATGGCTGGGCGGGTCCGTGGTTAAACTGCTCTCACAAACACATTCCAGCGCTGAGGCAGAGCGCATCTGGTGTGCAAGTGCAGACAGGAGCCGAGCCAACCGTTTCCTCCCAGCATCTCTCTCTCTCTGTTTTAATAGCATGCTGGGACCTGGAGGCTTGCTGCAGGGCTTTGAGGTAGCATCTGTGCTCTGTAGAGACTTGATTGTATTAAATCTTCACCCAGCATCACAGGCTGGAGGTTTTGCTGTGGTGGTTTCATACGCGTGAATCTCCTAACCCACATCCTCCGTGCCTCCAGGTTCTCTGCCTCTGCCTCTGCCGCAGTATGTTTGACTTTGTTTAATTCTTATGAGCCGCTCATTCAGAATCGTTCACTCTTAAATAGAGGTTACCAAGTGGATCCTGGTTTTGATTCAAGGCGTCGCTCCAAAGAAGCCTGAGATTTTTAGAGCTCTTTTTTTTTTTTTTTTGACTGGCCAAGCACATTCAATTTTGATCACATTAAAACCTTGTATTTTTTCTCAATAATTTTATGATGAATGGGCCAATGGACAATAGATGTGCAAAGTTACTTGGAATATCTCAAGTTCCAGCAGTAACATCATGCTAGACCACTAATAGCCCAGTATTTCTAAATTTAAACTGACATTATCATATTGATGGTAGGGCAGCACGGTGGTGTAGTGGTTAGTACGGTGGTGTAGTGGTTAGTACGGTGGTGTAGTGGTTAGTACGGTGGTGTAGTGGTTAGTATGGTGGTATAGTGGTTAGTATGGTGGTGTAGTGGTCAGTATGGTGGTGTAGTGGTTAGTATGGTGGTGTAGTGGTTAGTACGGTGGTGTAGTGGTTAGTATGGTGGTGTAGTGGTTAGTACGGTGGTGTAGTGGTTAGTACGGTGGTGTAGTGGTTAGTATGGTGGTGTAGTGGTTAGTACGGTGATGTAGTGGTTAGTACGGTGGTGTAGTGGTTAGTAGGGTGGTGTAGTGGTTAGTATGGTGATGTAGTGGTTAGTACGGTGGTGTAGTGGTCAGTACGGTGGTGTAGTGGTCAGTATGGTGGTGTAGTGGTCAGTATGGTGATGTAGTGGTTAGTATAGTGGTGTAGTGGTTAGTACGGTGGTGTAGTGGTTAGTACGGTGGTGTAGTGGTTAGTATGGTGGTGTAGTGGTTAGTATGGTGGTGTAGTGGTTAGTATGGTGGTGTAGTGGTTAGTACGGTGGTGTAGTGGTTAGTAAGGTGGTGTAGTGGTTAGTATGGTGGTGTAGTGGTTAGTACGGTGGTGTAGTGGTTAGTACGGTGGTGTAGTGGTTAGTACGGTGGTGTAGTGGTTAGTATGGTGGTGTAGTGGTTAGTACGGTGGTGTAGTGGTTAGTACGATGGTGTAGTGGTTAGTAAGGTGGTGTAGTGGTCAGTACGGTGGTGTAGTGGTTAGTACGGTGGTGTAGTGGTTAGTATGGTGGTGTAGTGGTCAGTACGGTGGTGTAGTGGTCAGTACGGTGGTGTAGTGGTTAGTATGGTGGTGTAGTGGTTAGTATGGTGGTTTAGTGGTTAGTATGGTGGTGTAGTGGTTAGTATGGTGGTGTAGTGGTCAGCACTGTCTCCTCACAGTAAGATGATCTGGGTTGGATTCCCGGTCCGGGTGGTTCTGTGTGGAGTGTGTATGTTCTTCCTGTGTTTGAGTGGGTTTCCTCCGGGTACTCTGGTTTCCTCCCACAGTCCAAACACATGTATGTCAGGTTGGTTGGTCACTCTAAATTGCCTGTAGGTGTGAGTGCGTGAGTGAGTTTTGGCCATGCGATGGACTGGCGAACTGTCCATGGTGTACCCCGCCTTCGCCCGATGACACTGGGATTGGCTCCAACCCCCCGTGACCCTGACTAGTGGGATTAAAGCGGCAGATAATGGATATTGATGGTATCATATCAACAAACCCTTTTGATCAGCACCAATCAGCACTGAGAATATTAAATAGGCGACCAGTTTGAAATGTGTGCTGAGTGTATTGTTACGAAACTGTTCTGTCCTCGTGCAGAGATGACTAGTCAACAGCAGCTACACTCTGCCTTAAAGATCACTCAGCACCAGCTCAGATACACAGGCCCTGAGCTGTCACCAATTACTCACACTCACTAATCTCATTCCTTCACCCACAGACAAAAGAACAAAAGAGTGGTTATCGTATTGTCCCAAGCAGATCATTTCAGGTCTTATTCACCCCAGCCTTTTCCACTTTTTGCGTTTATTATAAATACACACTCATTTGCACTCCATTCCCTCCACTTTGTTTGTGCTCTTACTAATTCACAGCAGCAGGACCCTTGGAACGACACCGCAGTGTTTTTCCTTTCTTTGTTTCATTTTTTTTGGCTTCAGCCAAATCTCTCACAGCTGCTCAGCTGAATGGTGCCGAAGACATTCTGTTCCCCTCTTCTCCATTGAGACATCATTCAGTACTGCTCCATATTCCTCAACACACTTCTCAACACTGAGGACTTCAGCTCCCACTGCTGCGTGTGTGTTGATGGGTGGGTGGAGGTGATAAGACAACTTGGCCCTTATGTTATGATCACATAAATGTCCCCTGAGTTATGCTCAAAGAAATGTACATTCACTCCTTCGATGGCTAATGCTAGTGACTGATGTCCAAAGGTGTCAAAAGTACTCACATTCATTACTCAGGTAGAAGTGTAGATAATAGGGTTTAAAATACTCCTGTAGAAGTTGAAGTATCAACTCAAGCTTTTCACTCCAGTAAAAGTGTAAAAGTACTGCTTTTAGAACTACTTAAAGTATAAAAGTAAAAGTAATGTAAGGGACATAAATGCCATTAGGACAAAAACTTAGGCCACACCACAGGGGTCTATAGTGCACTAGCCCACCTCCTCCCCCCAAAAAATTCTTCTAAAAGCCACAATGACTATAATGTTATATTAAAATGTTAATGTTGATAAATTTGGGATGAGCTAGACTTCCTGTTTCAGCTCATATACGCCCATTGAACATGAATGTAGTTTAGTACAATGTAAATATATTAAAGAAGAATATCTGTTACTACTGAACATTAACATGTGTTTCATGGAGCAGAAGATATGATGACTAGTTGTCTATAAGTATTGTAATGAAGTCAAACTTCAAAGTCATGTTATCAATAATCTTTACTGGAAAGTAAATGTACATGAATGAAAACAAGCTAAATTGAAATAGGAGCAACGAGACTATGTTTAAAATGTACTGATAATGGAGTGTAAATGTAAGCAGTAGAAAGTACTGATAATGGAGTGTAAATGTAAGGAGTAGAAAGTACTGATAATGGAGTGTAAATGTAAGGAGTAGAAAGTACTGATAATGGAGTGTAAATGTGAGGAGTAGAAAGTACTGATAATGGAGTGTAAATGTGAGGAGTAGAAAGTACAGATAATGGAGTGTAAATGTAAGGAGTAGAAAGTACTGATAATGGAGTGTAAATGTAAGGAGTAGAAAGTACAGATAATGGAGTGTAAATGTAAGGAGTAGAAAGTACTGATAATGGAGTGTAAATGTAAGGAGTAGAAAGTACTGATAATGGAGTGTAAATGTAAGGAGTAGAAAGTACTGATAATGGAGTGTAAATGTAAGGAGTAGAAAGTACAGATAATGGAGTGTAAATGTAAGGAGTAGAAAGTACTGATAATGGAGTGTAAATGTAAGGAGTAGAAAGTACTGATAATGGAGTGTAAATGTAAGGAGTAGAAAGTACAGATAATGGAGTGTAAATGTAAGGAGTAGAAAGTACTGATAATGGAGTGTAAATGTAAGGAGTAGAAAGTACTGATAATGGAGTGTAAATGTAAGGAGTAGAACGTACTGATAATGGAGTGTAAATGTAAGGAGTAGAAAGTACTGATAATGGAGTGTAAATGTAAGCAGTAGAAAGTACTGATAATGGAGTGTAAATGTAAGGAGTAGAAAGTACTGATAATGGAGTGTAAATGTAAGGAGTAGAAAGTACTGATAATGGAGTGTAAATGTAAGGAGTAGAAAGTACTGATAATGGAGTGTAAATGTAAGGAGTAGAAAGTACTGATAATGGAGTGTAAATGTAAGGAGTAGAAAGTACTGATAATGGAGTGTAAATGTAAGGAGTAGAAAGTACTGATAATGGAGTGTAAATGTAAGGAGTAGAAAGTTTTAATAATGGAGTGTAAATGTAAGGAGTAGAAAGTACTGATAATGGAGTGTAAATGTAAGGAGTAGAAAGTACTGATAATGGAGTGTAAATGTAAGGAGTAGAAAGTACTGATGATGGAGTGTAAATGTAAGGAGTAGAATTAAAAAGTCAGCTGAAAAATAATTACTCCAGTAAAGTATAAAGGTAACAAAGTATTTATGCTTTGTTACTTGACGCCTCTGCTGATGTCTCATTGACAGTGTATTTAAATCTATGCTCGTGGGACATGTGGTTTTGCTTTGTGAAATGATTCATTCAATAAAGTAGATGACAAAGACTACAGAATGTCTAATTAAGTCCTTGGCAGGGTCCTTTTATTAAGTAATAAGCTTAGACCTATGACCTTCTGTCAGCAGAGCTCTTTATGATATTGCTGAAATGTGAATAGAACTTGGCTTTTATATATGTTAACATTTTGTGATCCATTTCAAGGTTAACCATAAAATCAGTTTGATATTTATTCCACATGAGCTTTTACGGGCGCTTGTACAGCTTGGACGCTTCTGATGCTGTACTGATGGCTATGGCTTTGCTTTGATCAGCTAATAAAAAGATTGAAAGCATAGCATAGAAGTTGAGTAGTAATGAGCTGACATGGGACAGCTTCCTATGAAACATTACCTAAAACCTATAGCAAGATTGCTCTTACCTGAATTACTGTTACCAACCTCAAAGGCCTGAGCATCTTAGAGCTTCCATGCTGAGATGTATATAGTTATTAAACATATCTAGCTGTTAGCTTGGCTATCATGGCTACCATGAAACCAAGAAATCAAGCTTCTGCAGTACGCTTTGCAGTGTAAAGTCATGTGTGGCCATATATATGACCAAATCTGACTTCTAGTGTAAACAAAACTAAAAAGTTTATATGCATATTATGCCAAATAAATAAATATGTATACCAACAAAACTTTATTCAATGTGTTTTTCCTTTTTAAAAAGTTTGTTAGCCCTTTTGCTAGTTTGAAAGCTTTGCTGGCCCATTTATACCAGCCATACCTTTAATCCAAAGCCACATTTTGCTTTCAACAACTGAACATATTATTGTTAGTATGTTGTTATCATTGTTTAAATAGGGTATGACGCATGTGCCTTAATGCTTTAAGTGATTTATTACAATAACAGCAAAACGGATATCTCCTTGGATACTGTGGATCGGGTCCAGTTCCCTACTCTGGCAAAAACATCCCGCTCATGCTAAACTGCATACAATTTTTTATTTTTTTAATCTAATATCTCCTTTTAACCCAGCTGCCCCCAGACTGTCTCTACATGTGCCCGAGAATATGTGTCATATTAATTTCTTTAAGGAGTAGCTTTAGACCTCTAGCCCGATTCCGACAACTGACAACATGACATAAATAAAGATTTATTAAAGTACTGACTCCTGAATAAAGAAGAGTGGCAGTGATCTACTGTTTCAAAGAACTGCAAATTGAGGTGTGAAACTTGAGTGGATTAAACAGCTGTACGTTTGACTTCTTCTGCATGACAGGAATTACATGCTGTCATAATCATCAGCGTCACTGCTCCCTCCCTTTGTCTGCTTCTCTCTCCGCTCTCACCCTCTTTTTGTTTTTGTATCAGGAAAAAAAGTTGGGAGAAGAGGAGACTTGTGACCTTTTGAGTCAAAGCTGCATATTTTCTTGGAAATGTGCAGTTGATGCTGATTGGACTCACATGGAGAATGAGTTTGTAGGCCAAGCTCAGAGGATGACCTCAAACCAAAGAGTTGGGCCTTCTATAAATGTATGTAATACAATTATGGATGATAAAATCATACGAGCTTCGAAAGAGTGTGCAATTACGCCTCCATGAATCGAGGGGCTCTGGGGATCGGCGTCACGCACATGGACGACGAGTAACGTCATCTCTCCTTTGTTGTAGTCTCACGGTGGAGATCTGAGACGAACACGCTCATGTGTGCTTTGAGGAGCTTGATGCCGGGATAAGCGTTTAGCGGTGATCCAGTCCAGCTGAGGGCCAGCTTTGTGGGATATCATCTCAAACACCATTACTGTCTCCTGTGACATGACCTGTGTTATGCCTGTTAAAGTATAATTATGGGACTATATTCCATATGGAAACCTGCCTGTGTGCTCGCTCAGTATTTTTTTTTCTTCAGCTCCTCAGAAAGAGACAAAGCAAACGAAAGTAAAAGTCCATGCCTGTCTCACTTTACCCACCTTCAAGGCTCAAGAACCTCCAACCTTCAGAGACTGTATCGCACAGGCCTTAGGATGATTTACTCCTGTTGTGTCTCATGTCAGATGATGGCCGTACTCTGCAACCCTCTGGCTCAAACTGGACGCAGCCAGACGAGAAGCGTGTGAATAGAGTGATGTTTCTTAAAGCCTGTGGTATCTGTGGTCACGGCTAGTGGGTTCGCATGGGCCCTCCCTGATCTGTAGCTCCAGCAGAGGACAGGCTGTTCCCTGGCCCTCTGAACGCTTGAGGATGAATAGCCGCGAGGCTGTGGCAATGACTGGACATCGTTTCTGCCTTTTCTCTCCTTTCAGGCTACAATTAGGGCTAATTTTAGACACACTGAGTAACAGGCACCAGGGTCAAACGTCCACGGTACACATTTTGGGCTCTGACTAAATGTTGGTCATATGAGCGACCGCAGATACTCAAATCACTCATTCTAATTCCCTTTTCGGCGGCGCTCTCATTTCTAGAACAGATGCGACATAAGTCTCCTGGAGATCTCATGTAGCGAACAGGCAGGCTTAAACTGTTTAGATTAACTTTTAATTGTAACTTTTGTTTTTAAATCAATGTATATACTGAGTGTTTTTATGTTTATATGTAGCGCTTTGGGTTTGAGAAAGGCGCATTATAAATTTAAAGATTCAATTTAAAGATTATTATTATTATATTATTAAAGAAATGAAGAATGTGTATGAGTGTATACGCGCTGAGCTCAGAGGTCTCTAATAGGCGGACCACAGTCCGGGTCCAGACCCAGACAATATCCAATGCGGACCCAAACTGATAATCTATTAAGAACGATTTAATTCTGACAGTGTTTATTTGAAGCGGCTGAACTTTTCTAGTTTTTATGGTATATGGGCTTTGCAGCGCAGTAACTTCACAGACCAGTTGCGTGTGTAGTAAAATCACTAAACACGCTCCTCAGCCAATCAGATCTGTGCAGATTAGGGAGTGCTCTAAAATAAGAAAAGTCGATGGCGAAAAAACGACTTTTCAACCAGGAATGGACAGAGACAGAGATGTTTATGCTTCCCCCAGGCAGCTCCAAACCAACATCTCATATGTTGTGAGACCGCGGCCGTAATTAAAAGTAGCCACGTACCTCAAATCCATCCATCCATCCATTATCTTCCACTTTCTCCCACTAGTCAGGGTCACAGGGGGCTGGAGCCAATCCCAACATCATCAGGTGAAGGCAGGGTCCATGGGACAGGTTGCCGGTCCAACACACACTCACACCTACGGGCAGTTTAGAGTGAGGATCCTAACATGCATTTGTTTGGACTGTGGAAGGAAACCGGAGTACCCGGAGGAAACACACTCAAGCACGAGGAGAACATACACCCTCCACACAGAACCACCCAGATATCTCATAATGTGAGTGAGAATGGTCCTAACAGAATTTCAGCCCAGAGTCCTGGCTGGACAACCAAGAGTTCACTCCTCTCACTGAACAAGAGAACGTGTGGAGGAATCCAAGACGGAGATAAACTGTTAGGATGTGAAACTGTAAGATGCTCATATGCCTCAGTACACAGGATACGCCACTGAATCATAACACACGTTATAAATGATGACAGTCTGGACTTTGGCCTGAGGAAATCTCCTCTAGGTGGACCGTACTGAACTAATTAAATACACCTGTTATAGTTAAAAAAGCTGAAAGTGTGTACTCTGACGTAAGGATTTGAGAAGCGCACTCAAAAAGCAACAGTGATGTTCCTTCATGGCAGATATCTTGGATGCACAATGATTCCCATGGTTGTGGTTTATTTTTATAGGAAGTAGAGAGAAAGTAGTACTTGGAAATCTGAGTGGAAAGGAAGCGAAGGGGGGAGGGAAAAATAAATGCCAGAAGCAGACCACTTGGACTGGGCTGTCGTTGCGTGTCCCAACTCTTTCCATTGTCACTTCCTTTCTACTGAGCTGTTTTTCATTCGCTGGCATTCATTGTGCAAGGCGAGACTGGTACAGATTGGACAGAGACACGCTGGGGGGCATGTTTGGTCTTGGCCGAGAGGGAGCACAGATAAGTGAGTGCGCTCCGATGGATCCTCATAAACATGTATGCCTTGCCTGTAGCGCTCACCGACCTGTAGGAGAATGCCTGTATCTGAATGAGGGTCAGAAGTCTCAAAGCCATCCAACCGACCCCACCCCTACATCTTCTTTTCATCAACTTGTGCTCCATAAATATTGACTTTGGCACGACCCGGGAGAATGTTGCCTCAGAATAGGCCGGAAAAGTTTTTTTTTCTCCCCGCCCCCCTTCTTTCTCTCTTCTAAACTCCGGGAGAAGATTAAACAAGCATCCCGTATTTGCCTCCTTTTCTGTGACGACAAAGGCCAGAGAGTGCAAGAGCAACACTGTCGAGACGGCGCACAGATGTGTAAACACAGGGCTCATGAGAACGGGCGTGACGGCGTGTGCCGATGTTTCCCCCAGGGATACCCCCACCCAGGTCTTCTGATCACGCTCAGGTGTTCATGAGCCTCTGGCTACCTATTAACCCACCTACAAGAGGACGCTGCTATTTTTCTCCTCGAGGTTCCTCTACCAAGGCCTACACCACGTTTTAACTCCGTCAGAATAGCTTGAAGCATTTCTGCAGAATATTTTGATGAAGATCAAACGAAAGCATCCAAAAGTCTGTCTTGGGACACAAAGCAAATGTTGTTATGCTTTTGGCTCAAAGTTTATAGCTTTGCTTAACATGTCAGGCCCAAGGACTAAGAACATGTTTTAAAATCACCACACTTCTAAGATTTTAAGCTTTTTTCCAAAGTGCTTATGCTCAGCTGGAAGGCTTTAGGTTATAGAACCCACCGAGGCCTTCTCAGTTTCACTGGATACACCGCCTGCTCTTAGGTCTGCTAATGACATCACGACACACATCTTGATAGACGTGAAACATTTTTCACCACAACCAGGCTAAGATGGCTGGTGTAATCATCTCCATACGCAGAATGTATGAGAATACCAGTGGGAAGGGGGGGAAGGGTCTGGAACCGCCGCTGAGCTGAACAAGCTTTAAAGTTCTCAGTTAACCCCTTAAACTGCTGTTATTAAGATTAAGACATGATGTTGTACTTATATGAAAGATTCAGTAAATACTATAAAATGTATATGTGAAATATATAGTTACGAGAGTGAGTAACTGAACTACAAATCTACATACCAGCCTTTATGATTTAAGGTATTAAATGTATACCACTGTTTATTTTCCAGAAACCTTAGTTAACGCCTTAAACTCCCAGTCTAATGCATACTATTCAGTAATTACATGAAAAACAATAGAAACTTATTTCCATGTTTAGCTGAGGAAATGTGAATGTGGCTTGGTGTTGGTTTGTTATGAAATGGTTCGTTGCTGACTCTTTACAGTGGCAGTGGTGGGAATTGGGTGTACCAATGTTTACAATGCAAACATACCCATTTTATGTACACGTTTATGTACATGTGTAATCAAATCAATTTTTTTGTACAGTTTTTCCTCACAAAGTCCTAAATGTACCTTGGCACAGAGGACTGTATTAAACATAGAACGTTTTAGATCAAAACTTGCAAAACTATCACAAAACAGTGTTGCAGGCATCAGGTAACATATTCATAACCTTGGCCGGATCTCAAGGGGCACCAAAGACACCAAGGTTTGTTAAGATAAAAACATTTTTGAGCCATTAGCATAAATCTATTCATACATCACCTAATAATGCAGCCATCAACAGCTAAAAGCACCATCACTGTGTAGATTTGGTGAACAGTGTGGGTAAAACATAGACAGAATCATTTAGGATTTGGCAAAAGGTGTTAGGCTGTTAGGCTTTTACAGAGTTCCTTGGGATAGGGCACTCCAGCTGTTATGCTCAAGGCACCACAAGAGCTTAATTCTTACTAAAGAGCTTATTCATGTTCTGTAGTAACTTTCTATGAGGGAGCTTTTCATATTAAACACTTCAGACGTCTGGTTCTTATCACCACCATTGTGAACAAGTCTGACTCATTAAGTTTCTTAAGAATGTACAATTCAAACCAGTCTGAATTTCTTTGTTTTTGTTTCTAACTTAATAATCTAATCCGTGGGAACACATAGTCTTCATAGTCTTCTTCTGTAACTGCTGATTTGGGTCTGAAACAGAAAATAGAAAGTAACATGAATATCTTATTGTGAAAGAAGTAGATTATATCTTCTAAGTCAGTCTTCAAAATCAGTTTGAAAAACAACGTTTAGTTCCAGATTTCTCCTGGACTCCCCCAGACATTGCATGCATTTATTAAATTCCTTTACAAGCAATCTTGATTTAGCTTAATGAAGTAACAAGTAGTCAAAGTAGGTATTAGATGATAACTGCAAATAAAGTTGGGTCACCAGAAGAAAAAAAAAGCTTGAAAGGATTGAATAAACACACATACATATTATTAATACTGTTTGAATATTAAAAAAAATAATAATGTGTTTTGCTGTCTGGAAAAATAGCTTTTTAAATATAATGTCCCCAAATCTCTAAAAGTTTTCCACAGTCCTTTAAATCCGAGCCAAGAACAATTCAAGACCTTTTATTTTAAATACGTTTTCATTGCTTATCATTTAGAATTTGGAGTAATGGTTTGTAACTGTAGAAGAGAAGCTAATGGACACAGCTACGTGTCTTGGTCTACATTATGCCTTTCATTACGAACCAGACACCGACTCTATGAAGCTGAATGTTTGTTTTAACAGTGTAGTTACACTCTGAGGAGGTAGATGAACTAACTCCTGCACTGGTTTCATGAGCTCCACATATCCATTCCCATATTTGAATGACTCTGAGTTTCCACTGTGAAACAGGCTACAGGCTTGTTTGTATGGCTGGCAGAAACCCATAAGAACATGCAAATGAACATAGGAGTGCGTCTATAAGGGGGATTACTGTATGTTTCATGGCTGCCCCAATGATATTTCCAGATGAATAAATGAATATAATGTCTGTTCTGTGCACGGCAATCAGAGGAGACTAATTATTCTCAGTTGTTTACATGAGTGATGAAGAAGTGAAGAGGGAAATCACAGGAAGGCAGTTGTAAGCCAAGCAGAAAAAAAAAGTCAATCTATAACATATGTCTCGTTTAAACCTCCATCAGAAGTTGCTGGAATGGTGCAGTTTCACTCCCGGGACTATCTGATCATGTTACATATTGTGCACCTTGGTGGGAGCAGCATTGTAATGTGTCTAAAGGATCACCCATTCAGGTGGAAGAGCATTTGACATTTGACGTTCTAATTCTTCCCACAGGTGTTCAGTGGGGTTGAGGTCAGAGCTCTGTACAGGCCGCTTTGTGCACTGGGGTACAGTCATGCTAGAACAGGAACGGATCTTCACTAAACTGTTGCCACAAAGTTAGAAGCATGTAATTGTATGAAATGTCTTTGTATGCTGTGGCTCCAGACTATATGGCCTCCTCAACCAAATCTTATTATCGACAAAATGTCTCAAACCCTAGTGAGCTCCTACATAGACAGCATTTTACATCATAGTATGCGCTCCCGACATGTAGACTGTCCCAAGGGTAGCTTAGCAACCAGCTAAACCACCAGTTGTGTGCTGCAGTGGGCGGGAACAAGCCGTGACGCAGTCTCTCTCTAACTAGAGCGTCTCAGTAATCTGTTTTATGAGGAGAGATGAGGAGAGAACGCTGCTACTTACACAGCTGCCTACCTAGACAGCCTACTTAGACACTCACTAGGTTTTGAGACAGACCCCCTAAGTAGTGTTCCAATGGTTCCAGCAAATTCCGGAGAGTGAAGCATGCTTCATCTGCCCAGAGAACACATTTTCACTGCTTCAGAGTCCAGTGGCAGTGTGCTTTGCACCACTCCAGCCAACCCTTAACATTGTATATTGTGATCCTAGGCTTTTGTGCAGATGCTCAGGTATGAAAACCCATTTAAGGAAACTCCTAATGCGCAGATCTTGGGATGATGTTGCTTCCAGATATGTTTTGATATGTGAGTAAAGCAATAGAGGATAAATTACTTCTGTGCACTTCTGGCTTTGCCAGTCAGCAACATCGCTCTGCAGGGCTGGACTGGGACAAAAAATGTATGTATGTGTTCCGCGAAGGAATGTATTTTACTATTATCATATAATAATTATCAAATAATAACAGCATCATATTAAAAATAACATAACGTTTTGCCTTATTAGAAATGTACAGTGAATCATTACTTTAGAAGTCTATCAAATAACCAGTGTGGAAAGCAAATAAGTAAATTTACACAAACTGTAGTTCTAGCACTTTTGTCTACTCATATGTATTTCCTGAATTTCTCTGATATAGCAGCTCAATTCTAATTTTTCAGGTTAAAAGCTGCTCCCTCCTTTAAAAAACTATAACCTGTATTTGGATCAGGCTAAAAACAGACAGGGCTGCTTTCTCATGCAACACATCAGCCTTACTGTGGACATACCTTTTACTAATAATACTTTTATACACTTACTTTAGTAAAGTTTAAATTGCAAGGTTTTTACTTCATTTAGCAGTTATAAGCACTGTTATTTCACTTGTTTGAGTGTTTTTAAAACATGTTGAACCGCAGCATAGAGGCTAGAAATTCGAACTACTATGCAGCCTTTCAACACACCTTTAGCCTAAATAGCTAAAACGCTATGATGTAGCCTAAAATGGACACTTGCTGCTCCTCCAGCACTTCTCAGCCCTGACCGTTTACTATTTTATCAGGTGTCGTACGTGGCTGCCAGAATTTGGGAAGTATGCAAATAATACCAATAAATACTGATACTAATCAATCACCGTTACTCATCATTCTCATGTAACAGAGCTAACGTTACCTCCATCACCTCAGAGTCCCTGTGTTATCCTAACGTTACTACCTGCAACAGCAGAGAACATGTCTGTGATCTTAGC
Source organism: Megaleporinus macrocephalus (assembly GCA_021613375.1). Taxonomy (NCBI): domain Eukaryota; kingdom Metazoa; phylum Chordata; class Actinopteri; order Characiformes; family Anostomidae; genus Megaleporinus; species Megaleporinus macrocephalus. Next base: position 5,105,535 of record CM038715.1, on the reverse strand, counting down.
ACATTTTGCAGCATCTAGAGAGACACTCTTCAATATCTTTGCATGTAACTTCTCCGCACCTCCTTTCTGCCACTTCGGTTTCTCCATGTTGCCCCTTCTTTAACACACACGCTCAACACTGAAACTAGCGGGAGTTACAGCGGACCACGCAGAGGTGGGGCCGCTTTCATCCTATATCCTGATTGGTTGAGTCCACTGTCTATATTGAAGATGGGCCAATGGGCCGCCCCCTCTAAATTGTGGGCTGGTCTCTTAAAAAAAATCCAACAGCATCGGCCCCTGAAGACTGTCTGCCCACCGGGCAAATGCCCGGTACACCAGATTACCAGTCCAGCCCTGCCACTCTGTGAGGACAGCATTTCACAGCAGTAGCACCTATAGTTGACTAAGGCGGATCTAGCAGGGCAGAAGTTGAAAAAAAGGTGAAAGGTGACATCTACGAGACTGCCTTGTTTAAAGCCTCTGAGTTCTTCAGGGCAACTTATTCTACTGCCAGTATATAAGAGTGAAGAATTACATTATCATCACAGACACATGGAGAAACCTTGAGAATCTTTTAAGCTAGTGTTTATTCACACTTATCTTGTGTGATCTGATGATTAAATGACAACCAGACAGCTAGCAGGTTACAGTGGGCATTGTTTTCATGTCCCTAGTTTGCATCTCCAGTTATCACGTATGATTTTGCTTTTTTAAATACAGTCCCTCGCCTTGTTCGTTGTCAGGCAAAGACGTCTCTCGTTCATGTAAATGTACAGTCTGTTACAAATGTTTAGCTTGCATGGATTACTAATGCAATGTAGGAGGTCCTGACCCAAGAAGATTTAGTAGTCTCAAATTATAAAACAGATCCAATTGTGGTCTCTGTCTGGTGTGCACTCCACTCCCCTTAACCTTAACTGCTGATTGGATCACCCAGGAGGCATGTCAATGGCAGGTCTAAAAGGGACCCTAGGGGTAGGTGGGCTGCACGCATCAACATGTGGAATTGAAGCTTTCTGTGTGCGACCTTGTTTTATATCACTGTACAAATGGACACGCTAATGAATAAAACTATTATTAAAATAGATTTAAAGACATTAAGGGGTTAAAACCTTCATCGCCCAGAACAGGGCTAACTGTCATGATGAGTGTGAAGACGTTTCAGTGGGCTCGCTGTACAGAAGCGAGTGAGACGCTGATGAAACACTGGAAATTCCGCAGCCGTTGTGGCCACAAATTACACGCGGAGCTGTTTATCCAGCATGTCCTGATCCACAGCGCATTAACAAACAAGTGACATCATCAGAAGCTATAACAGGAAATGGCGGAGATAATGTTCCAAAACTCTACGGAGGGAGGAAGATGTGATGAAGCAGCTAGAACCTCTTTTATGCTTTTTTTTTTTCTTCTTGTCTCTCAAGTTGCTCTCAGACTTCTTCCTGCCCCGTCCTGCCTTTTCCCCTCCCAGAAGAGCTTTAAAAGCTCATGTCAGCCCAAGGCCATGGAGCGCATACATGCTCTCACATGTAATTTATATCTCCACTTGGACCAAAGTAACGTAAGCTTGCCTCTTCTCCCAAGGAACCAATCCGCTCCGTCTCGGGAGACGCGGGGCTTTCAGACCTTGTGCAACTGGAGAATAAAAAAAAAGAGTTGGAGGACGTTTGGAAATCGCCACTGTCGACTCCAGCAAGCATCATGAATCCCGTGAAGTACACTGTGTCCTTCCGAGGCAGCAGGAACATTCTGGAATGTGCACTTTTAAAGGAAATACAGTATGTCTCCTCAAATGACTACGCAGGGACCCCGCCTTAGCCTGAAGTCTTTCACAAGAAAATGAAAAGAAATTCACATTTGAATAACCACTTTGTGTCAGACCACTGATGACAGCGCTTTCCTCTTTATGTCCGTAGGCATGTCATGGCTTACCGCTGTTATTAAGCATCGCTGGTGACTAGAGTCTTCTCCTCCACACTGCCTGACCTCCCCATAAAACAAAAAGTTAAAAATATCTTCTGTTTCTGAAGAGAAGAAGTTATATAAACAGTTTGGAGTAAGTCAGCTGGTAAGGGCGTTATGCTCCTGTGGGTCAAACGTGTGTGGGCGTTCGCTTTTGTTCTATACATGCAGAGTTTGAGGCCTGAGGTAACGTTTGGTTCATTATGCCCATCGCCATTTGTCAATAGTAAGATGACAGGTGCCAAAACTGAAGACCAATGAAATATTGATGTTATTTTGCTCACCTTTAATGTTGTTTATGTTGGCTTCTGCCATCCCCAGTCTAACCGGGTTACACCTTTAGGTGAGATATTAGATATATGTTGGGTATTTTGTGAGTACGCCCCCTAAATGTCTGAGTCTCTATGTTTCAGCAATCCAAACAGTTGTCTCTCTTATATAAACTTTGCTTCTGGGGCTTCGTTTATGCTTTCCATTATCCTTTTTTGGAGAAATGGATCATATTAGAGGATTTCTAAAGAAACTAAACTTGTGTGGCTGACTCTACAGCACTTATTACAATCCAGTCTTGGCAGTCCTCGCGATGCTCTCCAGCATTTCAAACCCTGACTCAGTCATGTTCTCAAATATCATTTACATCTTCAGATCGTACTTGAGCTAAAGCATGCTATGCTCTCGCCGGTGCATATGGAGTTACTCATTAGATCACAATGTTGGAATCTCAGCAAGGAAATTTATTTATAGGAAACATGGCCACTAGTTGTTTTGTGATCGTAATAATTTGCCCCCAGTCCATGCACATGGTTTGAGCTACAAACAGTAACACACAAAAGGCATCATAGGGGCCGTCTACTCTTCAGAACAACATTAGGGGCCTATTGTCTCCCAAGCATATTTTGATTTTAAAGGCATATGGGCACCACCGAGCGAGTCCCAGAATATACTGATTAAAAACACCAGGAGTGAAATGGAACACCCGGAAAGAATAAAAAGGAGACAAAAGCAGTTGGGGATGAGGTGATGTAATATGGATGAGTGGACGGTGCAGTTCTGGGAGGAGAAGCAGCTGAATGAGTTCACTGCACTCTGCTCCTCTGAAGGACATTTCTATAGGGATTGGCATGACAGGCCAAATGATTAGGAGAGATACAGATCTGTTAATACAATTCATTTTAAACATTCAGCTTCACTCAAGCAAAGTTATTTTCAAGGTGGAGTGAATATACTAGTATACTGGTGTGGTACACTGTGTTCTAGTAGGCTCTTAAACACATCCTTAAAAATCCAAGACTCTAGCAAACATATTTCCTCCTACCTGTATACCACAGGACTGTGATGAACTAATATAACTTCTAACGACTCTAACTAATTTACTAATTCGCTAATTCTAACAATGACCGATACGAGTGAAAAAGTGAATTAGAGAAAGTGAAAAAATGTACGCTCTTATAAACAAAATGTCAAATATAACCAAAAAGCATTCTTTTGAGTGGCGCAAAAGATCAACACTTATACCCACTATATAAACACTTAGAACCCTTTAGAGGCCTTACAGGAGTACAGTGTTATGTATGAGATGGGCGAAGGTAAATAATATTATTAAAGTTTAAAGAAACTTCTACATAATGTAAACATTCTATACCAGAGACGTTGTCCAGTGCGGGACCCAAACTGATAAACTATTGAGAATGATTTAATGTTGACGGTGTTTATTTTAAGAGGCGGAGCTTTTCTTTTCTTTACGGTATACCGGCTTTGCGGTGCAGTAAACTTGTAGACCAATCACGTGCGTTGTAAAATCACCACATGCGCTCCTCAGCCAAGTTTCAAGTTTCAAGCCAATCAGATCTGTGCAGATTCGGGAGTGTGGCGCACACACACAGGCAAGGTACAAAGCGAGAAGCTCAGTCGGAGAATAAAGCGAGTCAGATAAAGAATAATGAGCTCTAAAAAAAGAAAAATCGACGACAAAAACTGACTTTTCAACCAGGAGTGGAGAAACTTATCTGTTTATTCTTCACAAGCAGCTCCAAACTAACAAGTCAAGATTTGAAATTGAGTTAACAAGAAGATGTACTTTTTATATAAATAAACACTTTTTTTAAAAAGCATTCGGTTTATTTGCAGCTCTTGTTTTTACCTGAAGTGAGGAAACAACATGTATTAGAAGTTTATAAATAATTAATTCAGTTCATCATTTAAACAGTAAATATACTGAAATATACTGAACGGTATGTGTGGTGTGTTGATGTTTCAGTAGCTGATGGTATAAGATGCTGATACTAGACTACTTCAGTAAACAGGATACACCACTGAATCAGAACACACGTTAGGAGTGATGATGGTCCAGACCTTGGCCTGAGGAGATCTCATGAGCTCTAATTAAATACGCCCGTTCTATACCATTTACATATTTTCTTAAAATCGTTTATCCAACCAAGACTCTTTATTGTTTAGGAGTGATGCTATAACACTACAGTACTGTGCAAAGTGGAGTTTACAACACTTATTCAAAGTTACAGAGAAAGTAGGACTCCTAAAAACCATGAAAGACCCGAAAAACTGCCACCATTAGAAAAACATTGATTTTTGATAGGTAAAAAATCAGAGAAGAATCAAAGAAGCTGCTGGTATTCTGCGAAGACTTCACTAAAAGTGTTTACTGGGGTCGTATAAGCAGAAAATGCAACTTTTTAGGAAAAACTTTGGAGGTGTGGAGAAATATCCCTGCAGACTTCTGTAAAAAACTGAAAATAAGTCTGCCAAAATAAATGAAATCTGTAATAGAGGCTATGGCTGGGCACAATAAATAATTAAAAACATTGATGTTATGTTCAGTTGTTGAAGCTTCTGTGTAATTTTTCTTTCTGTTACTGATTGATTGTCATTTAAATGTGACATTAAATAAAAGAAGGTCAGACTTTTGCCCAATGCTGTATTACATGTCTGTCTTCTTAATATCACACTCCTGTCATGTGTTGGGATTATTTCTGATGGGTTAGGACTAGGGGTGTGTTTAAAAAATCAATTTTTCGATTTAAATTGATCTTCATTTGAATAATCCGTTATTGATTCGTATAAACCAGAGATCAACCTTTAAAATTAGCATTCCAGTCCCCACCCCCCAAGCCCCAAGCATGGCTGGAGCACAAGTGAAGGCACCCCAGAACTTGAAAGCCGATGTCTGGCTACATTTTGGATTCTGAAACCAGGACTGTATATAAACATATAAACAGTAATGTTTTTAGTAATGGTAGGTTGAGTGTTCCTTGTACATTTACCACATTAGTTCTGTGAAAATCTCTTTTCATATTCAAACAAAACCTATTATTGTAACTGAAATATCCCTACATGAATCGATATTGAATTGAATCGAATCAAATCGGAAATCGAATTGAATTGGGACCTTTTTATTCTTTAACTATAAAAATACTTTTATCTACTTCAACTTATATTGTTATATTTTGTATATTTTGTGTATATTTTTTATTATTTCTTTTATTTGTTATCTTTATCTGTTGGTGAATGGAGGAGCAGCAAAGTAAGAATTTCATTGTACAGTGTAACTGTCTGTTCTGCTGTACACATGACAATAAAACTCTTGAATCGTGAATCGGGATCAAATCGATCTGGGAAATCAGTGGCGATACCCAGCCCTAGTTAGGACTACTCATTTCATGTACATGGAATTAGTGTAAACTGTAATCTTACAAAACACTGGCAGGTAAAACACACCACAATGTATCAATCCTGACCAAACACACCAACACAAACACAAAACAACAAGTAAACTCTGTGTAATTAGTTACTTTTCATTGCTGTATTGCAGCCACAGTATGGGGAAATTCCTGCTCTGCTGTAAGTGCAGCGGCGGCCTCCCTCTCTCCCTTCTCCCTTCATGAGCTGCAGAGATCTGGCTGGCGGTAAAAGGCCTGTCCAGGTCCTTATTTATTTTGCATGGGTTGGCCCGACCCCAAGTTCAACCTGAAATGCGCTCCTTCTTCTCCTGCTTGCTGCGATTGTGCTGATAGTGTGATCTACTGGAGGTCTTTATTTATGCTGCATAGCTTGGCAATAGCCCAGACAGATTGAAATGAATCGGCTATCTCGAAGAAAAAACACGATTTTCCACATCAGTCAACACTCTTTAAATGAGTTTCACTGCTATCTGTTACATCTGTAGCCTCCCCCAGTTCCCAGTCATGTCACAGTGAGTTTGAACGAGTTTATATAAGAGTGTTCAAGCCCCTTCAGCAAACGCACATACGGCCCGTCTGCAGACGAACGGGGTTCAGTCTCAATCTCACGTGATTTCTTAACAAGTGCAACCTGCTTCTGAGCAAAGACGCACATACGTACACCTCCAGCCTCCCTCCACGATGGGAGCAAGCTTTTTTAGCTCTTTCTAATGGCACTCTTCATGCAAACGCAGGGCTGCTCTTAGAAACAGCAGCAGAGGCCTAATAAATGTGGGTGAACTGCTGGGGTCAGGGAGGGAAGGCCGAGAGGGAGCCGCACTGGCCCGAGCAAACATTGGCCTGCTAAAGTTTGTTTTTGCAGTATCGGTCGTGAGCCGTGTCCAACCTGATTTAATCTCCAGCCGGACCCTGTGTGGCAGTGTGGACGGACCCACTCTGAGAGCATTATTCACCCCCAGCACTGACTGTTTCCCCAGCACTTCACCTCGTCCCTTTCCGTGACAGGCCCCGAGCTGAACCGCGAGCTGTGCCGGTTAGTCAAAGCACTAATCCTGGTCATGTGATATAGGTAGTCACATACAATCCAATCAGAGGTATGTACACAAGAGCTGGCAGACAGAAAGGCAGAAATAGATGCACACTGAGTTCATAGAACTGACACTCATGTTAAACTGTGTTAAAGCTGACCCGCCGAGCTGTTTGTGCTCTCCAGCTGTCGGACAACAGATAAATATTTGAGCAGGAATGAGAGGAGGATAGCTTAAGCCAAATCTAGGGTAAAGTGAGTTCTCCAAATATTTAAGGAGTTCCACAGTGAAAGCACTCCTCTCACTTCTAATAAAACGTCATGCGAGCTCTCTGTAATGGAAGTTAAGGAGGATCATTTCATTTTGGAAAACAGAGAGTGAGATTAATAAGAAAGGGAGCAGTGAATGTGTATGTAGGGGTGAATTATTAACCCACAACAACCATCCTGGTTCCAATAAGCCCTGTTTACTTTTAGGAAAAGCATGTAGGGCTTCTCTTCGCTCCTGTCCACTAGGGGGTGCCCATGCGTCATCAGAAGCAAAGCATTCAAAAACAAACTCGTGTCATTACCATGCTAAACCTCATGGTGTTAGATAATTATCCTTTCATAATGATGGTTAAAAGCTCTCTTTTTTAGAAATATGCGCACAAAGAACATTTCTTCCCGGAAAGCTGGCACAAAAAGCTAGCTACACATGCCACGGGAGATAGTGTTGATTAGACAGGAGGGGGGAAAAGAACCCAAACTATCTCTACATCTTCATGAGCCATTTCTGTTTGCTTGCCCATGGCTGCTTTGTTCCTGCATACTTCTTCATGGTCATGGCCTGGCCGTCGGACCAGAGTAATCAGGCCCATCAGTGTGCGAGCACGGGGGCCACGCTATAGGAGGGCTCTAGGCCTGAGGCTGGCGTAAGGTGAGACTGGACCTGCAGCCTGCACAGCCCCTCTAACTGCAGACTCGTCTCATTGGGGGCTTCTGCGTTTCGGCTCATCGGCCCCACCATCATTATAACCCCAACAAAGCAGGCGCCCCGCTATGGAGCGCTCTGGAGCCGGTGTGTTATCTGAGCAGTGGGAGCTGGATGGACGTCCCAGCATGCCAAATACAGCATGCCGCCTGCCAGCGCAGAGGTCACAGCCTCACCTGAGATAGAAAAAAAGAAGGGGGGAGAGAGAGAGAGAGAGAGAGGCAAACACAGAAGGAGATCGCTTCATATTTCACATTTCTTAAAAGGTTATCGCAGAGATCAGCGGCTGCACTTATCCATTTATACTACAACAATTCATAATAACTGTCATGTTTGGTGATATATAATGTGATAATATAATGTGATAATATAATTTAGTTCATGTGGACAGTGGATTTCTGTGACGTTGGTCTGCTGTGGAATCATCAGATTTAGAAACTGAGAAATGTTTTGAAAAAACTGGCAAAGGTGTCAAAAGTATTCACATTCATTACTCAGGTAGAAGTATAGATACTAGGGTTTAAAAATACTTCTGTAGAAGTTGAAGTATCGACTCAAGTTTTTACTCTAGTAAAAGTGTAAAAGTACTGCTTTCAAAACTATTTAAAGTATAAAAGTAAAAGTAATGTAAGAAAAAAAAATACCATAGGGTCTATAGTGCACTAGCCCACCTCCCCAAAAGCCCCATTCTTCTAAAAGCCATAATGACTATAATGTTATATTCAAAAATAAATAAATAAATAACTAAAAAAAAAAAAAAAAAAAAAAAAAATATATATATATATATATATATATATATATATATATATATATATGTCTTATTTCTTTTCTGTACAAACTAGTTTTAGGTGATATATGCTAAGTATAGTAAGGATGCAAGGTAACCAATCCTGCTTGAGTCTTTTGTTAAAAAATAAACAAAAAAACATTTAAATCTTTAATCCCAATTACTCATATGACAGTTTCATCAGCTTTAAGAGGCACAGCTTTCATATCTAAACTGATTATTCAATAACGTGATGATCCTCTAGGTGTCAAATATAAGCTTCTTCCATCAGACTCTCGCTATAGACATTTAAAATACACTGAAATGGGTAATACATTCTTTGGCTCTCCATGTGTTCTTTGTAAAACGACAGAAGTTCTTATGTTGGATGTTTTTTTTGTATACAGTATACTTTAATACAGTTGCAGCCATTTTTTTCACTTTGTGAGATAAATAAATATGAATGACCAGAGAGAGAGAAAGAGAAGAGAGAGAAGATGCTGTGAAATGTGAGCATGAGTCTCAAATTGGGTCAGAGAAATCTCTATATGTAACTGACAGCCTTCTAATAAATACACCCACATGCGGTGCTGTAGTGTATGCAGTATACAGGCTCTGCCAGCCGGACCAGTATCCTGACGGCTTCTAGAGCTTTCATGTGAAAGATGTTGGCAGAGTATATATAGCAAAACAAACATAACTGTCACTCTACTTTAAAATAATAAACTTAATTAGTCTATTTCACTTGACATTTCAGTTTCCTCTGTTGCAATAACTTCTCCTGTCATATTCACCATCAGCTGCAGCGCGCTGAGCCAGACAGACCTGACAAACTTGTTTCTAAAATAAGGTTAGAATAATAACAATAAGATATAAACAAACATACTGTTGCTGTACCATATAGACGCACAGACACTGAGTCACACACATACACACATATGTATAATTTTAATATGAATATAAACATGTAAACAGCAACAGGCTTTTCAAACGATTCTTAAATATAAAACAACAACAGGAATGAAGATAAAGGGCTTTGTTACAGTGATGATACAATGAAGATATTAGTTACAGTGATGATGGATGTATATATGAGTTTTGAAGCAACATTTATCAACATCTTTTCAAAAAAGATGATGAACCACATTCTGCATGTATTACAACAGCAGTTTCAAAACTACAGTGATTCGCCTCCTCAGTTGCCAAATATATAGTTACTAAGCGTTGTTAAAATAGAAAGTGGCAAACATCAACCTGTCCCAGTTTTCAGAGCTGTCAAGTAATAAAGTACTAATACTTCGTTACCTTACTTAAGTAGAAATGTTGGTTATTTATACTTTACTGGAGTAATTATTAATCAACTGACTTTTTACTTCTACTCCTTACATTTACACTCCATTATCAGTACTTTCTACTCCTTACATTTACACTTCATTATCAGTACTTTCTACTCCTTACATTTACACTCCATTATCAGTACTTTCTACTCCTTACATTTACACTCCATTATCAGTACTTTCTACTCCTTACATTTACACTCCATTATTTGTACTTTCTACTCCTTACATTTACACTCCATTATCAGTACTTTCTACTCCTTACATTTACACTCCATTATATGTACATTACACTCCGTACATTTACACTCCATTATCCGTACTTTTTACACCTTACATTAAAACTCCATTATTATCAGTACTTTCTACTCCTTACAGTTACACTCCATTATCAGTACCTTTTACTCTTTACATTTACACTCCATTATCAGTACTTTCTACTCCTTACATTTACACTCCATTATCAGTACTTTCTACTCCTTACATTTACACTCCATTATCAGTACATTTCACTCCTTACATTTACACTCCATTATCAGTACGTTCTACTCCTTACATTTACACTCCATTATCAGTACTTTCTACTCTTTACATTTACACTCCATTATCAGTACTTTCTACTCCTTACATTTACACTCCATTATCAGTACTTTCTACTCCTTACATTTACACTCCATTATCTGTACTTTCTACTCCTTACATTTACACTCCATTATCAGTACTTTCTACTACTTACATGTACACTCCATTATCAGTAATTTCTACTCCTTACATTTACACTCCATTATCAGTACTTTCTACTCCTTACATTTACACTCCATTATCAGTACTTTCTACTCCTTACATTTACACTCCATTATCAGTACTTTCTACTCCTTACATTTACACTCCATTGTCTGTACTTTCTACTGCTTACATTTACACTCTATTATCAGTACTTTCTACTCCTTACATTTACACTCCATTATCAGTACTTTCTACTCCTTACATTTACACTCCATTGTCTGTACTTTCTACTGCTTACATTTACACTCTATTATCAGTACTTTCTACTCCTTACATTTACACTCCATTATCAGTACTTTCTACTCCTTACATTTACACTGCATTATCAGTACTTTCTACTCCTTACATTTACACTCCATTATCAGTACTTTCTACTCCTTACATTTACACTCTATTATCAGTACTTTCTACTCCTTACATTTACACTCCATTATCAGTACTTTCTACTCCTTACATTTACACTTCACTATCTGTACTTTCTACTCCTTACATTTACACTCTATTATCTGTACATTCTACTCTTTACACTTACACTCCATTATCAGTACTTTCTACTCCTTACATTTACACTCCATTATCTGTACTTTCTACTCCTTACATTTACACTCCATTATCAGTACTTTCTACTCCTTACATTTACACTCCATTATCAGTACTTTCTACTCCTTACATTTACACTCCATTATCAGTACTTTCTACTCCTTACATTTACACTCCATTTTCAGTACTTTCTACTCCTTACATTTACACTCCATTATCAGTACTTTCTACATGTTAATGTTCAGTAGTACACAGAAATGCTTCTTTAATATATTTACATTGTACTAAACTACATTCATGTTCAATGGGCGTATATGAGGCTGAAACAGGAAGCCTAGCGCATCCCAAATTTATCAACATTAACATTTTAATATAACATTATAGTCATTATGACTTTTAGAAGAATGATTTTTTGGGGAGGTGGGCTAGTGCACTGTAGACCCCTGTGGTGCGGCCTAAGCTTTTGTCCTTTTTTCTCTTACATTACTTTTAACTTTTATACTTTAAGTAGTTCTGCAAGCAGTACTTTTACAGTTTTACTGGAGTAAAAAGCTTGAGTTGATGCTTCAACTTGTACAGAAGTATTTTAAACCCTAGTATCTATACTTCTACCTGAGTAATGAATGTGAATACTTCTGATATCTTTGGTCTCTTTAATGTGAAACACTGAGGGAAGCTGTTGGATAATGTTCAGAGCAGGGTGTGATAAACTTTATTTAGGATCTAGTTAAAGATGCAGGAGCTGAATATGGCTTCCTATTTTCCAGCTTATATCACCACTATATTGTACCACTTGGACAAGCTGTAGCATTTAAGGTGGAGCAGAACATTCGGCTAAGAAGCAGGTAAACAATAAGACAACTTCAGCCTCGTTTAAAGATAAACAGCAACCATTTCCGCTGACGGTTTGGTTCCTTGGCGGCGGTATGAAAGAGCTGACATGCAGGATTTGTATCTGAAGGAGGAGACAACACATTCACATTACCTCAGTTTAATTCACTGAACTGTCGTTATTAGATAACATAGCTTTATATTCTATGGCACCTTTAAACTTTGAATGTCTGTCTCTCTCTGTCTCTTTTCAAAAAGTAATATGTTTACTTCTACTCTGCGACTTGTGTGAGTAAAGGGATCTACGGTTCATCCAGTTTTATTTCAGTCACTCATATTTAGTTCCCAATTTTTTTGTTCAAGTTTCAAGTTTCAAGTTTATTTGTCATTTGCACATCATGTCAAGACATAACATGCACTGAAATGCTTGGGGTGAGGCTCACATACAACTACAGCAGGGCAGCATTATATATATAGTAGTAAAAACAGTGCAAACATACAATAAATAGACAATATTAAAGTAAAATAAGCTAGAAATATACATATAGTTATAACTGAAATATATAGAGGACTATACAAAACATACACAAGATATATACATAGGATATACAGGAGGACATATGTAGAAACTTTTGTATAGGCAGGTTATCTAAGAAGATATATCTATTTAAAGTGACTTAGTGATATTGTCTATAGCAGCGATATCAGAATAAATAATAATATAATATAATATAATATAATATAATATAATATAATATAATATAATATAATATAATATAATATAATATAATATAGTAGTGGCCAAGTGAGCAGTATTAGGGTCTCTCAGCCTCACAGTCCTGAAACAGTCTGTACTGCTTTGTGATTGATCACATCTCATTGGCGCTTTAGGCTTTTTGTTTTAGACCCCAAAAAACACTGAGCCATGAAAATTTCCATTCCTGTGCTGATAGATACTGAAATTTCACTGCAGTTCTGTTACGCAGCCCTTAGTAGTATTTTAAGCTGAAGTTGCTTTACATGAAGACACAATTACTTGTGTCAGTGTTTTACCCAAGTTGCAATGCAATGCTTTTACTCTGCGCACCTCTGTTCGTTACTGACTTTTCCAAACTCTGCAGCAGTTGTGTATTAAACTCTCAAGTGCAGATAAGCGTGTCAGAGGTTCGTGCCCCACATGCTGAGGGTGGAAAGCTGAGAGGGCTTCTCTGAAGTCTTCTGCTTTGAAAACGACCGTGGATGCTACAGCACTGCTGAGTAGTGTGACTTTAAAAGATGTGGCACTGAGGGAACTCATTGTCTGCACTGACTGGATCAAATCAAAGCGATAACCTATACCCATTACAACCCCTGTAAAGCAAACCTAATTTATGAGCAATGCCAGTTCCACTTATAAAAAAGCCCCTCCGCATCTGGAAATCATTTTGACCCACACATTCCTGAGTTTAAAAGTGACTTACTGCAGAGACCCATGACTGCCGGTCCGTTCCATCATTCTGACGGATGCAGATCCATCAGGAGCAGGAGAAATGGGGTTACAGAACTAGGCCGTGAAATACCATAGGCCTTCAATTCAAACTCTCCTGGAGCTTTTCTAGTGAATCACTTCTGTTCAGTTGATCTGCAGTTATGTTGTACTAGTCAGGCTAGCTTAAACAGCCAGCACTATGAAGACATCCATGGAATGCAACTGAGAGTTCAGCTACAGGTGTATGACAACGTAGTTGAGGATCAGGTGGACATTCTTAACATTGCACTGGATTCTCAATCTGTCAGATGTTATTGATCCCAACAGAGTTGGAAGGAACTGTTTATCGGCTGTGAAAAGTCTGAAGGCTTTTTTTCTCAGAGGCATAACTTCTACAGTCCACCATCCAACTCGCTTTCCTAAAGAAGAGCCCAATCTTTTGCAGTGTCAGAGTTCAAGAACCAAAAGTAATCAAAGATGTATTCATGCAGTGAAGGCTCTATTTAATGAGAGGTGAATCTGAAGTTGAGGACAGACTAGGCCTACTGTGCTGTTTTGTTGTTTAGTGGCACAAATATATTTGTAAAGTTGGGCAAAGAATTTTAAGAGATAAATTGTTGACAAACAGATAAACTCACTTTTTTCAGTCTCTTGATTATCAGCATCCTTCCTCTTTCCTGTGCTGTTATCAGCAAAGCCCCTCCAGCACCCCGCATTGCTTGTCACCTTCAGAGAGACAGTTAGACTGCTCCTCTTCAGATCCTGACTTTCCATCCTTCAGCACTCGCTTCATCTCCACCTTACTTTTCTCTATCATTCAACAGCTTTGAAGAAAGAGACTCTTCAGTGAGACTGAAGTCCTCCCTCAGAAGTGGAGGACCATATGCAGACATCAGTGCTTCTAGTGGAATGTTTAGTTGTTTTGCCACCATGTGATGAGCAATTAGCTCTTTACAGTTACATGCAAAAGTTTGGGCACCCCTGGTCAAATTAGACTTTTGGTTGATGTTCTAGTTGAAAAAGAACTTAACCTTACCTCCACATGAAAGAGACTCAACAATGTTATTTGTTGTTAAAATTATTATTTGTTTATGTGCTGGATTTACATGTAACAAAATCAATCAATCAATACATTGAGGATAACCCTCATTTTCAATGCAACAAGCATTTACAACTTTATTAGAATCAAGTATTTAAATAAGGAAGCTAAAATAAGAAACTTCATAAGTAAAACAATTAGAATTAAATGATAAAAATATTAGAAAAACAGGCAAACAATAGAAGAGTTAATTAGAACAAGGCATAAGCGTGTGCATAGGTGTTGGCAATGTTCAATCAGTCTCCAAAATTATTATTTTTTAAAAATAAAATTCATGTCTAGGGATGATAAAGACCATTTCAGAACATAATCTACACTTTCTTGAAATAGTTGATGTTTTGGTATATGTTATGCATCATTGTCTTGTTATAATGTGCAACCATTTTTCTTCTTTTCAGTCTTGCAGGATTTGTTTATGTTTTTTAAAAAATCCTTTCTTTCCTTTATGACCACAACACTGTGTGTCACTGGCTGTCACACAATTCTAAAGCCTTATAGATTCATAACAGTTAGTATCTGTTGTTTGTATCATTTTTTATATATGTATTTTGTTTTTCTGTGATTATAGTTAAAGTAATCAATATTTGTGTCATCAGACCACAATTTAAATGGTGCTTTTTGGTAGAACCTAAAAAAAATCATGTCAGTCAAATCTTTCTCTAGGTTCTGTGATGTGGGTAGTTTGCGTTGCAATCCTGGTGATTCTACAAGAAGGTTTTGCAATACAATTGATTTACAATATGATTTCTCCAGATCTTGTATTGATTTCAGCAACTCTTCTTTACTTCTGTTTATTTTGGGCTTTCACACAATGCACACTGTCATCAAAAAGTGTTAATATATGTTTATATAGTGTTTTCTTGATTTGGAATAGTCAGTTATCTTTATTCTTAGACGTTCAGTCAGCCACATAAATGAGCTCATGGCTGCTGAATGTAACAACTCCATTAGAGGTTCGAAGCGTCACCCAGTTTATTTATTACACTTTGGAATCGTCTACATCTGACTCGGATTAAGGCTTAATGAATCAATGGAATTGTCTACACCTGACTTGGATTAAGGCTTAGTGAATCAATGAAGCTCTAAAACTGTAGTGGATCAACTGAAAGGAGACCCAAACTTTTGCAAATCTCAGGTTTTGGAGTTTCTAGCTACAAAGTACAAAACGTTCTTAAGTGTGACTGGAACATATATTATGTCTGTCATGTCAGAACTCACTACATTTTGTAATACTTACAGATGTATTGGGAACACTTCATGTTAAATAGACCAATAAAATAGACCGAAATGGTTTAGAATCAAATCCAAACATACTTACATTAAAACTTACAAGCCAAAATGTTTCTTCTGTCCAATCAAGTTACCTTTTCAGAGATGTAAGTTTTTGTAATGACAGCGACAATATGTTTTAATATGTCATTGCACAAAATAAACACAAAAAATGTTAAAGCCACACAATGTTGACTCTTTGAGAAACTCAAGCAAAAGCTGAAGCGGCTCTTTGAGGTGGATCACCATGTGCAGGGAGGTTGTTGATTTAAATCCAGTGTTTTGTCATGGTCAGTTTCCTTCGTTCCCCCCATGTGTTGAGCGATGAGCCCTGTGAGGGGAAGTGACCCTAGCGTTGATGACCGCGATAGTCCTGGTTGTTCCTCAGTGGGGAACTAGGTTTGTCCACCTGGTCGGGCAAGGGGGTAGTGGGGAAAGGGTCATCAATGACCCCCCCTCAACCCTTTCCCTGGGCTGCTTCCTGTGTCTATAAACATCTGCAGCCCAGCGGGGTTACATCACACAGTTTCATCTGCAGCTGTCAACCCCAGCAATGGTCAGCTTCCCCCCCAATGAGTCTGCTCCTGACCCCCATCCTCCAAGCCCTACGTCTCCTGAGTCCACTCTGCCCTCCCCCAACCCCACAGATAAACTGCGGCGAGTCAGATTACCCAGAATCCCCGCTCCTCTGAAGCAGCCCATTCATGGGCCTCTGGAAGCCGATAAGAGGATGAATCACAGCTCTGTTCGAGGGGCTTTGTGGGAGCCGCGCTGCTCCATCTCAGAGGCTCTCTTTGTGTATTGATGCTTCAGCTGTGTGTGTGTTTGTGTGCACGTGTGTGTGTGTGTGTCTGTATGTTTGTGAGCTAGTATGTGTGTCGTCTCTCTACGGTGCTGCCATTTGTGTGTTTTGGTCCCCATGATGAGGAGGAGAAAGGCTAAGAGTGTAAGCGGTGATCTGAGCAGGACTGGCAAGGCTTTTGTATCTCCTGGAGCCATGCTGGAAAAAGAACACACTGTCCTGCTCTTCTACTCTCCATCCTTATAATCCCCCTATTTCCCTCTTCATCATTACCTCTAATAAAAAAGCCCGCAATCAATGGCAGACTCCTGGACCCGGTTGGCATCTGCTGACCAGACTGCTAAAAGAATCACAGGGGCTAATAAAACACGATTTCTCTTTTATTCTTCCATTACATGGCTGGAGGAGAAGGTTTATTTAATCAGCTAGCTAGAACGTAGTCTTGTGGGGCCCGGCATGATCCTGCAACAAGAATATCTTGGAGACGACCGTTTTACAGCTTAATCTGGGTGAAAACAAACCTTTGTGTAAAGTTTCTCAACATATTCACTACCACATGGAGCTCAAAGTAGGGGGCGATGGTGGAGTTGTCAATATTATCTGACAGACAACAAGCCAGTTGTTAGCACCTAGATGTTACAAGTGTGCAAGTTATCAACTGGGTAAACTAATTTGCTACAGTGCCACCCGGAGGCAGACCCGTGCTGCACTGCTAGCTAGAGAGTATCAAAGACAGAAGCCTGCTGTTTTGTGGTTGAAGCCGCTAAACCAGGAATCACCAACCTTTCTGAAACTGGGAGCTACTTCTTGGGTACCAATTAATGCGAAGAGCCACCAGTTTGATACACACTTGTGAAATCACAAATTTGCTCAATTTACCTTTAATTATATGTTATTATTATTAATAATTGTTGATATTCATCTATGTGAAGACACTGATAATGATTTCTCACAATAATTATCAACATTAATTGAACAAGGTAGCAAACGACACGTTATTTCTATAAATCTCTGCAAGTATTTCCATTTTCAAGTGATCACTTCTACAACACTTTCACTAGCCTTTGATATTTTTAACAAATCAAGAACTACGGGGCCCCATATTTGTACAGATGATCAATTATGTTACATACAAAAATTAACTTTCAGATTTTACTGAACCTACCACCAAATCTGCAGCATTTTTAACATTTAACAGACATGTGTCACGATTTTTCAATAATTGAGTTCAACTGTGCCATGGTGGGTAGTTAGCATGGTAGCTTGTGTGACACGTCCTGAAATATCTCTTCACATTGGGCCACTTTGCTGTCGCCAAAGTCCCCCGCAAATAAGACACACGCAGGAATCTTTCACAGTCGTAAAAAAGAACTCTTCCTCACATTCATTGTGAAAATCACATGTTTTCTTTCTTTTTTCTGCCATGTTGTTAAGAGTAAATCATCTCCTCACCTTCACTGCGCCCGCTAGCCAGCCTCCACGGCGACCGCAGGCAAACTCTAATCTAATATGTAACTTTTTTAAAAGTTTTTTTTTATTTTTAATATTGTCATTTTCAAGTTTACACCAATGCAAGTGTGATTTAAAAAAAGAATAGCAACAAAAAAAAAATTTGATGCAGCTCACTGGTATGTGGCACTATAGTGAGCTTTTTTTTAGAACAGGCTTGACCATGCTGGTGACCCCTGCGCTAAACAATGTCCTTTTCCCTGAAATCATATTTGAGCATCTATATTGCCCTAATGGGCATCATAACATCAGCATAACATCATTATAACACCACAAAATACTGATTTTTTTTATATTCAGACCCCCAGGGCCCCCATTATTTTACACCTTGTATATGACCTATTTTGCTATGGCTAAAAAGTCCTCTTAGAAAACTAAAAATTAAGCATATAGTATATTAGTATGTCACTGCATGAAGATAGAAGACATGTATTAAAAAATAAACATCACCACTTGTTCTGTTAGCTAATGAGAGTATTTTGCTGGCGTGATTGTTTTGTTTTTGTTATCAATCGTCAGGGTTAGAGCATGGATTCAAGGAATTCAGGGTGGGTTTTAGAGAGGGCAGAGTGTCCTTGTGAGACCTAAAGTGATGCCCACTCCAAAGCCCTCAAGCTCATTAAGCTCTACAGCCCTGAATGTTGTATAACTCTAATTTACTGTTATTACTCCATTGCATGGCTCTAGAAGAATGTAGATCTGATGAGGCAGGTAACACTAACCTTGTCCAAAACCAAGATCTTCCACTGTATACTGTATAATGCTGGTATTGTATTTCTCTGGTCCCAGGTTGGCAAGGAAGTAAGACTTAGAGAAAGTTTAAGAAGAACAGCCGTGAGGTCACATACTTGGGAATGACTTTAGAGGTCCCAGGCAACATTTGAACTCTCCACAAGTATGATTGGAACAAATATGTTGTGGTAAGCAATTACACTGAACAAACATAAGAAATATTAGCAGCTCCCAGAGCTAGATGAAAGCAGACACAGACAGACATTACATTATAAATGCTTTGAGTGAAGATCATTTACTGCTTTGTACTGTGTTTTCTTTCCAACATTTGTACATAGGGTTGGCTGTCTAGACAGGTCATAATAAGTGCCAACAATAGCATCTGTCAGTCAAGATGGACAATATGAGGGTCAGAGTGGACAGAAGGTCCAGACAGACTCAGTCATCTCTGTAGCAGGAATGGCAGACTACTGAATATAGCTCAAATACAGGGCTTTTACCACCTGTCTTAACCTTGCCTGGGTTTTATGGCTTCTTGTTGTGACTACAGGCTGCTGGCTGGGTCTATAAACCAGCAACCTGTTAGCCATTCATGACCATGTACTTGACAGAGAGCTGCACAGGTTGTGACCTGTTGAGTGGTCAGTTTTTTGGTGGTCATGCTAAAAATATGCGGCACAATTTCAGTCCCAGTCCTCGGGGGGGGGGGTCCAACACATTGCAGACGTTTGCACTTTAACCTCTTGCTGCAGCCCCCAGACATTGTTTGTTAGTATACTAATTATGTATTGACTCTAGTATACTAGAAATATATTGACTTGTGGTGACGCTAGGAAACAATTTTTACTATGAAGTTATAACATAATTATACAATCTCAATGCAAAAGTATTTATTTAGAAATATCAAACCTGAAATAAATCATAAATATATAATTTGTAATTTTTCTTTGAAACGTTTTAAAACAAAAAATAAATGTAGAGTAGTCAAAATATTGTTATCTAATTTACTAAACAAAAGGCCAATTAACCTATATGTATCTTATTAGTTTTATTAAAATATATATATTAATTTTATTTTATTTTTTTGTGATCTGTGCTTTGCTCCACCTGACAGCTGCAAAAGCAACATCCCTGCTCTTTAGTGATGCAACACATCATGGCCTCTCCCTCATTCCCAATGCTCATGCTTGGGCCAAACGCTGGAAATTTCTGATCCCTGATCAGTCAATGACGGCTCTCTGTGTTTGAAATGTTGTGACTCTCTATTGAGCTACTCGTGAGCAATAATGGGTGGGTGAGCAAAAATGGGAGGGGTGAGAACTGCCTGCTGTGAAAACAGGTCACACCTCTTCACGAAGATGGTTGTGCCAAGACAGAACAGATTCCTAATCTTACGATTACTTGAAGAGTTATGATGGCAGAAGTATGCAATAGTCTGAGTAAATGTCAAAGCCTGGTGCTAAAGAAGTGATACACTATAAAGGATTGTTGGTCCACAGTTCTGTTTAAACTCCATTCAAGGTCTAGTCTTATTAATTGGCCCACTATAAGGCCACAGCTAGCTGTAGAGATGTACCAGAATTAGGGGCCAAAGGATGCTTGGAGTGTTGTTATTTTGCTCTGTTGCCTCAGTTGCATTTGTATAACTTCTTAAAACCTTCTACTTACTGCAATAAAGCACTGAACTCTACAGGTATGTTAACATAGCCAGGCCAAGTGCGTGCAGGCAGATGTGAGCTGCAGTGAGTTAGGCTGATAGCAGCCCTTGGGCCGTTTGTCATGTTGAGGTTGGGGGGGTGGACTGACCCTGACAGTGTAATGGCTGCTATCAGTAAACCTCCCTCTTGGCCCTCTTGGTTCATATTCCATGCTTTGTCACACCTGACCCTGAGCTGTCCCTCTGACAGGCCTGTCCTGGCTAACCCTGCTCACCCACAGAGCTCTCTGTTTGGGCAGCAGGCAGTGGAGTTGGCTGTCATCATTCAAAATTAAACACACGAGCCAATGGGAAAAGAGAACTTGTGCCCAAAAAGCTTTGGCGGAAGACATCAAAGCACGGTGCAGGGGGAGGGAGCAGTGTGCACAGTCTCTCAGCACAGCTCCCTCATTCTGGCTGGGCATGAGCTGGGAGGGCTGCCCATGTCTCTGGTGCTTTCCCTGGCTAAAACTAGCTCTTTCACACTAATCTGGGACTAACTATTGCACAAACCTTGACCATGATCATTATAAGACAAACCACAAAGTCTGATCTCAGATCAGTTTAAGGCTGCCAGCAGCCCTGGGGCTTTCCAGTGGCCAGCCCCTATGCCACACAGCTGGCAAAGCTTGAGCTGGAAAATAGTTTCCATAAGATGGCTCCCATGGGTTCATAAATAAAGCACATACTGAGTGTGTTAGTCATAATCCCCTGCGTGAAGAATCGCTCCTGACGTGTTTGGAGAGGACCTGTGTGGGGTAATCGAATATTGTAAACTGTGATAATTTGTACCATCTGCACAAGTCTGTATCCTTCTCCGCTTTTGTAAATTCTGGGTTATTTTTGGTCTGGCCTGATGTGCTGAAGGACATCTGGAAGGTTGCTGTGAAGAACGAGTTTCAATACTGATGTTATATTTGAGAGATTCTGTTTCATAGGTTACAATCTCATGTCACACACAACTGTTACTATAGTATCTTATGCAAGGTTAACTTTAAAGGAGAACCTGCCTTCCTTCCCTACCCCCATTTTCAACATTTCAACAAATCAGTCATTGATATGTAAACATATCCTTAGATATCTTTGATATAGAGAAATGTATCGACTTGTGGTGGTACTAGGAACCAAGTATCACTATGAAGTAAAGTCTTAAATAAATCATAAGCATGAAATTAAAAATATAGTTTGTAATTTATCTTTGAAACATTTTAAAACAAAAAAGAACTAAAAATGAATTCAGATTAGTCAACATATTGTTATTTAATTTACTATCCAAAAGACTATTATTAATTAACCTATATGTGCAGTTTTATGAATATATAATGCTTATAATGGTTAGAAATATGAAAAAAAAAGTTTTTATTGCTTTCTGTCTTGCCTTAGATCGTTGCGCATGCTGTACTGCATCATTCACGACTGCTTTCTGTAATAACTTTCTGTGAGATAACTTTTAGAGGCATTGGATGTCTGGTTACCTTCACCACCTCTGTGAACTATTCTGACTCCTACCTTTCTCAGGAACAAAGCATTTCACATCAAACCACTCTGAATGGCTTTGTTTAAATCTCAGCCTTGAACTTCTATTCAAAGGTATATATTTGTGTATACAGTACATGATATATTTATGAGAGATCTTATTAGCCATCCTCAGCTGGTTACACAAATAAGATGAAAACATATCTGTTCAGGTACACTAGATTACACGACTGTCCTTTTCCAGGTCCTGGAAGCGCCGCCACATTCTGTCTGGTGTACACTGCTGTACGGAGAGGCTTGGCTGGAGCCGGCCATCGAAGAATCTTCACTCCAGATGTGGTTGTGCACTTGTGGTTGTGCTAGGAACCAAGTTTTACTATGAAGTGAAATCTGAAATAAATAATATGCATGAAATTAAAATAATAATTTGTAATTTATCTTTAAAACATTTTAAAACAAATAAATAACTAAAAATTAATTCAGATTAGCCAAAATATTGTCATTTAATATACTATCCAACAGACTAGTTTACCTATATGTGCAGTTTTATGAAAATTAAATGAATAAATTAAAATAATAATTTGTAATTTATCTTTAAAACATTTAAAAACAAAAAATAACTAAAAATGAATTCAGATTAGTCAAAATATTGTCATTTAATTTACTATCCAACAGACCAATGAACCCATATGTGCAGTTTTATAAATATATAATGCTTATAATGGTTAGAAATATGAAAAAAATAAGTTTTTATTGCTTTCTTTCTTGCCTTAGATCGTTGCGCATGCTGTACTGCATCATTCACGACTGCTTTCTGTAATAACTTTCTGTGAGATAACTTTTAGAGGCATTGGATGTCTGGTTACCTTCACCACCACTGTGAACTATTCTGACTCCTACCTTTCTCAGGAACAAAGCATTTCACATCAAACCACTCTGAATGGCTTTGTTTAAATCTCAGCCATGAACTTCTATTCAAAGGTATATATTTGTGTGTACAGTACATGATATATTTATGTGAGATCTTATTAGCCATCCTCAGCTGGTTGCACAAATAAGATGAAAACATATCTGTTCAGGTACACTAGATTACACAACTGTCCTTTTCCAGGTCCTGGAAGCGCCGCCACATTCTGTCTGGTGTACACTGCTGTACGGAGAGGCTTGGCTGGAGCCGGCCATCGGAGAATCTTCACTCCAGATGTGTTCCATCTGAAAAAGACCTCCTCTCTGACCAGCGCTCGCTCCAGCTCCCTCCTCCGTCTCTGATGCTGTGGGCCATATAAACGCCTCCTCTCATAAATATTATTTCAGAATGAGATTTAATAACCTGCTGATGACGCACACACCACTCTGGAGATCCAGCAGCAGTCATCAGTGAGTCGCCGTGGGGGAATGAAGCAGAGAATATCCGCACTTTAGAATGTCAAACACTGAGGCCGGGGAAGAGCTCTGCCCCAGCTTCTTCTGGAATGAGAAATAGTTGCGAATCCTAACTCCAACAAACTGTGTATCTTTTCAAAAGAGCAGTTAAGGTATATAAACAGAGAAAGCGGAGCCTGTCTCCGCATAACGGATTAAAAACATTCACTATCTTTAAATGCCAACTCCCTTGGCAAACTAAAAACTACTAAAAAGGAACAAAGCCATGCGAGATGTCAAAGGTTAGCCATCTGGATTTGCTATTACACTTCCCTCCAACTTCCAGTAATGCCCTCTGTCTATGTTAGAATGTTAAATGTTTACAGCTTTGCCTTTTAAACGCCAACCTCTGCTTCTCTCTCTGAGACACAGCTCCTCGCTCTGTTATGCATCTATCTGACGAGGCCAAAAATGGAGGCAGAGTGGAAAAGGTTTACAGACTTGGAGTTGTGCGCCTGCCGTCTGCGCGGGATACTGCGGGACCGGAGGATAAAGTCCAGACCCTTTTTAAAAGACCCACACGGAGACTCGCGGCAGGGGAGGGTGCTGACCCAGAGCCTGCCTAATCTCCTGCCGAATTATCCAGAAGAAATATTTTAGAAGTGTGTGTATGTGAGTGTGTGTGTGTGTATAAAGACGAGGAAAGGGAGGGGGGAGGTTGTCGGACATTAGTTATGTAACCGGCTCAGGGGAGAGAGCGGTAGGCTTGGTCATGGGAGGGCCTAATCGGCCAGTTTGAGAGGCAAAAGTCGGGGGAGGGAAGCAAATCACAGCAACAGCAGTGACATCGCACAGCCGCCTATATCCACCATAATGCATGAGACGGAAAGAGCTTGAACCAATTCATATGTTCACTGCAGCTTTACTAACTGCTGTTATCCGAGGTGTTAAAAAAAAAAAAAAAGGGCCTCAGGTACTTACAGCCACCAGCGCAGTTAATAATGGGCACAGTGCAAGTGTGTACAAAGAACCCTTTAGAACGTAAATCAATTTCTCACACGCATTATGTGTTGTGTGCCTAATCCATGTACGGGTGCCAATCTCTCTCTCACTCTCTCTCACTCTCTCTCACTCTCTCTCTCTCGCTAGCAAATCATTCAGCAAAGCAATTCAGGCAGCGCTGTATTCATCCCACTACTGCCAGGCTTCCGATCAGACTCCCTTTCTCTCTCTCCCCTAAAAGAAAAGCAAAGGGCTTTCATGAGAGCTGTGCAGCTGTTAGTCTGCATTAGACTGGACATCAAAAGAGGCTTTGGAAGCTCCAGTGGAGGAGTGAATAGTGTATGCAGGGGTTAGGGCCACATTCCTGTGGATCATTATTCCCAGAATGCACCTTTATCTCCAACTTGGGAGACCCAGAGGAAAGAGGGTCTTAATCAAGGACTGTATTCACTGACAGTCTTCTTCAAGAGAATATTTGAAGTTTTATTATGGTCTGTGCGCATGTGCGTGTGCACTTGTTTTTCAGCTAACCTGAAATATTAGGATGAACAACATTAAAGTTTTTTTCTTTAATTTCTTTCATTCTTTACAAAAGGTACATGTGGCAAATGTAAAAATAGGTACTTATATATCCTACTGAAACAGGGAAACATAAACTGGGACATTGTTGTTACATGTAGTTATATAATTACAAGTTTTGCAATTTTCTGTGCAGGAATTTATGTAAACAGTAACATGTAAAAGTTTGGGCACATACTGTGAATTGGTTAGTAAGTAAAGAATAAACTGAATTCCAAAATACAAACATTTAAAAATACTATTTTGTTTAGTAGTTAAAGCAAGATTTTGTTCTATTGTTAGTATTATTATATTATGTTATTATATCTCATATATTTATTTATTTATTTATTTATTTATTTATTTATTTATTTATTTATTTATTTTTAATATATATATTTATCAATACAATTTCAAAACAACACAATAGGAAATATTTCCCCAAGCAAAAGTTTGGACACCCTTTGTTATCTGTACTTAGTAACACCCACTTTGGCAACTATCACAGCTTAGTAATGCTTTTTGTAGCCATGCTAGGAGTTTTAGTTCTCTTTTGTCTGTTCTGTATTGCAAAAACACTTCTAGGTATGTGAGATTCTTGGGCAGAGCTCTTTTGATGTCTGTTAAATTGATTTTCAATGACAATCTTATGGTAGTGCATTGTGGATTTTGAAATGTGTTGGGGATAATAATCCTGTTGTAGAAGCCATATTTTTAATCTTCAGCTTGTTACATGTTAAATTTGCTGCCATTTAATGGAACAGATTCTTCTCTCTTTCAGTAAAATGTAATCTGTGCCACTGGCTGCAACACAAGCTTAAAGCACGATCGATCCAGCCCTGTGTTTCAGAGTTTAAGAGGCTTTCTTATTTCCAAACTGAATCAGGCTTGTGTGGATGTTCCTTTGCAAACTTTTGATGCACCATTACTCCAGAGTCTTATATTTATTTATTTTAATAGCGCTAGGCAGCTGTTTAGAGGAGTCCATGGCTGCTGATTGTTGGGACAAGATTTCAGAAGTTTTTTTTTTTTTTTACATCTGAGTGTTGCGTAATTTTGTCTCAAAGATTTTACGTGTTGTTTATCTGATGGGGACAGGTTTGGTGCCCTGTCAGGTCTTGTCAGCATGACTGTTAGGAGTCACATTTCCTCTAATGTATTTTAACCATTGATTAGGCTCTCCATTACTTATTATTATCTTCTATTTAATCTCTGAAGTCAGTTTAGATGCACAGAAAAAAGTCTGTAAGGCAGTTAAGGTGAGTTTGGATAGATGCTTAATAAATGAATGTGAGTGAATGTGAATATGAATGTGGGAAACACCTTTGGCACATTTGGGAACAGCTTTTGTTGGAGGAACACATCTGTAACTTGACACTAGGGCCATTTTGACTGTAACTAAATAAACAAAAGTGTGGTCTCTGACTGTACTGGACATATACTACATATATGATATATCAGGAGTATTTAATTAGGGTTCAGTAAGGTCCAGTTAGAGGAGATTTCCTCAGGCCAAGGTCCGGACCATCATTATTTCTAACAGTGTTATGATTCAGTGGTGTATCCTGTTTACTGAAGTAGTCTAGTATCAGCATCTTATACCATCAACTACTGAAACACCAACACATCACACATACCGTTCAGTATATTTCAGTATATTTACTGTTTAAATGCAGAACTGAATGAGTTATTTATAAACTTCAAGTAAATCAAGAGCTACATTAAAAAAACAGAATGCTTTTGAAAAAAAAATACATCTTAAGGTGTTTATTTATAGAGAAAGTAAATAAAACGTGGTTCTTCTTGTTAACTCAGCTTCACAGAATAACATGTTGGTTGTACAGAGCGGTATTCTCCAGAACTAGACGAGCAGGTCCATTCCAGAACCGTTCCTGTTAAACACTCAGTTTTCTCTGTTCACTTTTCTGTTTTTAGAGCTCCTTATTCTTTCTGACTCGCTTTAGTCTCCGACTGCTGCTCCTCGCTTCGTACCTCGCCTGTGTATGTGCCCAGATCCAATTGGCTAAGGAGTGCCTTCAGTGATCTTACAGTGCATGCGATTGGTCTGTGAGTTCTCTGCACAGTCAAGAAAAGAAAAGATCAGCCACTTAAAATAAACAGTCAAAATTAAATTATTCACAATATTTTATCAGTTTGGGTTCAAATTGGACAACTTCTGGGTCCGGATCCGGACCACAGTCCGCCTATTAATGACCCCTGTGATATATTATTATAACATACAGATACATTTGTATAATACATATGGGACACTGGATGACCACACATCCTGACTTTGAATTAAAAAACAAGTATGTTTATGTGGTTGTGTGCCCATTGAAGCTGTAATCAGTTCCTCAGTTGGGATTTGAACAGCTTTGTTGGTTGCAGTTCCAATATTTTGTAGTGCGGGTCCTGACCTTGCACATGCTTGGTTGGACTTCTGGAATGAGGTGATGAGTGGCTGTCCTTTTTTAACCCAGACTGGTACGCGAGGCTAGCTGGTGTGTGTGTGTGTGTGTGTGCATGTGTATGTGTGTTTTGTCATATCACAGCTGACACATCACACCACACCCTGCCTCGCCACTCAATACCAAGTCCATGCTGTTTACGCCCCTCTCTGGACAAGTTCAAGTGAATGTCATCACACACTCCCACACAAACAAATAACATCGCACCACACACACATACACATCCCCTCTAGTATGCTACTGATTATGACACTGCCCATGTTTTCATTTAACACTTCCCTCAGTTCCTTGTAAGTAAATAAATTACACACAACCACCCTTCACTATATTGCTCTGTTAAGCCTGAGGGGGTTGGGTGTACCACCCCGTTTATTTTGGAGGGGGAGATTTTAGGGGCATGACTTCAGCTGTTATGATGAAGGTGGCTGTTTGGGACAGGCGTGGACATGCCTACTGCTCCAAGATCAGCTGTGAAGCTCCATCTGCATGTATATACCGTGTGGCAGCCCAATTCCAACCAATCTCAGCTGCTGCTAGGCTGCTCCCTTTGTTGTTGTTTTGCTTGACACTGAACTCTCCGCTGCATGCTTGGTCATGGGTAACACCTGAAACCCCAGTCTGTTCAGTCTGTTTAGTTAGTTATACAGTTGAGACCTTAGCTAATCCTCGACAAACAGCTTCCTACATTAGTCACTCATTGTTGTTGCCTTTACAGACAGTACACTGTACGTTACAACCACACTGTTTATGAAATGGTTGTTTCTCTTAATGTCAGTAATCATCTAATAAACTCTGCATGAAACATGGAGGTCTATTGAGTAGAGTTGCCTTCTGGGACTCTTGGTCTGGTCCTGTTCAGACAGGGCCTCTATGGTTCAGTTTTAGAAGGCCTGCAGGGCTTTTCAGCTAGAGATAGAGAGTGTAGTGATTGAAGTGGTCAGACAGCACTTCGTCTTTGTGGCAAGTGGTAACTTCAGTACGACTGGTCTATGTTAACTGCCTCTGGCCAGAGCAGAAGCTACTGAAATTAGCACCCTGTCTGTAACTTATACTGCACCATACAATACAGTAACCAACAAGGTTGAAATCTTATACTTATTATTATGTATTTTGGAGGTTAAGTCATTGAGTTCCCACATGCATTCAACCTCCTCCGGTCTTAGTATTTAACAGTGGGCTGGGTTGTATGAGTTAGGGATACACCTAACACTTCACTTCACGTCCTATAGCATGAAAAACGGTCTTGATCAATTTTAAAATGCTTCTGCTTAAATTAAATGAATAGTAAAACTCCAGTGAGGTTTAACCTACACTATGTGCTTGCTTTAAAAGAAATCAACATATGTATATAAGCTTAGCTGCCATTTTTATCACCTTTAACTACAATTTACAGAAATAATTATCTCACACATGAGCACACATCAAACATACGCCAGCTGCCATGTACAATACATTATAATCATCAGAAAAAGTGTTCAGTAGAAATAAAAAAAAAAACTAACTTGCATTAACTTACATTAAAAAAGTAATTTTAAAATTTTTCCACTAAACTTATTTTTTGAAGGTGTTGCTCAGAGAATGATTTGCATAAAGGTTTAACTGGTTATTTCAACTAACGTTTTTCTTTATATATGATTTTGTTAAGCAGATACTGCATTACTTTGTTATAATTTTTTTTTTTGGGAATTTAGAACTATTTTTGTCAAATTGTGTTTGTACACAGCAAAATTTGTCCTTCGCATTTAACCCATCCATGCAGTGAAACACCCACATATACACACACTAGTGAACATACACACTAGGGGGCAGTGAGCACACGTGCCCGGAGCGGTGGGCAGCCCTATCCACGATGCCTGGGGAGCAGTTGGGGGATAGGTGCCTTCTGGTCCCGGGGATCGAACGCGGCCTTCTGGTCCCGGGGATCAAACCGGTGACCTTCCAGTCACAAGGCCGGATTCCTAACCTTCGGCCCATGACTACCCCTGTAATCTGGTGAACAGTAATTTTTTTCAACCAGGCATATTAGAGCTGGATAAAATACTTTGAAAGACTTTTGCTGGTCCAATAGTGGATATACTATCGCACCTTTATGAGCTTGCTGGACATCCCATTCTAAAACATCACTATGGTGTTCCCTGCTCTTTGTGCCTTATATCAGCCCCCACTCTAGGGACTAATGTTGGATGTGAAGGCCTGACTCACAGTTCATGTTCCAAGTCAAGACAAAGGTGTTCAGTGGGGTTGAGGTCATGGCTCTGTGCCGGCCACTGGAGTTCCTACAGACCAGAGCCATCAAACCATGTCTTTGTGCAGCTCTCTTTGTGCACAAGGACACAGTCATGCTGGAACAAATAAAGGGTCTTTCCTAAACTGTTGCAACAGTAATAGCACTTGTTGACCACAGTTAACCAGAGCACATTTAGCGAGGCAGAAACACAATTACTGACAGTGTGTATGGAGATTTTTATACATGTGCTAGCAATGTAGCTGAAACAAATAATATAATAATATATCATCAGTCATGTGTGACCTGGGATTCATGAACGTAAACTGAAAGGTGTGATCTTCATTGCACAACATGAAGTGTTTAGGCATTGGCAGGGCAGGCATTGAATCCATGCAGATAGATTACATGTTGAAGCATGCTGGTCCTGGGAAAACTGGTTTTAGGGCGACGGTTTACAAGAACATGGCTTACAGGTATGAGATATCATTGAATGTGCTCGGGCCGTTGTAACAAATGTATCTACACAAGCGGCGAGAGTGCCTAGAGAGGCGCATCAGCCTTTGCTGTTTGCTCGTACATGGCAATGCTATGTCTGGCACACACCTGCTGCAGACTTGGAGACCTCATGGTGAATTTATATCAGGCTGCTTTTGATGCTTTATTGGGCAGCAGACCTGTCCAGATGGGCCTTGTAAAGACCCAAACAAACCCACGCACACACCTCCTGCCTGGTCAGTCTCCATAAACTACCGCAAGAGATTCACAACACAGACAGACCCAGTGAGGGGAAAATAAACCCAGAACACTGACCACAAAAACCCTCCACAAAGCCTGGAGCACCCCTCCCCACCAGCCCTGTGTGCTGTGAGGAGCAGCAGGGGCAGGAACATGAGGCACGAGAAAACAGGCTGTAAATACTTGCATGTCTGTCACCATGACAGCCAGCAGGGCATTCTTAGGCAATCCCACGAGGTTTCAGTGCCAAGGGGTAGGAGTGGCCAACTGGCACACTGCTGTTGCGTCTGACCACTGGTGTGCCTGGCCCGGTCAGAGCCACAAGACAGGGCACAGTCTGAGTGACTGGTTAAGATGACGGTTATGCTCTCAGTCTAATGGATGCTACTATCTTTCTAATCTCTTTGGAAATTGAACTTGGCCTAAAACTTTAATTCTGTATGACATTGTATGAAATGTACCGTATACCTCTTTAAGACTTATTCTGAGAATACTGGCCTAGTGGTAGATGTCTTTTCTGTTCTGTTACAATAGAAAAGCCAAATTACCCCATTGTAGACTGGGGATGGCTAAATTCCTCCAGTCGTTTACAATGCATCACAATCCGTGCAACTGATTGCCCATAAAGCGCGACTGTAAGAATGGCATTTAGACACCAGCTACCAGCTACTGGAGATCCTAAGTCTGATGAGGCCACATTCACTGGAAATGTAAATGACAGTTTTGTCATGCAGTTCATTAGAGCAGCCGTGACTCCTCCAGGACTTCGCTTAGAGTGAGAAAAAAGAGAAGGAAAAGCGCCTAAGCCTCAGGGAGAAAAGGAAAAAGAAATCTTTTGGAGACCAAGTACAAAAGACACAGGGAGAGCGTGAATGTGGTGGCTGCCAAGCGCTGGGAATTCATGGATAGGTTTTTTTATCCCCTCTCTGGCAGAGGCTCTGGCTTGAAAAGAAGGTTGAGGGGGCAAGTTTGCTAGAGGCGACAGATTGCAGATGTCTCTATTGGACTCTTTGAGAGTGCTGCGCCCCCCCCCCCCAACCCATCCTTCCTCCCCCATGAGAAAAGCTCCATACAGTAGACTGTTTTTTAGTCAGACCGAGTACAAGACTGTTTCCTACAGAGAAACGTTTCGCACTTTTAAGCCGTCATTAGCCTCGGTTTCATGATTTTTTAATTACATCTCTCTCGTTTGGTGAAAACAACAAGCATTTTACTGTAACTAATAAGACTTTAGAGCTTGATTTCTCAGCTTGTTTGCTTGTTAGCTCTGAATGGTTCAGACTCAACGATATTCTGAGAGATCTATTCTTCGGCTCACACGCTTATTCATTCACGTGTTGACAGCATGCCACAGACTGGAGTTTGACATAGTTCCCAGTCGTCCTTTCCTCAGCTATCACAGACCCAGCAGAGGGATTCCTGGAATTGAAGGGGTTGGCCTAAGCACTATATTTGAAGTTCATGCAGATATTCCTATCACTTATAATTTATGTGGAATGTGATTGTTTACTTAACCTCACAACCCAGAAACGTTGACAGACTGACGCTATATAACTCGTAACTGCGTAGCTGGGAATCTGGGAGCTACCATAGGCCTTTAGAAACTCTTTCCTTTCTGGTAAATGCAAAGGTGTAAACAAATTGACCTACATTGCTGAATGTGCACTGATTTCACTGTGGTTTTCTAAAAGAAAATCACAATAACAAGCTCTCGCACTCTTGGTCTAAAAGAAAAGATGAATTGACCAGTTGCAAAGCAGTACAGATGCTATCACCAATGCAAACAGTAGGTTTCGACAAGGAATTACAAGGAATTACTAAAATATTAGAGCAATCTCTTAGATCTTTTTCCTCATTCCTTTCCTCACAAACATATCTAAGTAGGAATAAGAATTTGAATACTTGAGAACTTATAACTACCCACCTCTGCTGTGCTGCATATTGTTTGAAACAGTGTTGATACTACAGTATTTGCTGAGCTTCACTGGAACATCTCTAAATCTCTCTGTCGGGGGGGAAGAGGGAGGAGATGATATGGTGGTATTACTATGTGCAGCCTGGGGGCAGCCGGGGGTTGGTGAGGTGTGCAGGTATGCTGTACTTATACTGTCCCTTGGGGCTTTGCTGGCTGAAATAGCGCCTGCCCGGTAATAGCAGCTAGCAGTGAGAGCTCTACAGAGCAAGCCCAGAAGGCCAAGCCCCTCTGGGAGGAGACAGTTACTGTTCCAGTCCATCAACCTGGAGCCAGCCACAGTCACCGCCAACGTGCCTTAAGGTTTGTGAAATGCAAATATTTTCATAAAACCACCACACAGGTATTCGTGAGGTTATACTTTCTTTCATTCATCAGCAGCAGTGCTCTATCTGTGGGGCAAGCCACTATTGCTAGGGGACAAGCTGTGGGATTGTGGTCAGAAACTATATACAAGCTTTTCTGCATCACTTTATTTAGGTCAATGTCAATCAGTGACATCTCTGCTTAATTGATCTGTGTGATCTTTCTAATGTTCCTAATGTCATAAAACCACATATAGCCCACCAAAACATTTCAAGTATTTGTACTCCTTGATTTCTAATCATTTCGCCTGTATCCACATTATAAGTTATAAGACTAAGCATTTCACACAGTTGTCAGCACACATAGATAATCAGACCTACATAACTAGAGATTTATAGGTAAATAATGTACATATACACATATTGGGTGTCTCTCAAAACCTAAGGTGCGTCCGAAATCGCGTACTTGATCAGTACGTACTCAGTTGGAGCTAGAGCGCTCTGCCTGTCCGTTAAAGCAGTGCTGCTCTTTCAGTGTGCGAGTGTTTAGCATCCACACAACCTCAGACGCACTACGTCCGCCATCTTACCAACATCCTGTGACGCAAGACGTCAGACTATCACGGTAAAGTCCCGCTATTCATTTAAAAGCCCCCTTTACTGACGGGTTTAGAGACTGTTTGTGACGCCGTTCTGCGTGTTTGTGTAAATATCTACTCACGCGGCGCCTAACTGTATCTCAGAGAAGACGAAACAAGAGGAATTTAATCATTGTTTACCTCAGAATCAGCGCTAACTCCTGTAGCGTCAGTTTACTAGCCGTAGCTACGTACACACAGCCGGCGTACCGCGTTACACCACGCTTCTTCCTCCGCTTTGATTTCCTCCACGGCTCCAGAATCCTGGGATAGGACAGTGTGCTGGGGCTGCATACTTAAAAGTGTCTGCCAGTGCAGTACGTCATCCGGGGACTTTTCACGTACTGCTCAATGAGCACTATGTATTTGGACACCCTAGTCACTCTCGCGCACTGCTTTTGCGTACTGTTCAGTATGAAAGTACGCGATTTCGGACGCACCCCTACTGAGCTCCTACATAGGCAGCATTTTACGTCATAGTATGCGCTCATGACATGTAGACTGTCCCAATTCTTACATACCTTAAACATGCTGTCTACTGAGAAACCTTATTTAGACCTGATTTTGAGTCGAACGCTCCCTCAGCCGCTAAGACAATCCCATGATGCAACAGTGCAAGCAGTGAAGTGGTTTTAAAATGTGAGTTATTTTGATTATTTCTGGAGTTTTAATGTGTTTCTGGTCATATAATCACACAAAACAGTATTTTATTATCAACTGTAACGAGTCCTTCACCATTTAGCAATTTTATACTCGAGCCATTAGCATATATGCTAGCGGATATTTAAGCCTCGGGCTATTGTTTTGGATGCTTAGCAACCAGCTAAACCACCGGTGGCGTGCTGCAGTGGGCGGGAACAAACCATGACGCAGTCTCTCTCTAACTAGAGCGTCTCAGTAATCTGTTTTATGAGGAGAGAGACTGAACTATATTTCTTATTACATTGGAAAAACTAAATGTTGCTAAGAGAACACATCTTAAATCTATTCAGTGTCTACTTGCTAAGATGTATTAGGCTTTCCTCCGGGTGCAAGTCTCTGACTGAACTGGCTGAGGCTCTCATCTTCTCAACATGCTAAGGCTAGCTGTCTTTACCTCAGCAGGACAGCAACGAAAAACAGCTAACAACCCAAACACAAAAATGTGCATTCATAGCTAAAACTTAAACCCTTTAAACCTGCCTCAGTAAAAAGTTCACAAGTTCTGCTGTAGTTGTTTGCTTTCATATCTGAAGGAGTGTTTAGAAAAGGCTATTATGTCACATGCAGCATCAGAATATTGTAAGAATATTATTTGGGTATTCCACCTATTTCTAGACATTTTAAGTAATTTAAGTAATTTCACTTTGTTATGATTAGTTGAATGGAAAAAAATAAAGACCACTAGTCAAAGCACATGTTTTGGAACATTTCTAAGTAAAAATGTAATATTTCTCTGCATATTTTAGTGCATGGTTAGCGCTTTTGCACTACAAAATTACATTTATGCCTTATGTTTTTCATAAAAGTAAAATAATTAAAGCAAATAATTGTGCATTAAAATGTACAGATGTCCGTTCTCTGTAGAGGATGTGTAATTCGTTTAACAAAATATAATAATTTTATCAGGGGAATCCAAAGCTTTGCATACAACGGTACCAGAAAAGGGCATGTTTTCAATCCTCAGAGGCCTCACTGCACAGCTTACTGTGCACATTAACAAAGTTTTAAAGATTACAGCAGGTTGGTAAGCACATGAGGAAATAATGTGCATCACAGAGGTCATCTGGAACTGGAGTTGAAAAAAGATTAGATTCCAGTGGATTATCACATTCTACTCAAACAAATGATGCCATGGCCTTGTCTTGATATCGATATTAACGTGTGCAGTGTCACCAGCTAATCAGATTTCATTCATTAAAATTCTAACCATAATCATGAATTTGAAGCTGGCCTCCTGGCAACCTTCAGAAAAGTTGTTTTGGTTATGAATTAAAGCAATGGCAGGTCAAATAAGGTTCTCTGTGTAGAATCTCTGTTGACACAATATTGCAAGGAAATCCGCTTTGTGTTCTGTTTTCAATTATCCCTGTGAGCTACAGTGCGAAACACTAAACTCACCCTGCACTCCCTCCAACGTAACGGCAAATTACTTAAGGCTCATTGGTTCATATCTGTATTTATGTGCACTGTTATAAAGGTGGGCCTGTTCATGGTCTGCAGAATCCGACAAGCTTCCTGAGAGTTTTTGTTTCGGTACAAACATAAACACCAAATTTTTTCCCTTCCAACTCCCAACAAGTCAGCCATGAGTAACTTTTGAATTCCTTTAAGGTGTTTTTTTGTATCTTGAGCAATTGGGCTGGTAATGACTGGTTCCCATCTGCTATAAATCTTCGACAGGCATTATTAAGCATCTGCTTGTGACTACGCTTATGATAGCTGGGCTGTCTGAAGACTTGCCCAAGTTCCAAAGGTTTACAGTGTCATGTAGTCAACCATTAATCAAAGGTGTAGTAATGGTAGCAGTGACAGTGGAATAAGCCAGCTCATCCTTGTAACGCATCGTGTCAGGACATATTTGTGTTCAGTTCTTCGAACTTGTGTAATAGGGTGTTTCCAGATTAGATACATGAAAAGGAATCTGTAATTTATGCAAATTTTTGTGTATATGTGTGTGAAAGCTGCAGTTTTTCACAGCTGTTCGCCATTTGACGGCCCTGCGATGATGCTCCTACAGAAGCCTGTCAGTCTGGCCTCATGCTGTTATCAGCTGTGGTAGAACTACAGGGAGAGGCTGTCAAAACAAGTAAGGCAGTGCAACAGGAAGGCACAAAAGCAGGTGATCAAGTATTCATATGTGGTTATGCATATGGCTATAGACTGGCTTTAACAGAACAGGCCAATAATTATTTCTCATTTTGTTCAAATTAAGCAGAAGTGATGATATGCATATATATATATATATATATATATATATATATATATATATATATATATATATATATATATATATATATATATATATTCATTTTTGATTTCTGTACATCATTTGAATACGACAGGTGTTCTTTATATTCTATAATACTTTTATGATCAATAGGCCAACAGAATTGCTCCAAAATAGCTTTGAAATTTTTCTAGTTTCATTGACTTTGAGAGATATCCCCTTTGAGAGATACTTGTTTTTCTTTGGACAGTGTGGACATTACAAAACTCTTCTAGGCTTTCAGACATTGTCTAACAATTACTCAGAGCTGTAATGTCTAGCTTAAACTTTTTATATGATATTACACTTTTATTTACACTACTTTAGTATTGTAGTAAGTATTGCCTTGTCAGTTCGTTGTTAAATTTTGGTTCAAATCTTGAAACAGAAAATTGTCCAGTCCAGTTAACCTCTCTGTGCTATATAAGTAGATACAAATAAATAGATACAAAAGATACTTCCATTGATTGGGCCTTCAGGGGCTGTAGTAAAGGCATAGTACATGTAATAAACAATCCGAATAATAAAGAAAAGATAGTGGATCTAACAAATTCTAATGTTTGGAACAAAAGTCACTCTAGGCCTTCCAGAAGTCCTAGCTATGCTCCTGACTGTGAATCAGAAGTAGTAGTTGGCAGTAATTGGAGATGGTACAAGCTCTGGTCCAGAGTTCTCAACTGAAAGAGCATCATGGCCCACTAAGAGTGAAGTCCACACGCAAAGCATGAGCCTGGGGGTATTATGCTTATGATTTACAGTTTGTTCACTATGTGCCTTAGGACTTTGGAACACAAATCATTATGGTCTATGGTTCTCATCTAATGTTTTTATTACCCTGTTTACTTGATAATTAGGTCAGTGGTGTTGAAGAAATTTACTAGTATAAACTGTGTGTTGTCCTTTGAGGCATGGTTTTAGTGCTAAAAGTAAAAAACAAATAGGTAAACTCCTCACTAGTGCTCACTAATAGGGGAGAGACTGAAATTGGGTAGTTTTTAAAACTAATGTTTAAAACATATCTTCACTGTTCTGTTCTTTTCTTTAAATTCTACTCTTGGATCTGTGTCTGCAGCCTGGGTCAGTGGATGGTAGGTTAATGGGAAGTGGGCATGTCATATTTTATGCTAAAACATCTGAGTACTGTATGTCCATCAAGCCAGCTAGTAAAGGCATTTTTTTATTTATTATTATTATTTTTTAAATTAATTAATTTTTTATTTATCTATTTTCTTTGGTGAGACATCTATGAATTGACTATATTGTGCATTTTTGGTTGTCTTACTAAAACACTGTAACTGTCATTTGACATTGAGTGACATTGAAATGTCATTCTGACTCTAGTATCAAAATGAAATAGATAGATATTCTATTGAAAGTTTCAAATGAAACATGGAACGTCATTTGAGTTTTGGCATTTATGCCCTAAACTGAAGGCCTAGGTCACAGTTTATAACTGAAATTTAACACTAACAATAATATGGCAGAATAAGTCTGCATGCCATATTGTTGTTGTGCACTTGCTCTTGTATGTTTTATTCTATGCATTAGCTAGTTATGAAACCGTTCAATGCTGAATTAGTGTAAGCAGGGAAAACAATATATTACACATTAAAGCACTGGGAAAGACTAATAAAAGGTATATACTTACCATGCTTACTTTCAGAGTTATTTTTTAGTATATTGGTCCAAACACCAAACATGAAAACAAAAGTACGTGCTGTACTATGTAAACATCTGAATGTGCTTTAATCTCTTTGTGAATCAGGCCTGTGGTTTGTGAGCCATCCTGTTTAGCCTAAGACTCCTTGTCATGAGGTAATCAGTCCTGAACCCCCCAATTACTCTTCATTTTTCACCAATTACCTAGAGTAAAACTGACACACACACACACACACACACACACACACACACACACACACACACACACACACACACACACACATACGATGTTTGCCTTTAGCTATGAGGTGCTGTGAGTACATGTCTTACCTACAGCATAGGTGGGGGTTTTGATTAACTTGCAAGCCCTGAAGCTGACTGTGCCTTATCCTGCTGACTGCTCACACACTCCACTCTTTTCACACTCTAGAAATAGCCCATCTCCTCATTAATGATTGGTAGAGATCAGACCTGCCACTATGGTTTGTTGTTGAACATTATCCTAAGTTGAATGTCAGCAGGACTGAAAGAGAAATGATCTTCTGCTCTGGAACAAGCAGAGGGCTTGTGACCTTGTGAGCTTTCAACTTTACTTATGTTCCCAGTTGTTGTAGTTTACATGTGTGTATGTGCGATTGTGTATTTGCCCTTCAGTGTTTATCTTAGGAGTGTGGATAAAAACAGGTAAACATGTGCGAGAACAGTATGTTGAGATGCCAGGTGTGGTTAGATTGATATGTGCTAAGCTCAAGACTGAACAAAGAAAAGAGATGTGGCAATACAAAGAATGGATCCACCAGCAGGAAGAGTTTCTTTCTTGGTTGGTGTGTAGCAATGCCAGTTGTTTGAATTTTCAAGCATTTAGTCACAAATGGTCGAAGATCAGTGTAAGCTCACAGTTAAATAGAAGACTTTAGCCCCATTCAAACTGGATTAGTCTTACCAGACAAGCTCCTGTAATGTAATTTGTCAGGGATTTTGTTGCCCAATTAATATAGGATAAAGTATCTGTGTACATTCCTCAAAATACCCCAGATAGTTGAATTGTTATAATTCAGATGTTTAGGATTATAATAGGTCCAAACTTTACTAGTTTAATGCTATTCCACATACTCTATACCAGGGGTATTTAATTAGAGCTCAGTACGGTCCAGTTAGAGAAGATTTCCTCAGGCCAAGGTCTGGACCGTCATCATTTCTAACAGGTGTGTTATGATTTAGTGGCGTATCCTGTATACTGAAATAGCATCTTATATCATCAGCTACTGAAACACCAACACATCACACATACCGTTCAGTATATTTCAGTATATTTACTGTTTAAATGCTGAACTGAATGAATGATTTATAAACTTATAATACATGGTTATTCCTCACTTTAAGTAAAGACAAGATCTGCAAATAAACAGAATGCTTTTAAAAAAAGTATATCCTAAAGTGTTTATTTATAGAAAAAGTACATCTTCTTGTTAACTTTAAGTTTGGAATAAACAGATAAGTCTCTCCACTCCTGGTTGAAAAGTCGTTATTCTTTCTTCGACTCGCTTTACTCTCCGACTGGGCTTCTCGCTTCGTACCTTGCCTGTGTGTGCGCTGCACTCCGGAATCTGCACAGATCTGATTGGCTGAGGAGCGCCTGTGGTGATTTTACAACGCATGTGATTGGTCTGCAAGTTTAAAGCACTGCAAAGCTGGTATACCATAAAGACAAGAAAAGCTCCGCCTCTTAAAATAAACACAGTCAACATTAAATCCTTCTCAATACTTTATCGGTTTGGGTCCACACTGGACAACGTCTGGGTCCGGACCCAGACCGCGATCTGCCTATTAGTGGCCTCTTCTCTATACTATATTGAAGCCAGTTTGAGCAGGAGTACCATTAATGAGGGAGCTCCAGGTTTGGTATAAACTTGATGATGGATCTCATTGATAAATAACACACTAATGACAACACCTCTCCGTATAAAAGTAACACAACTCCAATACAGCTTTGACACAAGTCCAGACACAGAGACTGAGAACCTGCCCCCACTCCAGGTTTAATTACCAATGATGATATCAAATGTTAATAAATGCGTATCATTTATGATGCTCTGAGTTTGATATCAGCTATTATAAGCCCAGCATATCTATAGCTGATTACATTTGCTAATCTGACTTTATAGCTGGGCTAAAAGAACTTTCAGGGTTTTGCAATTTTGACCAATCAGTCAAAAAGATAACAAATCCATTTATGATTGCTATACAGGTCCTGGACTTTAAAAAGTCATATGTAGCAGTGGTTGTTAAAAAAGAGCTTTGAAACATCCAGACTGGAAGAGCAATGTGTGTCAGCAAGGTGCAATAAGAGACTGATGTAAATGTAGTCTGGGAAGATAAGAAGATGTACACAAAGTTTAACATCAAGTAAGGGAAAGTTCATTGTCTTTATTTATCAAATCTCTGTGTAAACATGATCTAAGATCAATTGAACCTATCTTCTCAAACTGGATATATGCTGGACTTCAGGTTCCCACTGTGTTTTCACATTTTATGTGAATGGTGGTAAAAGGCAAGAGACCAGGACTTGGAAAGCTACTGGTTTAACCAACTGAAACTATTCCTTACCAAATAAGTGTCCACACACTTTTGGAGAAACTGTTTTAAAAGTGAATTAGGAAAATTAAAACAGATAACTGTTACAATACTCCTGCAGCCTGATAGCATCCCATTTTTTCCCAACTGAACAAATCACACTGTTACAGAGGAGGTAAATATGGAAACTCAGTGGTCATAGGTGGCATTTATAGTCTGACGGTGGCATATCTACCTCTGCCACTCACAATTAGATAACATGTATTTCTTTCATTCAGAAGGCACTTGACACATTAATTGATCTTAATATTATCAATATAAATAATAATTCTCATATTGAGAGCACTGGCTTTAAGCACCGTCATTGTGTTTACTGTTTCTTTTATTTTTTTGTTACAGAATGATCTAACAGGGAGAGTTCATCCTCTTATTTTGGACTGATGATGGACTTATTGCTACAATGACTCACTATTTTCTCTTGAGATACAAAGTCCTACTACAAGACAGAACAGGCCAGGGTTAGCTGGCTAGCATGCTAACTTCAGTAGATATCTCTGCAACACAAACCCAGCTCAGCTCAAGATTTATTTATATAGCACGACAAATGTTGTCACAAATCCAGGTTCTAGCCCCCAGTGAGCAAGCCAGGGGCGACAGTGACAAGATCAAACTCCCTCAGAGCAAGAAGAAGAAATCTGGAGAAGAACCAGGCTTAAAAAGGAGAACACATCCTCCAAGTCCAATAAGAATAAAATGTACTACTTTATGCATCAATGAATATGGAGAAAAAGAAGATAACTGTTGAAGCCCTGTTGGTGTAGCAATGAGAACCAGCTCAGTGATTTGTAAAGTAGCAGAAGAAAGGACTGATGCGTTTGTAGAAGAAACACATAGACGTCCACATTCTGCAGATGATTTTAGGTCACTGGTGGTAGAAACAAGCTAAATGAATAGAATTAGTGAAATATTCTTATACTAACAACAATCTGATCATGAGAAATATCAAATATTATTCATATGATG
The DNA here is from genome assembly GCA_021613375.1 of Megaleporinus macrocephalus. Lineage (NCBI taxonomy): Eukaryota > Metazoa > Chordata > Actinopteri > Characiformes > Anostomidae > Megaleporinus > Megaleporinus macrocephalus. The sequence continues at coordinate 5,064,094 of CM038715.1, read as the reverse complement.
ATTTCACCTGCCCTTTTTTTTTGCAGCCCATGAACAGCACTAAGCCATGCAAGAGTCACAGAGCCTTAGCTACAAGGTTTTAAACATCTGTAGTTATTTAGATGACATTTAGATCATGGGCGAAAATGGACAATAACATTTACACTAAGTGCTGAGCCGGCTTTCAATATGCTGGAAGGACAAACGTGTTTCTCAGGCACGTGAGGTTGTCTGTTTAGGGTAGAAGATTGATGCTGCGGGCCCAGGAGAAGAAAACGTCCAGCAGTGGGAGAAGCCAAAGAATGTGACAGAACTGAAGTCCTTGTTAGGGTTTCTGTATTATTGTTATTGACAGTTCCTGCCAAGCTTATCTTTCATCTTAGTGGCCTTTTTCATGGCCTGTTAAGGAGAAAAACAATGCAGCATGAAGCAGAAGAAAGACCCTTAGAGTCTAAACTGAGCACTACTTCAGTCATCACAGATGCTCATTTGCTAGAATGACAGCACATGATGTTGTTAGTACAGAAAATCCTGAGGAACGTTCAGTCATTTGAGCCTCTCACACTCTTGCATCTTGAGAATGAGGCTTTTGGTCTGAGTGGAAGAAGCTTCACAACTCACTCAGATCATAAGCCCCCCCAAAACCTACTTAATCAGAGTAAAGCAATACTTCATCAGGAATTCAAAGGAAGGCTTTAGTTCTTGCTGCTCATGATTACTGTTTCCAGTACACAGCAGGCAAGGAGTTGTGACATGCATATGCTCTCGGTGGGCTTCTCTTGCAAGGGAGCCAGACAGATATACCACCACCACCAGAGACAGTGCTGATAATGGAATGCCTTTCATTCTCACCTCTGGATATGAAGTAATGGCCAGGGCAAGCTAAAGACACCCAGGGTTATCCAAGATTGTTAAGGTGGCGAGTGATGGATGAGCCAAGCATCCAGATGCAGAATTCCAGGAGTGACATTTGGTGTGGGGAACAAAGGATGTAGCTTTTACTTAAAGCACAGCCTGGAGGAGTATGACGAGTTTGGCTTGATGATGTATGTAGTGGCTCAAAATCTGTAAAATTGTTTGTGAATGTAAGACAAACTAGACAAATACCAATGCTTCACTGAACCAACTGCAATACACGTTAGCAGCCGAGCAAAGAGTAGAATCAAGCTGTGCAGGAAGTCTTTCAGTATGATTTTCCACAATTCTTGTCCCCAATGACCAGATCAAACAGACCAGTTACTTGCGAAATTGTTCAGCAGATAAACTGCAGGTCAAAAAATAGCAAAGTCATCTTTACTCATGGTTCGCAGATCCCACTGACCTCAAGCAAACTTTAATCGCTATTTCACCTCCCAGTCAGGATACTGTACCTTCTCCAAGCTACGTGTAGAGTGAATTCCAGGGATATCATTATAACAGGCAGTGTCTCAGCAGTCAGGAACGTCTAGGGACAATAGCAACAATGAAAGTCGACAGCAGGCTAAAGTTCTTCCCAGAGAAACCTAGACACCAGGGAATTTATGGAATTCTCATTGGACACACAACTCTAAAGTTAGCCCTCGAAATCTGAAAACTGTTGTTTTTCAAATTTCATTGTTTGCGTCGTTGTGTTATAGACTTCATCACTCAAGAAGAGGGAAACTTACAGACATAACAACATATATCATAACAATCAATAGAAATTTGGCTACCTAACCACATGCAACCACGGGTTCACTGAAGCACAGCAAATTATCAGTGAATAATCAGACCTAAAATCACCCAAAATTCTTCAAATATCTTAATATCATATCTTTGTTTTTAGGTTACATTACTCAGGAATGGGTACAGACATTATACGCAGCAGTCAGCGATCCAGTTAAAAAATAACCCATAATTCACTCATTATCCTCTTTTTATATCTCTGTTTTGAAACGAAACAAAACATACTGCATGTGTTTTTGTCTGGGACTCTGTGAGTGTAAAGAGTGCTCATGAGCACAGCAGTTTGCAGTTCAGCATTCATAAAAATTAAATCTTCTATTTACAACTAAAAACATAATCATCCTGCCATTTTTTTTAAAAGCACTGTGTTTCTATAGTGAAGTTTAGCGTTTGGTCATCTGAAATCTACTGAGCTGAAACAGTTGACTGACACAGATAGCCTTCAGCTAGTTCATGGTCTGAGCATGTGCATTTGTGTCTGTGTAGACAGGCAATAAGGCTGGAGTCAACATGGGGTAGTGTTGAAGACTTTCAGTCTGAGTTGAACAAGTATGCATAAACAAGTATGTAAACTAGTTATAAATGCAGGGATAAAAGGAGCTTTATATCTTATGTCTGTCTTTAACCGAGGGTATTAAATATCCAAGTCTGAAAATTAAAATGATTTTATATGTACCAATTGTGGCATTGAGGAAAATATTCCAAAGCCTGCCTGGTTATGTGTTTTAGCATTCATCATGTCTTCGAGAGGAAAGAAAACCAATAAAAATAGGAATAATAGGATGTTTATCACAGGTTCATTGAAAGTTTTGGTTAGGATAGGACATTTGAAATAACTCTAATTTCCAGGTTCACTTGGACACTTATCAGGTGTTAAAGAAGTTGAAAAATAAGGCTGCAATGATAATTTGTCTGCTTTTGAATTTAATTGTTTCTGAAAGTACTTATCTTGGCCCTGAGGACAATATTCCAAGGATAGAAGTTTTAGGATTCATCTTGTCTTCAAGAGGAGACAAAATCAATTAAAAACATATAGGCTATAAACCTATGGCTTATTCTATATATATATATATATATATATATATATATATATATATATATATATATATATATATATATATATATATATATATATATATATATAAGCAACTGAATGAACCTCACACATGCTGTAGATTAACAATTTCTGAGAAGTTTGCAAAAAATGGGGAAGCAGAAATTAATTGGACCAAAACTGCCAAATTCTGTTAGAAAAGCAAAAAATCAGGGTAGTTCAGGGTCACTGCTCAGTTGCTTGTTTTTAAAATGGTTGTATTTAGTAAAAAGTAAAAAGTTAAAAACTACTATTACTTTTGCTAGATAATCAGCTGAACTCCAACCCAAAATATGCAGCGTTCAGCGTTGTCTGTGGAAAATGAATAAAGGATTGATTATATACCTCTCTTGGTCATTTGGTTTTGCCGACTGCACCTACTCCCTGATATTCACATGATTATGTGTGATTGTTCGTGATCATTTGAGTCAGATTTCTTTGGAGTTAAAAATCTCTGTAATATCCCTGTAGATACAGACTGATTCATTTTTTCTAGTTCAGAAAAGACTTGGTGTGAGAGCTGGTGTTAGAATACACTAGTGAAACACACTGTTTATTACAACCTGTTCAGGAGATTTATCTTTGGAAGAAGTTGACGCTAAAACCTTATTTGTCCATGTGACATGCTTGCAACAATGTTGGATTATCAACTTTTAGTTTTCTTGTATGCAGTTGCAGCCCATGACTGTAATCTTCTATACATTTTGGGTGTTTTACAGTCTGGATTTTGCCAAGAAACAGGTGAAATTCTCATACTAGCTTGCAGCAATTCTTTCTATTGTATTTGTTAAATATGTTTATTTGTATTATAATGATGACAGATACAACTTTCTATAAATAGAATTCAATAAAATTGTCTTTTTTGGAGCGTTATGGAGGACAGTAGAATGATCAAGTGCCTTTGAGGGGAAGTGTAGCCCACCCCGCCCTCGGTTATTAGGGCAGATTTAAAAAAAAAAGAAATGTTTTGCATGTTTCCGCCTAAAAAAAGGTTGTAGCAAATCCACTCCTGCAATATCTGAAATCCCTTTAGGAACAGTTTATATTGCTTAAATCAGCTAAATCTCTTTTTCGTTGATACTGTTGTAAAACAGTTACAGGGATGGATGTTTAGCTGAAAGAGTTGGGGACCTTGAGTTTACTTACATAAGAGCTAAACTAAGAGTTGAACCAAAACTGGACACGGGCGAGGCTTATGGTAGACTACATCTGTGTTGGTATGAACCGGGCTGTTTAGAGTTCAGCATGTAACAATGGCAGTTTTAATTAAGTCCGTCTGCTTCGTGTCATGGTCACTACGCCAGCTGTGTAATTTGGAGTGCTAGGAAGATGCAGTGTAAACTGTGTGTCCTCGCTCTGTATGAACTTACTGACCTCTGCAGTGTCAGGTGATGCTTTGGGCTACTCCTCCCCCACATCTAAATGAGCTGGAACCTTTAACCTCATGGCGTCACACCTGGAGCCAGGGCAGCCAGTCCCCAGGGCAGAAGGTGCAGATGATTGAAAGTACCTACTTTTACATATAAAACTAAAATCACTATCCATCTTCCATATGCTGTGTAAGTCCAATACTTCAGTCTATAGCCACTTTATACACTGATCAAACACAGACATTTCATTTTCATTACAGTTCATGAGAGATTTTTACAAGGCAGTATCATCCAGAGCTAAGTAGGTGTCAGTGAGGCTTTGCCTTATGAACTTCTGTAATGTTCTAGATTGTTACTCAGCATCTGTTTTTCCACACATGCTCCACCCTGGCACAGTCTTCTAGTAGTCATCCACACCTGATTCTCAGATCCAGTAAGACTCAGTCTGTAGTTGTTGTTTGCTTAGTCCTGCTGGTATCTCAGGCTGTGCTTCTTGTTCTGGTGATTGTGACTTTTGTAATTATAGGTGTGCTTCAGACGTACCATGAAACTATATAGTGTAGCTATGTTAAAAAAAAAAAGCATGGACTGAATATCAAATGACTTCTTATTCCCTATGAAATGCTTTATGTCTTATTAACAGCACTATTTGAGCATAGAAACCATAGTTTCCTGACCTATGCGGAATAATATAAAAGCATAGGATCCATTTGAGATTCAGCTGAAGTAAAGCCTACTCAGAGCTCTACCTCTGGATCACCTACATTACAGCTATTAATATGTAATCTGTCTGGAACATGGTGCTGTAGAAGTGCTTCGTGTTGCTTTCCATGGAGGGGCAAAGTCCCATGCTGAAAGGCAGGATATTGTTTTATGTGCCTCGCTGTGTCTGTGCGAGTTCAGCTATAGGTGAGTTCCTCATGCTGGTCTCTCAGAGCTCAGTCACAGAGAGAATGTTGCTGAGTGTTGAGTTGCACAGAAGCCCCTGGAGCAGGTGGAAAACAAGGCCACCCAGATTACATTTGCAGAGGAAAAACCGAACACCCTTAGCCTTGAGTAAACAAGAAAGGGCAGAGGAAGCATCAAAATGAGGTCGCCGTGTAGATCCTACCTCAAATAAACATCCCCAGAAGGACCCAGGCTCAGTGTCTTTGGCTGAATATGAGCGCACATACGAGCCAAATATGAGCCCATTCAGCAAGTCAAAGCAAAGCAAGGCTTGCATGCATATATAATTAGATAATAACCACAATGCGCCATTCTTTGAACCTTACGCAACCATTAAACATGCAGTTCTTTCAGTTCAAATGCTTAATATAACAAAATATATATGGTATCTGAGTATAACAGGGGAGATTTTCTACATTAAGCAGTGGAACAATATATTAAGAGGGCAATAAAGTACATTTCCTTGGCCTAACATTAAATTGGCACCGATCTTTTGTGTTTGTCTGCAAACTTTGGTCTCAAGCAGTTCTTTCTGTGGCCCATAGGAGGGGGAAGTTAATGATTGGACGTGAACATCTCATTTCCAGTCAGGTGAAACAGAGCAGCCATTCTCTCTCATCAGCCTCAAGCTCAAGGTCAGTTTCGTGTACGCTTCACGCTGACGTCAATGAAAGCTCTAAGCAGGGCTAGCTGTGTGTGTGTGCTACAGTGCGTATATGCATTTGACCTATTTAGCATGGGGGGGGGGAGTGGATCACAGACTTCAGTTTAGCTCTGTTTTAGTCCTGAATCAACAGGGTAAAGCCTGGGGTCACTCAGCAGACGGAAGGAAAATAGAGATCACAAAAGATAGAAAAAGAAGAAAAGAAGGCCTCCGACTAAAGGAGCGAATATCTAATGAGCCTGGGAAGTTTTCAATCTAGCCAACTCAATATACGTCCCTCTAACCAAGTCGTTGCATCCGCAGGCTAACAGAGCAGCACAAAAACTCTGAGAGTAAACAGGTTGTGCTATTGTTCTATATTATAGTACTCCAGTCCTAGATGGGATCTCTTATTTCCTTCTGTTTTGACCCTGAATGAGCTTGTTGCTCTTGGAGCAGTCTGTGAATTCATTGTCCCTCCCAATGACACGACAGATTCATCCTGCTTGACTGTTTATGTTTGTGCCTTACGCCATTGTGTCCTCTGATGTAGATTACAACTTGGTGCTCATTAAACATTAACACTAACACAGTCTGTTCCTCATTCGTACCGAATAAAATCTGGCAATAAATGCTTTATCGTATTCAGCCAGTGCTCAAATCAGCGCTCACACCTTTATCTTTATGTCTATGTGAAAGAAATATGCACTTTTAAACTCTCCCATGAGTCACTGTGCCTTATTGTCTTTGCACTGATTGCTTTCAGATAGGACATAGGACAAACATGGCCGCCACAGGGGTGCTTTGCATTGGTTTCGGCCGTAGCGCCGTTTGCTTGAGGAAGGAAACGTTCACTTGGAGTCCTTTAGACTCCGACACTACAGGAAGAGGAGTAGGAGGGTGGAACTTCCTTGCCTTGTGCAGAGAGGCACAGTGGATCACACCAAACACACACTTCTGTCAGCAAAACAGGAAAGGCATGGTTAGCCAGTTCGTTTGTCACAGGTGCACAGCTACTAAAGATAAGCCAGAGCCAAACTGGAGCATGGCCCTCAAAACCGTCAGCACAACCATCCTGTTCCTGAAAATATTAGCGGTGCCCTTTTATTAAAAGCAGAGCCGCACCCACGCGAAGGCACTTATAAACTCTCCCGTACACTCCCTCGCCTTCCCACAGCTTTCCAAGTCCATGTTTTGCCATTTGCAGTGCATGTATACCGAGCTCATACAAGCCACATGGTGAAAGTCTCAGTAAATCCGTGCTGTACTTGGAAGAAAGACAAAGAATAGATATACACTTCATTTATAAGATGATTATCTCTAATATTTAAACTTTTAATATTATTGTAGCCAAAAGCTTTAATTCATGTCTTGTATTATTGCTCACTGCTGGTCACGTTTGCCCCTGTGAACAGCTTAAGTCACCGAAAAGACGGCCAATTTCCTATCTTCATGGACTGTAGTCTCACAGGGCCAGACATGAGCTCATAATGAGAATACATGTCTGTGGAAAACATGTTAAGCTTTTGGTGCTGAATTACAGCTAAATTTACCACCCTTTAAATTCCACCCCAATTCCTTAGAATATCCAAAGTAGCAAGTTAGCAAAATGAAAATCATCAGTAGCCTACAGAACTGTTTTTTCTTTCTTTCTGTGAGCTAATATCATTCTAAATTAAGGCTCATACTAATTAATATATTGAAACCTAAATTTTTCAAAATCCAAATTCTGGTCTCTGAAAGAAAACTTATTATGAAAGTATGCCGTATGTTTAGGGAAAACTTGCCAATCAAATACGGACTCATTGGCGAGCTTCTGTCTTTGATATTCTTAACTAACTTGAGAGGCAGCGCTGATCTGCCTCAGGGTGGCGCTGTAGCAGATTGCTTTACACAGTTGATTCTTACAACTAATGATTCCTAGTCTAACAACTGTAACTGTGCCCAGTATGCTTCTGAAAAACTTAATATGCTGTAGCATATTTATAAAATCCGAAAAACCTGCCAAATTATCACTCAATTCTCAAAACAAAGACAAAAGAGGAGGCGTGTGAAAGAGTGCATTACCAAAAGCAACTGTTAAACCAAATATTTTGCTGCCATTGAAGCTAACAGCCAGTCAAGAGTAGGCAGTCGACATGGGACCTCCCTCCCCCACTCAAATACCAGGGGGTATTTCACACACTTGTTATATCCATGGGCTAACAACATGCATATTGTGTGCTATACAACACTAATGAGCTGCTTCCAAGCCCCCATACTAATATACTACCTACGCACTATTCTACTGCATGGATTTCTAATAGTGGCACACGAGTTGTGTCACTCGCTCTCACAATACATTCCTGCCCATATTTATTCCACATTTTCTCATGGTTGTCCCTTCATGGGCTCTTGGAGCAAGGCTTCACAGCGTGTATGTAATATTACTACAGTGTTACATATCTACTACGATTAGTGTACTGGTCATTTCTCAACACTGTAACATTACAACACAGCTGGTAAAAAATATACTTCTCCTTTAAGCAGAGCTAAAATAAGGCCCTCTGCTTAAAGCCCACACCAGAAAAAACAGAAGGACTAGTTCCCAAGGGCCACTAATCAAAGAACAGAGTAGGCTTCCTGCTATTGTAAAGGCAGGTTCATTAAGGGCCGACAGCTACTTTTTCCTTGTGTACACATCTACACTTGTAAGTAAACATTCTCTCTCTCTCTCTCACACACACACACACACACACACACATACACACACACACTTCAATATATATATATATATATATATATATATATATATATATATATATATATATATATATATATATATATATATATATATATATTCGAACATAGACTCAGCAAATATTTGTACAAACACACACACACACACACACAAACTACGCCTTGTGCAAGGTTAAACAGCTTTGTCTGAAGTTCTTAGGATGTAAATATTTGCTGACCTCCTTATCTTTGAGCAAACCCTTGGTGCTGATACATTGGCTGCTTTCCTAATTGCTCTCCTTTGTGATGGATTGACTCTAAGAACTTCATTTCCAGAGCTACCATCATTAGCCATTAGGCTGTAAAACAATAGGCGATGGGGTTCCTGCGGAAGCGCAAACTGCACAACGTTCTATGACACTGCTAACCCTAACCCTATGGCACAGAAACCAGTCTCCTATAAAGAGGAGTTAACCACCCCCCATCCCCAAGTACTTTACAGCCAGCCACTGACAGCGCACAAATATGGCTCTCTGGAGCTATTCTCCTCAAAGAAAGGCAAAAACGACAGTAAGGAGTCTAGAGAATAGAGAACGGTCAGTCATTCACGGTTCCTCAGCTGTGTTCAGGAGGGTTTGAACGAGCCCCATCCCGAGACTCAATAACACCTCTCTTGTCCTCTTAAAGAAAGGACCAACTCTCATTGTTTTCCTTGAAAATGAATCTTTATTAAGATATCCATGTAAAATATTTCAAAATACAAATTTAGGCTTCACACAAAGGCTGCATACACAATCCCTCATAACTCAAGCTAACTTTTCAGTACATTCAAAGGTTTTTACTTCCAACCTAAGTAGTCCAACTGATCATTAAGAGTTATTGTCTAACTACATTACACAGCATAGTTTCAAATGGTTTCCCGACCAGCAAGTTTAGAGATTTACACAAAGTAAAAAAAACAAAAAAACAAAAACAAACAAATAAAACAGTATTCTTTATTTTATTATAAGGAATGATGCGTTCAGAAATGATTAAAAAAAATAATGAGCATAACTGGAACAAAAAAGCATAAATAGTCTAAATCAATGAATCTTGATCTATATAAACAATAGCTACATTCAACTGAATTCGCTTGACGTATGTACTAAAGCAAACTCCTTAGTTAGGTTGATCTACAGTATGTGAGATCGTTTACACCGTAGGCACACGTTAGAAAGTTAAGGTCAAGATAGTAAGGGACTGCTACATTCTCTGGCACTTGACTGAAATAGTGCAACTATGTGCAAATAAGTTTCTTTTGGTTGTCCGTATTGTCGCTATTCTTGAAAACATAAGTGATGGTTTGAATTGTGAAAGGCTAGTTCATACATTACTCGATGAAACGACTCTACATTCTATACAAACCAAATGCCCAGAGATCCTCTGACCTCCCCCCTACCCAAAACAAGAAATGAGGCCTCGTCAGACGCTCCCATTCTTTAACACATATAGTAAACAAAACTGAAATAAATAGCATACAATTTATAAATTATTTACTTATTTACAGCACAATACCCAAAACACAACAAAAACACATTATCGTGAGGAAGAAAAACAAAAAAACAAAAACACAACAAGAGTTTCCAGATTAACAATGGAGATCATAATTTAGGAATATAGCTGTATTGCTTTAGACTTGATAAATACCATATGGACACGATTTATCCACGAAGGCTATACTTTTCACAAGACAATAAATAAATTAAATAGATTTCATAGCATGTTGCAAATTGCAATGATACCACTTAATAGTTTAACAAGAAAAACAATAAAAAAAAAAATCATCTGCAGCGACATTTCATCAGCAACTTGTGGGCCCATCACAGCGACTGCTCTTACTCAGTCACACCACACGGTGGTGCTGTGAAACAGTTATAGAAGTTGGAATACAAGTTTTCCCGAGATAGCTTGGCTACTTTATCTGACACACAAACAACACAAGAGCCCTTGACTAGGACCTAAAGGCACCTTCTTGTTAATTTGTTGGTTCAAAACAAAAAATAAGAAAGCTTAATGTGACCTGCTCAACCAAACACCATTCGGAACAATAATAATAATAATAATAAGGCTGATAATAATATTCATAGGTTAAGAATAATAATATTATTTATAACTTAATCGTCTGAGATCGACAGTCTGCTGAAGATGGGTAAGCGCCTGTTTGAGTCCAGACTTGGTGACTCAGAGCCACTGATGGTGCCGGAGGAGCAGCAGGAGCCGCTCAGGATGCTCTCTGGGTCGGAGAGAGACTCCAGCGGGCTTGGGGGCGAATCAAACACGGGTGATTGGGACAGGGGCCTCATGGTCAGTGCGTGGCCCAGTCTGTAAGGTGGCGAGGGCGGCGGGCAGCCCGGACCGGCCTGGACGCTGCTGCCGTATGAAGAGGCACCATTGAAGACCCCGAGGGCTTGTGGAATGAGGGGGGCGAGGAAAGCCTTGAGATCCTGCTCGGGGCATGAGAAGGCACTGAGGCATGAACTTGAGGCAATAGGGGGTGGCGGTGTGCGCGAGGGGGTGTTTTCCACCCCACGTGGGCTAGAGAAGCCCGAGAAGCTCAGGCTGTGGTGCAGCTTGGGCCTGTTGTCCCTGTGCACCATAAAGTGACCCGGCTCGTCCCTCTCCAGATCCCTCTCGCTGAGCTCCCGCTTGAGCTTCATGGGCCCTACAGGTCGGCGCTCGTCCACGTTGTGGATGAAGTGGCAGCGCGGTCCATAGGGGCAGAAACCGATGGTGTGAAACGTACGGCAAGGCTCCGTCTTGTACTTGGGGTGGCGTGACAGGTTCCGCAGTTCGTGGTAGCCGTGAGCGAACTGGCACTTCTCGCCATACTTGCAAGAGCCGTTCTCCTCGAAGGGCCTGCACAGCTCGGTCTTGTAGCGGGTGGAGTTGATCTGAGAGCCCGCTCTGGGCTGGATGAGCGCCTCCTGGAGCTGCTGCTGGCCACTCTCGCTGAAGGCGCGGTCACGGAAGCGGTTCTCCTTGTTGGTGCACGCCGCCGTGGGGCTCTCCTTCCCACTGATCGAGTCCACGTGGCCCACCGAGTTGCTCCTGAAGTAGTTGGACCTGTTGCTGTTTGCGTTGGAGGTGGCCAGCGGGAGCCCTACTACTGTCCTCCTGTCCAGCATGCTGTTCAGGTGCACAGCGTTGGAGCTTTGGGTTTTCTCCTGCTGCAAGAAAACAAGAAAACAAGTTGGTTAGCTTGCAAGCTTGCTACAGGTGTTTATATGATTACGTACACTGCTGCCAGACTCAGAGATGGGTGGTAACTAGTGGCTTGTACACAGTTTTGTGCGCTTATACAAACTTTTGATGGGCTGAAACTTTTAAGCCGTCTCAAATTAGAACAGTTTTATGCCCCTAGTGTATCTGGGTGGAAAGAATGGGTGGATAGAAATATACATTTTACTCCTCCATGCCCCAAATTTGTTTTCCATTCTATACTTTTGGTGACAGCACTGGTTTGCTGTTACTCACACCTCTCACTTTTGCGCTCCAGCAGTATACATTTAGATCAAGAGTACATTTAGACTAAAAGCAGTGCCTAAAATTGGTGCTGAGGGTTTCTAAGAAGTTCTACAGCAGTTCTGCAGACAGCTCAGTGCTCGGAGATCTGTTTTGAGCTGAATTTTTTTTTTAAAGGAAGTTTTCCAAAGTTTTTTCAGCAGTTACTCTCACTCTGAGTTCAGTCAGTACTTTGCACTTGAGGATCAGTTTTAGGCTGCGCCACACGCCTCCCTCCTCTGAACCCAGTCTCAAACACGCTGCGCTCAGGCTACAGCGACTCAATCTGGCTTCTGTATAAAAGACTGAACTGTATGTGTTAACGAGAAGTTTTCCAGACTTGCATTCTTTTTTTTTTTTCTTGTTCCAGAGAAGTAAGCTCCTTACCCTGTACAACAGGTCGAAGTCGTAAATGGAAGACAGGACTGAAGCAGACATTTTCTCCGTTGGGTTTCCAGCTCAAAAACTTGTTGATGGATCGAGTAGGATCCTTGTGCGTCACAGAATATCCACGGCTGCTCTCTTGGTTGAGTTTGGCGTTTCTTCAGGCGCTCCGGGACGACTTCGCCGCGCCGTTCCTCTGTTTTTGTAGCTGTTTAGTGGAAAGGTGAGCCTCGGCTGTGGGGAGTGTCGTGCATTAGTGAGCTTTGCACATGTGTATAAATGCTTTGCAGCTGCCGAGGGGGCGGAGCCTGCAAAGTTCTCGCAGCGCGCTGTGAAAGTCCCTCTGGTTCAGTAACCCCACCCACGTTGCATACGTCATCGCAGCAGTCCAGGGTTTTACAGCCCTGCCATGTCAGTCACCCACTGACAAACAAATCTGAGCTGCTCGGGATCTGATTTCTCTCTCTCTCTCTCTCTCTCTCTCTCTTTATTTTTTACTATGAAAGAGGTTTCAGCAGATACTTTCAGAGTTCCACACATCCAGTACCACTTCTGCCCTTGTTCTGCAGCCACCATCCTTCCACATGCTCCATCCCAGCTCACTCTGTGCGTCCTCCATCCTGCTGTATAGCTGTATTCTGTTAAAACTGCGTGCTGAACTACTTAACTGTCTTATTTACATAATACAGGCAGAGCTGTATAGACGAACAGCGCCACCCAATGCAAATTCATGCAAACTGCGATTCTAAGCAGAGCTTGATTCAGCTTCTTGCAGCTCTGTTTGCATAACCAGCCAATAACTGCATCATAGGTGAACGTTTTTGGTGGCCTGTAGTGCAGTTCACTCCCTCTTTAATTATACTCCCCAAAAGTGCCAATGTGTTAGATAAATATAGTGGAGGACACTTTTTACGCAAGTGGAAAACAAGCTTGAGGCCTTGAACGGTTTAAGTAATCAGGTCTACAAATACTTGCAATGATGTTCATGGTTACTGCCCACCCTGGTCCCAGCATTGCTGGTAGCCAGTCATGCAGGGCAGGAGTGAGATGTCGTGAACGTAAACAGTGCGGTTCATAGCATAAGTCAGACGAGAGTTGCCCAGTGCAGGCTCTATTTGCGGCCTGCAGGCACAGAGGCTATTTAAATTTAGCCTATGTTACAATTTAGTGAAAATCCCATCGCCATAAATTGGCAGTTTGTGTTGCCGCTGCTCACCACACTGGCATAGACTGTGTATGATGATTGGGCTCTGGGGTTATGTAATGTATTGCATCAGATACAAAGGGGTGTCTTGTGTTGTACGATCCAAGTCCTCTCATAAGCCAGGGATTAGCTCTTGAACAGAGGGACAAACAAAGGCAAATGAGTAGATAGTGGAATAAATAGTTTCATAGCAGAGCAGAACGTGACAGAACACAAATCACAGAGGATGCAGGGATTGGCTGCAAACCCTCAATTTTGGTGTTTTAAATTACACTGTGAGAAGAAAGAGGGGGGAAAAAAAGTGCAAGCCATAGACCTGGCACGGTCCATAGACAGCCAGCCATATTGAAACCGCCCCCCTCCAAAACAAGAAAACTCTCAAACAAAACTTCATCCACAGCAACCACTCATCCATTACACAGTGCGCTTCTTGCTGAGGTGCTCTGATCATTCCAAAACATTACATCACTGCTCAGAGAGGGAACATCGCTACTATGGCCAGCGTGGCTGCCAAGCTGTCTGTGCAGAGCTGCACACTGGCTTCTTTGTGATGTCCACAGAAAGTTTCCAAGGCGACCACTTGGTATAGAGGGCATCCCACAAAGGAAGGGATTTTTTCCCCTCGCTGCGACGCATGTTAATGTCCCACACACTTTCACTCTGCCTTTCCACGAGGAGCAGAGGCGTACGCGCTCACACAGGTGCATGTCCACACCATCACTCTCCTGAGCAGATGGGCCCTCGCAGACAGCTTCTCATGTACGCTGGTATGTTGCTGTGTGTTTAGGAACAGTTGTTTCTGTGTGACGGGCTACTTGTTTTCTTTGTCATCTGAAGAATGTGTCCACTGCTCTAGGCTCTTGACTTCACTGATAGAGAATGATCGCACAGCATATAGGACCCTCTAGAGTTATTAGCACCCTAGCAAACAAGATGTAAAAGTTATTTATAGATTTATGTTGAAAATATGGGAGAAATCTAATGAAGAACATGAAGTAAAATTGTTTAAGGGAAAAACATGATAAGAAAATAGAGATTTCTCAACAACACCTGTTGTTATAACTACATTATAAATGTACTTATGGTATAATTCTTGGAACAAATCTCTATTTTTGTTGGAGATCTGTTGGAGATGAGCTTCTCTTAACAGTGTGTTAGAATGTCATGACGAGTGGACTAGCAGAATTGTTCCAAAAACACCTGCAAACGAATCTTGTTTCATTAACATTTATTCAGGGTTAATGAAGGATAGTGATCACTTTATTTGGGTAGGTCCCAATACATCAGCCATAGATGTTTGTTTTACAAACTATTTAACGTGTACTGAAAATGTTATATATAAAACAATTATATATCTATATGTGTGATACTGGTGAGTCGACAATACAAGATGCTGTTATGGGACAAAAAGTATATAACCTTATAAGCACACCTGAATCTTTAAAAAGCTTTGAAAGTGATTACACCTGGCTGTCTGTTCCACTGGGGTTTAACATGTGATGCAATGAAGATCAGTTTCCCTTAATTGCCCACAAACACTGAGGAGATTGGAGCACATAGAAATGACATGAGACAAAAGATCTTGTTGATCTTTGTAATACGAGCAAGGGTGCCTGTAAATCTGGAGATCTCTTTGTCCTTCTGCCTCTTCTGAGCCCCCGCATACAGCGCCCCCCCTGTTTCTTTATAATGGTTAAAGCTATATTACACTTAGATAGGGGGAGAAATGGCTGTAAATCAGAGTAAAGGGACAATTTCTACCCAGAGTCATCTTCCCAAGAAGCAGGCAGCAGTGCATCCAGAAGCCCTGTTTGAGGTCTGCTGTGCTTGTTTATGTACGGTTACACCCAGAGCTGAATTTAACCCCAGCTTCCATCTGCTGCAGCACCCAGGCCTCTGCCTTGCACAGCATACTGGTTTGGGTCGGTTTGCGCTGCTTGCCGGCTACAGAACCAGGCTCGCCACTCTGGGTTATTATCGTCAGAGGCGTCTCCTCTGTGGAGATTTCATTTTTAGCCAGGCTTTCAGGCTTTTCTTTTCCTTTTTTTTCTCAGATATTGTGACCCGAAGGTCAATTGAGGTGCATCTCAGTCGAGCTGCAAGAGTAATATGACTGTAAAAAAGCTGAAAATTTTTTGTAAGTTAAGTAGTAGGTTAAATTTTACATTGAGCTATATTTATTTAGAAAATGTGGTTAAAAAATGCTAACATACAGTAAGTTACTGTCATAGTAGGCAAGTGGGAGGCGTACCAGCATCGTAATCCAAAGAACTAAACAGCGTCTCAAACTCGTGCTTGTGCACTTAGAGTCTGTTCCCTCTGTTTATAGTTTACACACGGAGTTCTCAGTAAAGACTGATCTCTTAAGCCAGTGGTGTTCTCCTCCCTGTCCTCAGTGCCACAGAGCTTGGGTCACAGGCTGGGTATTCTGAGCTGCAGAATGCCCTGCTGGCCTAGCCACAGCCAGGAAGCCTTTCATTAAAGCAACCGAGGGAGGTGCCCCGACACCCCCATCGAGGACACTGCCACACCCCTGAATGTGTCCTGCTCTGCAGCACTCTGAAAAACAGGGCACGGTGTGTGGCATGAAGTGAATAAATACACACAAGAATAACCATGCACGGCGTCTGACTCTGAGGAGATATGAAATGAAACGTGTCACCTGAACTTCAACAAAAACAAAAACTTCACATTGTGCAGGTTCTGGAGTTAGAACCTCTGAAAATGGGCCTTTGATTACTTCTGTGATAGAAATGGATGTCCCACTCAGGTGTGCGGTCAGCAGGCCTTGCAGTAGTTTGTGGAAACACACCGCCCCCTGCTGCTGAAGGCTATTATTTCTCTTTCGAGATCTTTAGTCAGGTTTCTCATGAAGAGAAATACTGAAAGTCACTGATAACTCAGATCATCAGCAACTTTAACAGAAATATGAAAGTGTGATTGAGAGCAGTCAGGCACTCTTGAATGTATAGAGCATTAAGCCACTTATTCCATATTGAAATGAGTCATTTTTGTAAGTCATGAATTTAATCTCAGAACATAATAGACATACTTTAAGGTGTCTTATTTATTTATTTATTTATTTATTTATATATAACTTCTACTATGCAGTTTCCACCTTGCTGTTTTAAGGGCTCTTAGCTGGAGTGTGCTACTGTAATACGTTTTAATAGAAATGTATTCTAGACGAGCAACCTGAGCAGAAATGATATTGTGTTTACAGGTTGATGTTTACATTTTATGACAGAGTCACATGGAACATATTTATATTTTATATTTTAGATTAATTCAAATATTAGACTAAAGGTGATTTCCATTACATTGGCAGAATGATCACTAAGAGGTCTGTAGAGAGAGGACGTTTCTGTGATGAAATCACAGGAATACACTAAAGTAAGGCTGAAACCATGAACTATCATCGCTGCATATCATCCCTGCTAATCCTTAACTGCATAATTAATTTTTCTTTTTACTACATTTGATGCTCAGTAAAGCAATAGAAACAAAATTACTTAATTTTTTTAATGCACAATGAATGTTTATTTGCTGACCTATGTTTCCATTAAATTATCAGCTGTGACTAAGTTTGTTTTCTGTAGAGGATTTGTTAACCAATTTCCATTTTAACAAAACATCTCCAGTTTTGAACATGATAGATAGATAGATAGATAGATAGATAGATAGATAGATAGATAGATAGATAGATAGATAGATAGATAGATACTTTATTGATCCCGAAGGAAATTTAGCAGCCAGTAGCAGTTACACAGTACAAAACAAAGTACAAAAAACAATAAGGTATATAACACAGTATAAATAAAGAAGAATAAAGAACTCCAATAGTCAAAAAGAATATATACAAGAATATATGAATACAAACTATACACCCTGACCGTAGGTAAAAAGGTAGTGCAGTAATAAATTAGGTAATGTGTAAGAAAAACAGGTATCAGCAGATACTTGACAGTACTGGGATATTTATTAAAAATAAATAAATAAATAAATAAATAAATGTGCAAAGATTGTATTTAAGTAAATGTTAAAAAGTGTTAAATACTGGTGATTGTGCATAAAAATGTAAGAGTGATTTTTTCTTCTATAAAGTTAACATGTTCAAAAATTCTAAATTCTGCTGCGACAGAAACAATATATTTCTTCTATATAATCCATTTTCACACAGGTGTTTTCTGGGATTGGATAACCAAAAGCCCGGCACATTTTTCTGCTGCCTTGGCTCCTAACACAGTGGACTCAACTCGTCAGCTAATTAACAAGACTGAGTATGTTATGAGTTATGAGTAGCATAAATCACTAAAATCTAATGTGTGGATAGACTCCAAGAGCAGAAACTGGAACCAATGTATCAAAATAATCTGCTGCATTCAAAACAAAAAATTTTACGAGGTCAAGAAAAAAATTCTTAACTTTTAATGGAAGCTAATAGAGCTAGAAGTACTTTTGAAAATTTTCTATTGCTCAGTTCATTATAAAACTTTAGTGTAATGTAAAGACCAGTCAGCCTTTTTAAAAATCAAGTCGACCAAAATGGGACACAAAGTTTGTTCTGACAGTAGTAATATACATACATCAGTTTGGTGTCCAGTAGTGAACTTGGCTCTGCTTGCGATAATAATTTACATTTTCCACCAGAGGGCGACATTGTCACATTTTAGTTCATAGTATGCCTCATGTGTCATGAGTTTTATGTTCATTCAGGGTCTTTCCTTCCATTTTTTATATGTGAGTGGACAGATCCCCAGTGACCCATGAGTGACCTCTGTGTGAGTACATATGAGCGCATGATGCATTCTGATCTGCATCAGCTATAAGAACAAATCCAAGGCTTGTCCAAGACCCTCTTGACAGATGCAGTATTTATCAGCACAGTTCTATAAAATGGATAAAGGAGTCTAAACCAGGCAGGTGCTTTGCTGACCTAAGCCTTACTAGAGTCTGAACAGCTGCAGCAGAGGGAAGTGCATAAAAGTTTTATTTGCAGCATTAAGACTGCTGAGTGGATTAATGTGTGAAGCATGGAGGGCATGTGCTGCCGGCTGCTGCGCGGAAACGGACACTGGAAGTGAAAAGCTGTCTCATGCTTGATTGGCCGCCACCGGCCCACAAACTCACACGGCCTGGCAGAGCGAACTCTGACCCCTGTCTCGGCCTAAGCTGCAGTGACATGGGCGACGTGGCGCGGCAGAGTGTGGCTGACTGGTAGAAAGAGGGAGAACAGGGCCACCCAGCCCCGCACCGCATTTACAGGGGCCACCAGTAAATAATTCAGGCCCAGCAGTCGCAACAATGCAAACATGTTATTATTATTGCCCCTCGTAAATATTCATGACTGTGAGTGCAAGAGAGACAGGAGGGGCGGCCAGTGGTGTGTGTTTGCTCTTTCATACAGTTTCAGGGTAAAAATGTCCAGACCGTGTAAGAAAACCAGAGAAAAGCAGGTCATTCAACAATTTCTTTTTTAAACATTTCTTTTTTTACTGCAGTCCTAACACACTGGAATGTCTTATTACACATGAGTAGTTTTATGTACAGTATACAGTTTCATGATATGCAGTAGGGCTGCAGTTATCGGTTATTTTAGTATTCTATCAATTATTCCATCGATCGGATAATTGTATGTATATATATATATTTAATTAAGGGCAATGGTAAATGTATAAGATAAAATAAGACCAGTTTCTTAATATTTTATTGCTTAAATTGCATAGAGTACAGTTTTAAAGAAAACATTTTTATAATTACTTTTATTGAAATATATAACTAGAACTATGTATCATATTATAAGTTCACAAGACTGCCTACTGTACACTCAGTTACTATACTGAAGCCTGCCTACACTCGCTGACCCACTCACTGCAAACAAACTAACTCAGATCATCCGCAACTTTAACAGAAATATGAAAGTGTGATTGAGAGCAGTCAGGCACTCTTGAATGTATAGAGCATTAAGCCACTTATTCCATATTGAAATGAGTCATTTTTGTAAGTCATGAATTTAATCTCAGAACATAATAGACATACTTTAAGGTGTCTTATTTATTTATTTATTTATTTATTTATTTATTTATATATAACTTTTACTATGCAGTTTCCATCTTGCTGTTTTAAGGGCTCTTAGCTGGAGTGTGCTACTGTAATACGTTTTAATAGAAATGTATTCTAGACGAGCAACCTGAGCAGAAATTATATTGTATTTACAGGTTGATGTTTACATTTTATGACAGAGTCACATGGAACATATTTATATTTTATATTTTATATTAATTCAAATATTAGACTAAAGGTGATTTCCATTACATTGGCAGAATGATCACTAAGAGGTCTGTAGAGAGAGGACGTTTCTGTGATGAAATCACAGGAATACACTAAAGTAAGGCTGAAACCATGAACTATCATCGCTGCATATCATCCCTGCTAATCCTTAACTGCATATGTTTCTTAATATTTTATTGCTCAAATTGCATATAGTACAGTTTTAAAGAAAACATTTTAATAATTACTATTATTGAAATATATAACTAGACCTATGTATCATACTATAAGTTCACAAGACTGCCTACTGTACACTCAGTTACTATGCTGAAGCCTGCCTACACTCGCTGACCCACTTACTGCAAACAAACTAAACTGAATATTCTCACTTTACTGGATTTGGTGCACTTTAGGCTCCAAATAGCTACAAACACCACCTGATATTTCATTTGCTGTGTATTTTATGCATCACTGTGAGAGTAGAGGGTGTGTGAGGGGTGTATGTTCTTGTGAGTGTGTGTTTGTTTGTAACTATGATCAAAACGATAATGTGAATGAAGCTCCGACTTTTATTTTCTGTGGTTATGTTCTTAAGCAAAGCTTAGATCATTTACGGACTTAACTCACCATCACACTGACTTACTTTCTTAACTAGTCATTACATATAACCACAACTAACATACACGCTTTACTAGCCTTCATCTCAACTCTCCATCACACTGACTTACTTTCTTAACTAGTCATTACATATAACCATAACTAACATACACGCTTTACTAGCCTTCATCTCAACTCACCATCACACTGACTTACTTTCTTAACTAGTCATTACAAATAACCATAACCAACATACACGCTTTACTAGCCTTCATCTCAAATCACCATCACACTGACTTACTTTCTTAACTAGTCATTACAAATAACCATAACTTACA
The DNA here is from genome assembly GCA_021613375.1 of Megaleporinus macrocephalus. NCBI lineage: Eukaryota > Metazoa > Chordata > Actinopteri > Characiformes > Anostomidae > Megaleporinus > Megaleporinus macrocephalus. Next base: position 5,043,306 of record CM038715.1, on the reverse strand, counting down.
TACACGCTTTACTAGCCTTCATCTCAACTCACCATCACACTGACTCACTTTCTTAACTAGTCATTACAAATAACCATAACCAACATACACGCTTTACTAGCCTTCATCTCAAATCACCATCACACTGACTTACTTTCTTAACTAGTCATTACAAATAACCATAACCAACATACACTCTTTACTAGCCTTCATCTCAACTCACTATCACACTGACTTACTTTCTTAACTAGTCATTACATATAACCACAACTAACATACACGCTTTACTAGCCTTCATCTCAACTCACCATCACACTGACTTACTTTCTTAACTAGTCATTACATATAACCATAACTAACATACACGCTTTACTAGCCTTCATCTCAACTCACCATCACACTGACTCACTTTCTTAACTAGTCATTACATATAACCATAACCAACATACACACTTTACTAGCCTTCATCTCAAATCACCATCACACTGACTTACTTTCTTAACTAGTCATTACACATAACCATAACTAGCATACACTCTTTACTAGCCTTCATCTCAACTCACCATCACACTGACTTACTTTCTTAACTAGTCATTAAATATAACCATAACTAACATACACGCTTTACTAGCCTTCATCTCAACTCTCCATCACACTGACTTACTTTCTTAACTAGTTATTACATATAACCATAACTAACATACACGCTTTACTAGCCTTCCTCTCAACTCACCATCACACTGACTTACTTTCTTAACTAGCCATTACATATAACCATAACTAACATACACACTTTACTAGCCTTCATCTCAACTCACCATCACACTGACTTACTTTCTTAACTAGTCATTACATATAACCACAACTAACATACACGCTTTACTAGCCTTCATCTCAACTCACCATCACACTGACTTACTTTCTTAACTAGCTATTACATATAACCATAATTGCATACACACTTTACTAGCCTTCATCTCAACTCACCATCACACTGACTTACTTTCTTAACTAGCCATTACATATAACCACAACTAACATACACGCTTTACTAGCCTTCATCTCAACTCTCCATCACACTGACTTACTTTCTTAACTAGCCATTACATATAACCATAACTAACATACACGCTTTACTAGCCTTCATCTCAACTCACCATCACACTGACTTACTTTCTTAACTAGTCATTACATATAACCACAACTAACATACACGCTTTACTAGCCTTCATCTCAACTCACCATCACACTGACTTACTTTCTTAACTAGTCATTACATATAACCATAACTAACATACACGCTTTACTAGCCTTCATCTCAACTCACCATCACACTGACTTACTTTCTTAACTAGCCATTACATATAACCATAACTAACATACACACTTTACTAGCCTTCATCTCAACTGCCCTCACACTGACTTACTTTCTTAACTAGTCATTACATATAACCATAACTAACATACACACTTTACTAGCCTTCATCTCAACTCACCATCACACTGACTTACTTTCTTAACTAGTCATTACATATAACCACAACTAACATACACGCTTTACTAGCCTTCATCTCAACTCACCATCACACTGACTTACTTTCTTAACTAGTCATTACATATAACCATAACTAACATACACGCTTTACTAGCCTTCATCTCAACTCACCATCACACTGACTTACTTTCTTAACTAGCCATTACATATAACCACAACTAACATACACGCTTTACTAGCCTTCATCTCAACTCACCATCACACTGACTTACTTTCTTAACTAGTCATTACACATAACCATAACTAACATACACGCTTTACTAGCCTTCATCTCAACTCTCCATCACACTGACTTACTTTCTTAACTAGCCATTACATATAACCATAACTAACCTACACGCTTTACTAGCCTTCATCTCAACTCACCATCACACTGACTTACTTTCTTAACTAGTCATTACATATAACCACAACTAACATACACGCTTTACTAGCCTTCATCTCAACTCACCATCACACTGACTTACTTTCTTAACTAGTCATTACATATAACCATAACTAACATACACGCTTTACTAGCCTTCATCTCAACTCACCATCACACTGACTTACTTTCTTAACTAGCCATTACATATAACCATAACTAACATACACACTTTACTAGCCTTCATCTCAACTGCCCTCACACTGACTTACTTTCTTAACTAGTCATTACATATAACCATAACTAACATACACACTTTACTAGCCTTCATCTCAACTCACCATCACACTGACTTACTTTCTTAACTAGTCATTACATATAACCACAACTAACATACACGCTTTACTAGCCTTCATCTCAACTCACCATCACACTGACTTACTTTCTTAACTAGTCATTACATATAACCATAACTAACATACACGCTTTACTAGCCTTCATCTCAACTCACCATCACACTGACTTACTTTCTTAACTAGCCATTACATATAACCACAACTAACATACAAGCTTTACTAGCCTTCATCTCAACTCACCATCACACTGACTTACTTTCTTAACTAGTCATTACACATAACCATAACTAACATACACGCTTTACTAGCCTTCATCTCAACTCTCCATCACACTGACTTACTTTCTTAACTAGTCATTACATATAACCACAACTAACATACACGCTTTACTAGCCTTCATCTCAACTCACCATCACACTGACTTACTTTCTTAACTAGTCATTACATATAACCATAACTAACATACACGCTTTACTAGCCTTCATCTCAACTCACCTTACTTTCTTAACTAGCCATTACATATAACCATAACTAACATACACGCTTTACTAGCCTTCATCTCAACTCACCATCACACTGACTCACTTTCTTAACTAGTCATTACAAATAACCATAACCAACATACACTCTTTACTAGCCTTCATCTCAACTCACTATCACACTGACTTACTTTCTTAACTAGTCATTACATATAACCACAACTAACATACACACTTTACTAGCCTTCATCTCAACTCACCATCACACTGACTTACTTTCTTAACTAGTCATTACATATAACCATAACTAACATACACGCTTTACTAGCCTTCATCTCAACTCACCATCACACTGACTCACTTTCTTAACTAGTCATTACATATAACCATAACCAACATACACACTTTACTAGCCTTCATCTCAAATCACCATCACACTGACTTACTTTCTTAACTAGTCATTACACATAACCATAACTAGCATACACTCTTTACTAGCCTTCATCTCAACTCACCATCACACTGACTTACTTTCTTAACTAGTCATTACATATAACCACAACTAACATACACGCTTTACTAGCCTTCATCTCAACTCACCATCACACTGACTTACTTTCTTAACTAGTCATTACATATAACCATAACTAACATACACGCTTTACTAGCCTTCCTCTCAACTCTCCATCACACTGACTTACTTTCTTAACTAGTTATTACATATAACCATAACTAACATACACGCTTTACTAGCCTTCATCTCAACTCTCCATCACACTGACTTACTTTCTTAACTAGTTATTACATATAACCATAACTAACATACACGCTTTACTAGCCTTCCTCTCAACTCACCATCACACTGACTTACTTTCTTAACTAGCCATTACATATAACCATAACTAACATACACACTTTACTAGCCTTCATCTCAACTCACCATCACACTTACTTACTTTCTTAACTAGTCATTACATATAACCACAACTAACATACACGCTTTACTAGCCTTCATCTCAACTCACCATCACACTGACTTACTTTCTTAACTAGCTATTACATATAACCATAATTGCATACACGCTTTACTAGCCTTCATCTCAACTCACCATCACACTGACTAACTTTCTTAACTAGTCATTACATATAACCACAACTAACATACACGCTTTACTAGCCTTCCTCTCAACTCACCATCACACTGACTTACTTTCTTAACTAGCCATTACATATAACCATAACTAACATACACACTTTACTAGCCTTCATCTCAACTCACCATCACACTGACTTACTTTCTTAACTAGTCATTACATATAACCACAACTAACATACACGCTTTACTAGCCTTCATCTCAACTCACCATCACACTGACTTACTTTCTTAACTAGCCATTACATATAACCATAATTGCATACACACTTTACTAGCCTTCATCTCAACTCACCATCACACTGACTTACTTTCTTAACTAGCCATTACATATAACCATAACTAACATACACGCTTTACTAGCCTTCATCTCAACTCTCCATCACACTGACTTACTTTCTTAACTAGCCATTACATATAACCACAACTAACATACACGCTTTACTAGCCTTCATCTCAACTCTCCATCACACTGACTTACTTTCTTAACTAGCCATTACATATAACCATAACTAACATACACTCTTTACTAGCCTTCATCTCAACTCACCATCACACTGACTTACTTTCTTAACTAGTCATTACATATAACCACAACTAACATACACGCTTTACTAGCCTTCATCTCAACTCACCATCACACTGACTTACTTTCTTAACTAGTCATTACATATAACCATAACTAACATACACGCTTTACTAGCCTTCATCTCAACTCACCATCACACTGACTTACTTTCTTAACTAGCCATTACATATAACCATAACTAACATACACACTTTACTAGCCTTCATCTCAACTGCCCTCACACTGACTTACTTTCTTAACTAGTCATTACATATAACCATAACTAACATACACACTTTACTAGCCTTCATCTCAACTCACCATCACACTGACTTACTTTCTTAACTAGTCATTACATATAACCACAACTAACATACACGCTTTACTAGCCTTCATCTCAACTCACCATCACACTGACTTACTTTCTTAACTAGTCATTACATATAACCATAACTAACATACACGCTTTACTAGCCTTCATCTCAACTCACCATCACACTGACTTACTTTCTTAACTAGCCATTACATATAACCACAACTAACATACACGCTTTACTAGCCTTCATCTCAACTCACCATCACACTGACTTACTTTCTTAACTAGTCATTACACATAACCATAACTAACATACACGCTTTACTAGCCTTCATCTCAACTCTCCATCACACTGACTTACTTTCTTAACTAGTCATTACATATAACCACAACTAACATACACACTTTACTAGCCTTCATCTCAACTCACCATCACACTGACTTACTTTCTTAACTAGTCATTACATATAACCATAACTAACATACACGCTTTACTAGCCTTCATCTCAACTCACCTTACTTTCTTAACTAGCCATTACATATAACCATAACTAACATACACGCTTTACTAGCCTTCATCTCAACTCACCATCACACTGACTTACTTTCTTAACTAGTCATTACATATAACCATAACTAACATACACGCTTTACTAGCCTTCATCTCAACTCACCTTACTTTCTTAACTAGCCATTACATATAACCATAACTAACATACACGCTTTACTAGCCTTCATCTCAACTCACCTTACTTTCTTAACTAGCCATAGTAAAACTCAGACTCGCTCTCAGTTTTCTGGGAAAGCTCAGTTGGTTGCTTTCTAAAGTTAGCTTCTTATTTGAATTCTCTGTTCCACCTTAAATGGTATAGAAGTTACATTCCGGCCTGTAACTGCTGCATCATTGAAGGTGGAACGGGGGAATTCACACTTCAGCCACATCTTTCTTTAGGTTGGCGCTCAGTAACAGCTCCCTCGGCTGGTTCAGTTTACAGTAGACTTTGGACACTAAGGGTGTAAGAAAATATAGAAAATATCAAATATCGGGATATTATGTTTAGTGATTCTGTATCGATTCTCAAAAACACAGTATCGATACACAGATTCCTGATAGACAGTGAATCATTGTGTGTTGTGTTTAAACCTCTGACCACTAGATGGTAGTGTTGTAATCCATTTTCAGCTCCACTCCAACATTAACAAGCAGCACAAGGACGCAGTGCAATTGTAAGCATTGACAAACCTGTTCATATAGTGGTGTGTTATAATAGAAGGATTTGAAAAATTGCAATATATATATTTGCTTGCAGTATCGCAAAATATCGCCCTCACACACCTGGAGGGCAAGGACACATATGTCAGAATGCTCTTTATTGACTACAGTTCAGCCTTCAACACGGTCATCCCACTCAGACTTTCAGAAAAGCTCCTCACCCTAGGACTGACACCAGCCCTCTGCAACTGGGTGCTGAACTTTCTAACAGACAGACCCCAGTCAGTCAGAGTCGGCAGCTGCACATCCAGCACAAGAACAGTGAGCACAGGGGTCCCTCAAGGCTGTGTGCTGAGCCCCCTTCTGTACACACTTTTCACATACGAGTGCGTGGCCTCCCAGAACAACACCAGCATCATCAAATTTGCTGATGATACTACAGTCATTGGACTGATCACTGGTGGGGAAGAGACAGCGTACAGGAAGGAGGTGGCTGAGCTGGTGGCCTGGTGTCATGACAACAATCTTTCCTTGAATGCAGACAAGACCAAGGAAATGATTGTTGATCCAAGGAGGAAGCGAGAGCTACACACACCCCTGTACATAGGGGAGACTGAGGTAGAGAGGGTGAAAACCTTTAAGTTTCTTGGCATTCACATCAGTGAGGATCTCAGCTGGTCCCACAACACTCAGATCATCATCAGGAAGTCCCAGCAGCGACTGTACTTTCTGAGAAGGCTGAGAAAATTTGGTATGCCAACCAAAATTCTCAGCACCTTCTACAGGAGTATGATTGAGAGTGTTCTTACCAGCTCCATCATCGTCTGGTATGGAAACTCAACTGCTCAGGACAGAAAGGCTCTCCAGCGTGTGATCAAAACTGCACAGTCCATCTCAGGAGCAGCCTTCTCCTCACTGCAGAACATCTACCACACCAGGGTCACCAGGAGGGCCCACAACATAATCAGGGACAGTACACACCCCCAGCACACACTCTTCACACGTTTACCTTCAGGCAGACGTTACAGGAGTGTGAAGTCCAGGACCACAAGACTGACAAACAGTTTCTACTCACAGGCCATCAGGCTTCTGAACACCTCACGCACTACCTCTCCAACCTCTCCTATCTGAACTGGTTTTAACTGGTCTGATTTAAACTGCACCTTACACTCACTGTACTGCTGTTTACATACAATACTGTTTACATTCACTACTCACACGAACATTATTGTTTACATTTGTTTCTTGCAACTTGCACTTTATGGCTGCTGCTCTTCATACTTGCACATAAAAGCACACAACTTTTATTTTTTATTCTTTAGCTATAAAAATACATTTATTCTTCAAATTGTTATACTTTGTATATTTTGTATATATTTTTTTTATTTCTTTTATTTGTTATCTTTATCTGTTGGTGAATGGAGGAGCAGCAAAGTAAGAATTTCATTGTACAGTGTAACTGTCTGTTCTGCTGTACACATGACAATAAAACTCTTGAATCTTGAATCTATATTGAATTGTGACCGCTGTATCACGATATGTATCGTATCGTTTGGTCCTTACCAATACACAGCCCTATTTGACACTGTGTATGGTTTTCTCTGGACGTCTCTTCTGTTAGTCTCTCCTTATTCTTTCTCTCTTTATCTAGTTTGTAATTCGCGCCATCAAACCACGTCTATTTCGTGCCACCTGGCAACACTGTAAGCACGCACTGTGTAACAGTAAAAGTCATCAGTGTGAAACAGTGCGCTGTATATGGTTGTATGGATTAAACGAATCTTCGAGGCAAAGAATTTGCTTCGATGATTTTTTGTAATCGAGTTCCTCGAGGAATCGTTTCAGCCCTAATTTGCGGCCAAAAGCCTTTAACATCGGCAGCAAGCTTTTTTATTGTTGACTAGCATTAGAATCAACACATATCAACACACAATGCGTTGTTATTTGATGTGTTTGAGTGTGTTAGCTTAAAGGGGAATTCCACCGATATATTAAAATTCCTGAATAATTCAGTCCTTGAGATGGTTTGATGAGAAACGGTTTAACCCTTTTGTACATATTTCTTTACAGTGGTTATGATTAACAACCAGTGGAACTATTTGTGTCCTCTAAGGTTTTTAAATCTGAAAATAAAGTTGCTTTTAGGGACTGTTTTGACTTTGGGAATGAACAACCTGTATGTATCCCTCTACCATCAATAGATGCAAACGCATTAAAGTGCATTTTAATCCAAAACATTATAACATAAAACAATGTGTCAGATCAGGCAATGTAATAATGTGATAACATTCTATGATGGATCTTTAAAGATGGTATTAAAGTCCTTAGATGTTGTGCAGCTTGCCTCACCACCACTGTGAACAATGCTGTTTTTATAAGTTTCTGTAGCGGGGCATTTCAGATCAACCCACTCTGAATTACTTCTACCATTTAATACTGGACTAATCAGTTCTTTGTTAAATTAAATTAGACGCTGCTGATGTGTATAATCAAAACATTAAGAAGTAAGTGGTAGACTTGATCACAAGAACTGTATATTTCTGTATATTGTTTTCTTTTCCAGGAGCTTTACTAAGTTACTTACTAAACTAGTCTTAACTTTACTACATGACCGTTTCCAGCCTGTCTTTATCCAGCAGAACTGAACAATTCATGTAAAGTGCATCATTCAAACAGCTTCAGCATGAATGTGTGGGGCATAAATTGCTTTAGGCTGAACAGGTGGATGGATTTTGTGAGATTTTGAGAGTCTTTAAAAGCAAGGAAAGTTTGGTTAGGGTGCATATGGGCCCTTTAATGCTACCTTACCAAATGGCATTACACCAAATAGTTGAATTTAACCACTATTTTGCCATACATACATATAGACGTACAGATTTACTGGTCATAGACATAATCACTGTACACAAAACAGACTTAATACATTTCTTTACAACAACCCATTTCATATCAGAGCACTCTGAACTGTTTATCTTAATAAATCCAACAAATTGTTACATTTTACTGCATTTAATCTAATATTAGTTCATATTTACCCCATGTTCAGACATACAATACATAAATATATATGTTGTCTGGTTATTTCCCTGCCCTGTGTCTTAGTTTCAGATACTTCACAACTGTGTACACAGTCATATGTCACTGAAGCCCACTATAGCAGTGTTCACTTCCCACAACTGTTCAGAAGTGTTTCATCAAAAGGGGATTTCTTTTCTGCAGCTCAATATAACCAGACTCTTACACAGTTGGCATTTATTAAATTGTACTCTGTATCCAGGAAAGGATGATCATTTGGAGAATGGATATAGTACATCTCAGATATAGATTAGAAACTCCTTTATAATAAAAGCACAAACACGAGGAGTGTGAAGTCATCTCATCTCAACGACATGCAGATCAAGCCGTTTTGTCCTCTCTTCTAACAACACACCTCATCTTCTGCAGCTCTAAGTCTCAATCGAACTTGCCCTGTCCCTTATTTTTTTAATACACTGTCTCCTCGGATTAATCTGCCTGCTGAACTGAGCATCAGCAGCTGCTCCTTATCCACAGCATCAGCGCAATGACCGGACAGCCGCCGCTCGCAGATTGCCACAGAGACCTGAATTAATACTCAGAATAATTCCCACCAATCCCAAGAAAATCTCGTTGTGCAGCCGGGCCACTTGCCTGTGCTGGTTTATTGGGCTGTGGCAGGAATCAGAAATCTCTTTAATCAGGCCATAAGCCTCAGCGCTGCTCAGTTCAACTGCATCCTCAGAGAATCTGCACAAATGAGTAGAACACAGAACCGCGTACTATCAGCCGTTCTGGCCTGTAATTAGAAAGTGTTACTCTAATGAATGGTACACATACAGACATGCATATGTATTGTGTTATTGACAAAGCTGTCAAAAGTATTCACATTCATTACTCAGGTAGAAGTACAGATACTAGGGTTTAAAAATACTTCTGTAGAAGTTGAAGTATCAACTCAAGCTTTTTACTCCAGTAAAAGTGTAAAAGTACTGATTTCAGAACCACTTAAAGTATATAAGTAAAAGTAATGTAGGGGGAAAAAGTACCATTAAGAACAAAAGCTTAGGTAGCACCACAGGGGTCTATAGTGCACTAGCCCCCCTCCCCAAAAACCCCATTCTTCTAAAAGCCATAATGACTATAATGTTATATTAAAATGTTAATGTTGATAAATTAGGGATGCGCTGGGCTTCCTGTTTCAGCCACATATACACCCATTGAACATGAATGTAGTTTAGTACAATGTAAATATATTAAAGAAGCATTTCTGTTACTACTGAACATTAACATGTGTTTCATGGAGCAGAAGATATAATGACTAGTTGTCTATAAGTATTGTAATGAAGTCAAACTTCAAAGACATGTTATCAATAATCTTTACTGGAATGTAAATGTTCGTGAATGAAAACAAACTGAAATAAAATAGGAGTAACGAGACTATGTTTAAAATGTAAGGAGTATAAAGTACTGATAATGGAGTGTAAATGTAAGGAGTAGAAAATACTGATAATGGAATGTAAATGTTAGGAGTAGAAAGTACTGATAATGGAGTGTAAATGTAAGAAGTAGAAAGTACTGATAATGGAGTGTAAATGTAAGGAGTAGAAAGTACTGATAATGGTGTGTAAATGTAAGGAGTAGAAAGTACTGATAATGGAGTGTAAATGTGATGAGTAGAAAGTACTGATAATGGAGTGTAAATGTGAGGAGTAGAAAGTACTGATAATGGAGTGTAAATGTAAGGAGTAGAAAGTACTGATAATGGAGTGTAAATGTAAGGAGTAGAAAGTACTGATAATGGTGTGTAAATGTAAGGAGTAGAAAGTACTGATAATGGAGTGTAAATGTGATGAGTAGAAAGTACTGATAATGGAGTGTAAATGTAAGGAGTAGAAAGTACTGATAATGGAGTGTAAATGTGATGAGTAGAAAGTACTGATAATGGAGTGTAAATGTGATGAGTAGAAAGTACTGATAATGGAGTGTAAATGTGAGGAGTAGAAAGTACTGATAATGGTGTGTAAATGTAAGGAGTAGAAAGTACTGATAATGGAGTGTAAATGTGATGAGTAGAAAGTACTGATAATGGAGTGTAAATGTAAGGAGTAGAAAGTACTGATAATGGAGTGTAAATGTGAGGAGTAGAAAGTACTGATAATGGAGTGTAAATGTAAGGAGTAGAAAGTACTGATAATGGAGTGTAAATGTAAGGAGTAGAAAGTACTGATAATGGAGTGTAAATGTGAGGAGTAGAAAGTACTGATAATGGAGTGTAAATGTAAGGCGTAGAAAGTACAGATAATGGAGTGTAAATGTGATGAGTAGAAAGTACTGATAATGGAGTGTAAATGTGAGGAGTAGAAAGTACTGATAATGGAGTGTAAATGTAAGGAGTAGAAAGTACTGATAATGGAGTGTAAATGTAAGGAGTAGAAAGTACTGATAATGGAGTGTAAATGTAAGGCGTAGAAAGTACAGATAATGGAGTGTAAATGTGAGGAGTAGAAAGTACTGATAATGGAGTGTAAATGTAAGTAGTAGAAAGTACAGATAATGGAGTGTAAATGTAAGGAGTAGAAAGTACAGATAATGGAGTGTAAATGTAAGGAGTAGAAAGTACAGATAATGGAGTGTAAATGTGAGGAGTAGAAAGTACTGATAATGGAGTGTAAATGTAAGGAGTAGAAAGTACTGATAATGGAGTGTAAATGTAAGGAGTAGAAAGTACTGATAATGGAGTGTAAATGTAAGGAGTAGAAAGTACTGATAATGGAGTGTAACTGTAAGAAGTAGAAAGTACTGGTAATGGAGTGTAAATGTAAGAAGTAAGTAAGGTAATGAAGTATTTGTACTTCATTACTTGACACCTCTGGTCATTGACATTAAACTTGATCTCAGTGTCAAAGTCATCTTAGACAGAAGCAATAAATTAGTTATATGTTACTCTGAAAGAAGCCCTATAATAGTTTTTAATGTATGTTAGTGCATCCTTCACTCATTTCCTGAGCAACAGTGATCACCTGTTTATGTATATTAAGTGTGTTGGCACTGGTGTCAGTTAAGGGCGACATGGAGATGGGGTGTCCAGTTATTAAAATTTTGTTGAAAAATCATATACCTGATGGATATTAATAATTATGTGGCTGAAAATTACAGTTAAAAACTCTATTCAATTCAAATCGACCTATTCCATAACAGTAATGAACAGTCCTTCTTTATTCTTTCATATTAATATCATGCTTAGTTTTTGATTTACTATTTTCATCATGTTTTTTCTAAAAAAACATTTAAAAATCACTGTATTTGGGTTTGGTATGTTAGCACAATGTAAAATAAAAATATTTTTTGTTATTATAGTTTACATTTACAGACACTTTAGGGATTATGTTTTTATATTTCTTAAAATTAATTGAAGTACATTTGCAGGAACATCTGCTCACCTGAAGTAACATAATAAAGGGATGGTGTAAAGGTTGCTAAGCAGTGATTTGCCATAATTGCTAGTGGGGACCCCTAGTGGCTTGGGACCGCAGAGGTTTATGAATACTAAAATACTAATGGAATGTTCTGGTATAATAAGTAGATGTGAGATTCTTGCAGTGTTAACTTTCCACAAGTGTTACTGTAGATGCCAAAAGCTATAAATAGCTGACAGACGTTTGCCTGGTACTACATCGCATCCCATATAGTATAGGAAAATCAGTTCACACTGTGGCCACCTTAGCAATGCCATCAAGGGGAGAGACCAAAAAACTTAAAACAGAAAATAACAGTACAAACATATTTGAAATCAATGAAAAAAAAATCTAAGAAAAACCTTACAAACACTTATGTCCAACAACAGCAAGCAGGTTGGCTCTTTTTCTTGAGGGTCAGGACTTGCTTTGGAAACAGACGATGCCATGTTGGGTGTTTCAAACCATTTATTTTTTGACTGGTGACCGATCTCATCCTTTATAAAGTCAATTATTTAAAAAAAGCACATTTTGAACAAGGATAAACATCCTATTTACAAGTGGCTAATAAAAAAAATAAAAAATAAAAAAAGCAGCTAACTTACCCCACACCTATCACTCATTTTGGAAAATATTCCATTGTATATTCCATTGTAAACTTCATTAAAGCTTTATAAACAGTAGGTGTAGATATTAGGGGAGTTTCTGTGAGGAGAGAGAACTTGGTAAGTTTTAGTGTGTCTGTAATGTCCATCTCTCCAACATACCTAAGTAGGAAGGAAAGGGTTTAAGTGTTTGTGTGTTGACATTTGTAAAGTGTTTTCCAGGCTTGAGTATGTTATTAAAACCTGAACATTATAGTCACGATAGGCTGATTGTATATATACATACATTTTGGTTCCTTTTTTGGGGCCACTGTACATTATATTATTATATTTACTCTAAAGGGTAACAGAGCTGTGTAGCACTTCAATGGGAGCATCAAAGTCTTGTTACGTACACTATATTTGTCTCATTTCTATGGGGCATTGAAAATAAATGTATTTGAAATGAAGTGTGTGTGTATATACACATTATATTGCAAGCCGAACAGATTTGAAAGCCTACAAGGTTGTTTAAAGTATTATAGACAATAATGTTTATGTCCCTGGCTCATACTGAAACAGTATATTGTTTTGTGTGTTCGGTGCTCAGCATTTGCTTTATGTTGAATAGGATTAAATGGAGGCTGCCAGAGACAGTCTGACTCTGTGTTTCTTTCTGCACGCATCCTCTTTTTCATCAGCCTGCTGAATAGACACGCTCAAGTTCAGTAAAGCTTCAATGCCATGTTCATTGTGAAATTGCTGATACGATTTGGAGTCTGATAGCTCTGCCCCTGTCTGTGTTGCATCTCACGCATAATTCCATTTCAGCTAGGAATTTTCAGATACAGCGGTCTTGATAGCGGATCGTAGAGTATTAGTAGATAGTTTCGTTTTTTGCTTTATTTTTTGGGCAGAGCAGTTTTAAACACTTGTAAGTTAATGATCAGGTTTGATATCATTGCTGTCCATTTACCTTTCATTGATGTTTTTACTATTAATTCTAAGAAATAGAGAAGGGGTCTGCATATGTACCTATATATCTGTGTTTATAGATATACAACATTACAAGGGATAGTGAAAAATCACATTATTGGGCCGGCCATTGTAAAATTTTTAGACAATGTAAGTTTCTGTTGCCAGAAAAAAAAAAAACAGAAACCGAAAAAAAAAAAAAAAAAAAAAAAAAAAAAAAAAAAAAAATATATATATATATATATATATATATATATATATATATATATATATATTTTTTTTTTTTTTTTTTTTTTTTTTTTTCGGTTTCTGTTTTTTGGGCCCACTGTACATTATATTACTATATTTACACACATTGTTTTAAAGTTTTATGATGAATGGACCAGTAGCAATGCAACGAAATATCTTTGAAAAAAAACCTAGTTCCGTTGACTTCTAGATGTTGACCTCTCTTGTAAAGTTGTACTTTTTTAGATGCTTGTTTTTTATTGGACAACGACAATACATAACATGCAAAGTAAATCAAAAGGTTCACATTATCTTCAAACTAAAATATGGTATTTTTCTACCAATTATAGTAAACAGTGTTGTTTCAGAGTCTAACATGCTGTTAAAAAAATAAGCATAAAATATAAAATGTTTCAGAAACTAATTGTACATGTCTTTAATATGGTAGATACAGCAAATAAACAGTAATTCTCTTCTCTGTTCTTATTTTCACTTTAAAAATAAAGAAAATTTAACCAGGGTCACCCAAACTGTTGCATACCACTGTATATGGGCATGTATGTGTGTGTGTATGTGTGTGTGTATGTGTGTGTGTGTGTGTGTGTGTGTGTGTGTGTGTGTGTGTGTGTGTGTGTGTGTGCAGTATGGTGTGTGTAAGCTGGAGGAGAACAGACAGTAATTATCTGACCTACATGTGGGTGTCCTGATGAGACGGAAGTGAAAATGAGAGTGTGTCTTTGTGTCCCGTTCTCGCCGTGACACAATCAAAAACCCCGGATTTATGAGCATCCAGATCCCTCACAGGGCTTAGCTCTGTAAACAACTGGGATCAGGCCGCCGATTTAAGAACATGTACCACTTGCACTTGGTACTTTTGGTCAAAGAAGATTAGGCATGACAATTTTTAATTTGTCTCGGAATCTGTTTTATAAGACGATAATACCTCAGCTGCCTTTTTATAGCGAGGGGCTGGGATATTCTTATGAGGAGCGGCCGAATCAGCGTTGGAGCAATCAGAGGGTTGAGAATCATGAGAGATAAGGATCATGGGAATCGCTGGCACTTTGCAAATTAAAGCGGTGAGACTTAAGAAAGCTTAAGCAACCCTGTGATTGCCTGGTGCTCACATGAAATCCTCAGATCAGTAAGGAATGATGAAATTTCAGTCGCTTCAATCCATCTTTTTACAAGGCAAATGAAATGCTCACACTCACACACAGCTGGTGCATATCCCACCTCCTACCCAGCATGCTGTTTAACCTGCTAGAGCTAAACTGGGCGCTGGGAGTAGCACACTGTCAAATCCCTTTGATCTGTAAGAGTGAGCTGTAAGTCTGTGTCCCTCTGTCCTGAGACAACCATGATAGCTTATCTTGTAACTAGAATCTCTGATCCATGCAGACAGAATTATTCTGGTCTGTAAAGTACTTAAACGCAGCAAATCTCACCGGGACATTCCTCCAGCTTTGCCCTCGGTCTCATAAACATCTCTTATCCCGAGTGAGCAAGAACTGACATCTGATGAGTTTTTCGTTAATAAGACTGGACTTAATCAGACAGTAAACAGGAATACAAAAACACTGACGACAATAATAATCATATCTCAGTATGGATAGGAGTGTTACAATAATCTTGATGCGAGGTGGGTGTAATCCTAGAAGTAACACGTTGTGTGTGAGGAAATAAAGCCTTAACGGACCACCTCATAACCATACACACATGATATTGTGGCAGATCCATTAAACTTGTGATGCCTGTAATAAAATATGATGAAGTGCGCATGGACTTCCATGTCAACACCTCACAGCTCTTTGTAAAAACATTTATATATTTTTTTTTTTTCCAAAGAAATGCCAGGCGTGTGCATGCTTGTGATGAATGGATCAACAGAAAGGTCCAACAGTTGTTTGGAATAAAGGAATAAAGTTGGCATTTTCCTGTAAAGTTAGCATTCCAGAGATTTGAGGTAGTGTTACAACAACAACAACATTAAAAATCAATCATCAGAATTATTTCTATTCATCCACAAAGTCCTGGCAACTCCGTTCTCTTTGTTGAACAAAAGCAAAGAATGGCTTGAAAACAGACAGACAGATCTCAACAGACCTATAGCCGCTGGACCTAACAGTCCATATTGGTATTTATGCACCATACAAAGCTATGTGTGAGACTCTGGAACTGTTTTACTGATCTATTCTCTGGTCTGATTTGATATTTGTGTTTGTAGATAATCAGCAGTAGAATACAGGATGCATTGCGTCATATGGAATCCTAAGGATTTCCTAAGTCCCATTATCTATTTAAGGAAAAAATGAAAATCACATGGGAAAACTGTTACACAACTAATTCACACTGTACCTGCTGTTACTGAATCACATGTTTTTTATAAAGCAGCAACAGGCCATGTGCTACTGTGATTTTATCATGGGGAAGGTGTTCCCTGTTCACAGTATTTCACGATATCTGGTGTTTCTAAACAGCGACCAACATAAATATAATAAAATACATAATTATTCAGTTCATTTTAATTTAGGTCACTCGTCACTGCAGTCATTTCATTAACTGTTTCATTTTGTCACATAATAACATACTCAGATAACATAGTTCTGCCAAAAAGACTCCAGATTTAGAGGAATGTAAAACAAGGTTTAATACTGGATAGGGTGAACAATTAGAAGGTTAGTTATTGTAGAACATGAAGAACAGTCTTTGGCATAAGCCCAGTCCTAGGTCCAGGTTTTTAAGTGTGCAGACCCTCGTAGATCCTGCTGGATACGGACAGCAGGGGCGAAGCCGGCTCCCAGGACAGCAGGACTGTGACTTAACTGGTGGTGGTGGGGGGGAGGAGGGCTGAGCACGTAGAAACATTAGCACCTGAAGGCAGCAGAGAGAGAGCATGAGTTGAAATCCTTTTAAAGACAGGTGTCAGCCTGCGATTGGTTGGAGTAATGGATGAGAAAGTGACGTAGTATTAGAGTTTTCCTGGCAGAACTTTCGCTAAAGCTTATTATTGCTGTTTTATGCAAAAACTTTAATTTTTTAGAGCTCAATTCTTTTTGGGGTCACCAAATTCCCTGCTGTGTACATAAGTGCACAATGTAAGACTTTAAATACTGCATTCTGCCCCCGCCAGTGTCCTGCATAGCTAAAAAATAGCCATTTGATATTCAGTCACATCCAGATACAGTACAATCACAATTGGTGCACTATTTGGCTGTAGATGCCAGAATTTCCAAACTTACATAGCACATTATGCAAGGAGTACAGAGCCGTTTGATGCTACTTCTGACTAATACATAGAAAGCACCGAAGCATGTAAGCCATTTAAGGGACATTCTTTAGATTGCAGTTTTACAGTGACTCAAAAAAAAGGAAAAAAATAAATAAATAAACATTTTAATTTAAAGATATGATATTAATAATGGAGGTGATTGGCATATCTGCTGATTTTCAGCCTATTAGCTTGGAGACCAGTCTAGCTCTATTTAGTTAAGTTAATCAGTCCCTCTCTACTCTTACTTCGGTACACTGGGTGGTCCATGCAAGCAGCATTAAAGTCAAACATTATTACATAAACAGCACAAAGTTTTTTCATGACATGGTGCAGTAATACCATGTATTAACATATATTGTCAAGTCAAGTCAAGTCAATTTTATTTATATAGCGCTTTTTACAACGGTGTTGTCTCAAAGCAGCTTTACAGAGTTTTGAAAACAGTTATAACATATGTCCCCCAGTGAGCAAGCCAGAGGCTACAGTGGCAAGGAAAAACTCCCTCAACTGGAGGAAGAAACCTTGGGAGGAACCAGACTCACAAGGGGAGACCCATCCTCCTCTGGTCAAACAGTATTTAGAGTTTAAACTAAACACCAAAGAAAGGAGTATTTTACTATGTATTTTACTATGACTTTAATTAAAACCCAGCAACTTTCTATTTTACTATGTATTTTACTTTGACTTTAATTAAAACCCAGCAACTTTCTATTTTACTATGTATTTTACTTTGACTTTAATTAAAACCCAGCAACTTTCTTGGCTTTATGTAATTATGTTAATTGGAAATGGTGGAATTTCTATTGTACTCTGCTAGAATTGTAACCCCATCAAGTGTTTTTTTTCTTTTTTCCCTTAACATCCCCCCCTGCCTGTTATTATCACTGCAAAACGTATTAAAGAGAAAGTGACAAAAAAACCAAAAAACTCAGCAACTTTTGGATATGAAGTTCCATCATTTATTTATAGTTTTTATTACCTGCTGCAGTCTATCCCTGCTCCCATGATCCCACTGCTGCCTGTCTCTGGAACTAAAGAAACAATCTGCCATTTCCCAATAACAAATTGTTGTGATTTGATTTTGTGTTGATGATGTGTGTAACTCACAATAAAAACATAAACGACAACACAAGTATGCTAAACTCATGAGCTTGAGCTAAGCTGTCCAATATTTGAGTCATTCAGATGTCAGTAGTAGTGAGTCAGAGTAATTAGACTTGGTGGTAATTAGACTCATGTGCTTGTTCTCTACAGAGGAAATGTTTGGTTCCATTATCCCTCAACAGAGCTCAATAACACTGATATTAATAACTGGTCATCACATTGAGTTATTAATCTTCTCATACTTTAGCAGAACTCAGTAACACTGATATTAATAACTGGTCATCACATTGAGTTATTAATCTACTTATACTTTAGCAGAACTCAGTAACACTGATGTTAATAACTGGTCATCACATTGAGTTATTAATCTACTTATACTTTAGCAGAACTCAGTAACACTGATGTTAATAACTGGTCATCACATTGAGTTATTAATCTACTTATACTTTAGCAGAGCTCAGTAACACTGATATTAATAACTGGTCATCACATTGAGTTATTAATCTACTCATACTTTAGCAGAGCTCAGTAACACTGATGTTAATAACTGGTCATCACATTGAGTTATTAATCTACTCATACTTTAGCAGAGCTCAGTAACACTGATGTTAATAACTGGTCATCACATTGAGTTATTAATCTACTCATACTTTAGCAGAACTCAGTAACTCTGATATTAATAACTGGTCATCACATTGAGTTATTAATCTTCTCATACTTTAGCAGAGCTCAGTAACACTGATGTTAATAACTGGTCATCACATTGAGTTATTAATCTTTTCATACTTTAGCAGAACTCAGTAACTCTGATATTAATAACTGGTCATCACATTGAGTTATTAATCTACTCATACTTTAGCAGAGCTCAGTAACACTGATATTAATAACTGGTCGTCACATTGAGTTATTAATCTACTCATACTTTAACAGAGCTCAGTAACACTGATATTAATAACTGGTCGTCACATTGAGTTATTAATCTACTCATACTTTAACAGAGCTCAGTAACTCTGATATTAATAACTGGTCATCACATTGAGTTATTAATCTACTCATACTTTAGCAGAGCTCAGTAACACTGATATTAATAACTGGTCATCACATTGAGTTATTAATCTACTCATACTTTAGAAGAGCTCAGTAACACTGATGTTAATAACTGGTCATCACATTGAGTTATTAATCTTCTCATACTTTAGCAGAGCTCAGTAACACTGATGTTAATAACTGGTCATCACATTGAGTTATTAATCTTTTCATACTTTAGCAGAACTCAGTAACTCTGATATTAATAACTGGTCATCACATTGAGTTATTAATCTTCTCATACTTTAGCAGAGCTCAGTAACACTGATGTTAATAACTGGTCATCACATTGAGTTATTAATCTTTTCATACTTTAGCAGAACTCAGTAACTCTGATATTAATAACTGGTCATCACATTGAGTTATTAATCTACTCATACTTTAACAGAGCTCAGTAACTCTGATATTAATAACTGGTCATCACATTGAGTTATTAATCTACTCATACTTTAGCAGAGCTCAGTAACACTGATATTAATAACTGGTCATCACATTGAGTTATTAATCTACTCATACTTTAGAAGAGCCTTTTCTTTTGAATGGTTTTTCTTTTTCTGGTTTTTCTTTTGAATATATTTATTATGTTCTGAGCATGTATTCTTTACATCCCAACCCTGTGGATAATGTATACAGTGCATACTAGTGTCTTATAAGTAATAACATTTTCTGCTGTGCTGTTTGTTTTTAAATGCTGTAGTGAAATTACTTAATTTGTGTGTAGCGAGTCGCATAGTGTTGGCTTAAGTGTTTATGTATGCTTAATACTGACTAATACTGAGCCAATTTGATTGACTCATGTGATGATTTAGTTATTACTTTTAAATGCTGCAGGAACTTCACTTTAATATGTACACAGTGCTGTATACTCTGATTTGATAAGCTATTTTAAACGTCTTCTGTCAAATAACCATGTCATATGTTGATGAATTCATTATGGTTTCAG
Source organism: Megaleporinus macrocephalus (assembly GCA_021613375.1). Lineage (NCBI taxonomy): Eukaryota > Metazoa > Chordata > Actinopteri > Characiformes > Anostomidae > Megaleporinus > Megaleporinus macrocephalus. Next base: position 5,022,656 of record CM038715.1, on the reverse strand, counting down.
ATAGCTCTAAAATGCATTCAGGAGCCTTCTTTCTCGTTCGCTTTCTCTTGATTTTTTAATTTCATTACTGTCAAAGTCTGCTTTATGCTTCACACAGTGATTTCTCAGAATTAACTAAATGTCTCCATTTTCAATTCCAATATTTTAGCTATATTTTATATGGTAATAGTAAACGTAGCTGATATTATATACTGTGTTCGTTTTCCACTTTAAAATAGTTTCATACTGCAGATTTATGAACAGTAATCTTATTCTAGCTCTTATTGTCTCTAAGGACCTGAGTCTCTTGGGGTGTACTGTAAGCTGTTGTGCTGCTGATATATAACCTGGACGTTTAGGGAGGGTGATTACACTCTTCGTAATCTGTGTATACTCCTGCTCAGTGGCAGAAAAGCATAAGAAATTGATGACCTGTTAATTCCATCTAGTTTTTTCTCAATAGCTTCAATAAGTCAGAATATCAGTGACTACAAGCTTCTTTCAATACTTCAGAAACCGCATCCCACTGCTATGTGGATTATGTCTCAGTGATTCCTATTCATCAGAATATGCCAGGATCGGCCCTGGCATCCATCTGTATAGCCATTTTTTTTATTGAGGAATATTATAATTTCCCACTGTTTTCTTAGCACAACACTTTCCCCTCCCCACACATATATCTGTCTTTTTATGCATATGATTACATTTCCATTCAAGAAAAGAGCAAATATCCTTCGCTAAGCCCACATTTGCTAATGAAAACATTTTTGGTTCTGAGATTGTGTGCAAATACATAATTCTCATGTTTGTGTTTGGGTGTGTTTGTATTGGAGAGAATGAGAAGCTCCAGTGAACCCAAGCCAATCTATAAATGATCATGAGATTATCATGAAGATCATTTGCATGGTGCTATAATAGGCAACGTTTAAAGCTGTGACAAGCAGCACTATCTTGTTGTTTTACTCCCAGCTATTATGCAAATGAAGTGCAGCCTCTTTGCCTTGTCAGAACAATGAGAGAGGGCACAGAGGGGGGCATCATCTGGGTCATTCTGGCTTTTCAAGGACTACACCCCCCCCCCCCCCCCCCGCCTTTGTTTAGAGCCAGGCAGCCAGTTTAGCTCTCCCAGAAGTGTCATTATACAGTAAAGTAGGCCATCCCAGGGCCCTGGTGCGATCAGGCCTACTGGACTGTGGCGCAGGTGGCTGACTGAACGTTCAGCTGGAGCATGCAGAAGTTGATTGAAACTGACACATCAAGGGAGCTGCATCGTACGGCGAGCTGACGTGCAGCGTGTGACAGTGCGCAGGCAAGGAGTCTCGAGGTGACACAAATGTTGGTGGGAAGAGAATATAGACTGAGACCATTAACCATCCGCCTGTGGGCAAGCACATGCCACTGACTGTACCCGGCACTCTTCGCAAAATGCCCATCTCTGTGCTCTGGCACACCCGCCCGCACTCTCTCTCACACACACACACCCACAACACACGCCCAGTGAGGCATGTTAAACAGGAGTGACAGAATGCTGGAAGGCAGCCAAGCTAATGGCTACGCTGCCTGAGAAAGGAATGCTTCAGCTCATATGCAGAGTGTGTGAAATGTTGAAAACGCTCCACCATTACTGTCTGGCACTGAAAGAGAGAGAAAGAGAGAGAGAGAGAGAGAGAGAGAGAGAGAGAGATGGAGATGGAGTGATCTTCCACTCACTTGGGATAGATCAAAATGCAATTCATTCACATTTTTATGGCCTACTAAAATCACTGCTGTTGAACTGTAGCAAGAGTTTATTGGGTTATCTCAGATATGTTAAGGTTCTCAAATGAGATTTTACTTTGTAAAACATTTATCTACATCATAGATCTGCTGTAAAGGTCATATGTCACTTACAATGAGCATAAGATGAGCATATCTGTTTCCTGTGCTTCTGTTTCTCAGATGAAAACTGTTATGTACAGGATTCTGCTACTCTGATGGGACTAATGAGACAGTTTTGTTCCTTTCTCGCTATATTTATTATTGCATGTAGTCGTAAATCTTATTCCTTTTGTAGTTCTACTTGTTTTGCTATCCGGTGTCGACCACAGGAGGATGGGTTCCCCTTTTTGAGTCTTGTTCCTCTTGAAGTTTCTTCCTCTTGATCTGAGGGAGTTTGTTCTCGCCCCTGGCTTGTTTACTGGGGGTTTGGACCTGGATTTTCTGTAAACGCACCACTACTGCTGTGATCGTTCACCTCTCAGCAGAATTTAGTAACATTCAGGAACAAGCTTGTGACATTGATTTATTAACTACTCATGCATTGGAAGCTGTTTTGGTTTGGGGAAACTCATGTATGAGAAAGCTTTCAATGCCTAAGAGACTTGTTTACACATATACTACTAATAAGATTAAGGGTGTTACGACCCCTGGTCATAATAGCTTTTTTTATTTAAGTCTGTTGGTGGCCATGTTGTTTGTGTGTGTTCTGTGACTTTGTGTGCAGGTCCACAACTTGCCACTAGGAGGCGTCTACCCTTACAAAAAAGAAGTTTATTCAAGTGCACCATTAGTTTACTTCTTTTAAACTTAAAGGAAGTGAGTATGCTTTCAGTTTACATTTTATGTACTTCTCAGTGATATACTAAACACAGCTATACTTAAGTATGCTGGGGTTATACTTACAAGTATAGAACAGTCTAAGTACATTTGGCCTTTACTTGTACTTAATCTTTTGATTGAGATAGTAGAAGTAAGTATTATTGCTCTGCACAAAAAAAACATCCAGTACAATATTTATTTAAAATTTGATTTATAAAGATTTATAAAGATACAAATATGTTTCTTAATCTGAGTGTGTCTTGATTATTTTACGTGTGTCCACTGGTGAGTGAGTAAACGTTGCTAAGTTCTATTTTAAGTAGTCATATACTTTAAAGTACAACAATAATATAAGCAGTAAATTATAAGTATAATGTTAAGTTCACCTAAAGAAAACTTATAAGCTAGTAAACTAACTGTAAACCTCTAAGTTTACCTTTAGTGTAGTTTCAGTACAAAAGCTGTAAACTAGTTGTATACTTGGTTTACTACTCTTACACTTAAAGTGTACTTAAAAGTATACTTTTAAAAACTAGAAAAGTGGGCCAATTTAGTCCCAAGAAGTATTAAAATAGTACATATACAAGTGTACTACTAGTACAATGACGTTAGTATAGTAACTGCATAAAGTATACTTAATAAAATGAACTTTAAGTATACTTATTTTCTGTAAGGGTAGTGGAATAAAAGATCGTCAAGCGGCCATCTTGGAAGACGTTCAGGGTTCTCTCCTTTGACCTGACCTGGAACAACTTCTGCCCAGATCAGCCCAGCACTCTCTGCTACATCTGTATATTTAGCTACAGCTTCTTTAGATTCTGTAAAATCTCTGTGGGACGTAGGGGACGGGTGTCTACCCTTTTCTCCTGTTTTGTGGTCGGAAGTTAGGGCTAGTTAGGGGAGTTAGGGCTAGTTAGGAAAGTTAGGGCTAGTTAGGGGAGTTAGGGCTAGTTAGGGAAGTTAGTGGTCGCTTTGTGTATTTTTGTTTGGTTTGTTTTCAGGTTTAGTTAGTCTAGTTCTTTCTTTAGTTGTCTTGTTTGTTATTTTGGCATTCGCTCGTCCCTGAAGCCAGTGTCCCATCCATCACTCATTTATTGACAAAAAACTTGCACTTTTCTGGTTTGAACAGTGTCCGGTGTTTGGTCTGGCAATTTCAGTTACGGCCTGACCCTAGACCAGGTTGTAACAAAGGGCTTCCACCCCACTTTTTGAAATTACATACATTTCATTTCATTATGTAATATTTGTAGCATAACAAGATGGTACTCAGTCTTTGTCAGTGTAATGTAGTTAGATAGTCTGTTTACTTTATATATTGTGACCCAAAATAAGAATGGGTCAGTCTGGAGGTAACTCACACTTACCCAGTTCACTTAAATGACTGTAGCAGAGAGTATTATGTTTTGAAAATTCTTAAGAAATTTGGTTCACTTATATACTTGTATACTTGTATACGTAACCTAAATCGACTAGATAGATAGATAGATAGATAGATCTTTATTGATTGAGGGTTCCCTCAGGGAAATTAAGATTCCAGTAGCATCATCACAGTAAACACACAAGAAACATATGAAAGGAATATAAATTAAGAAACCCAATGTACAAAAAAAAAAGAAAAAGAAAAAAACAACTGGGGAATTATTGCACACTATTATTGCACGTGTTTAATGTTACCGATGTTATTGCACTTTTTTAATGTTAACTAGTGTTATTGCACTTAGTCCGGTTGTGTTATTATCAGTCTACTATATATATATATATATATATATATATATATATATATATATATATATATATATATATATATATATATATTACAACTATATATATATATATGTGTGTGTGTGTGTGTGTGTTATTATCAGTCTACTATATATATATATATGTGTGTGTTATTATCAGTCTACTATATATATATATATATATATATATATATATATATATATATATATATATATATATATATATATATTCTTACTGAGATTTTATAAAATTACACATTCTTATTTATTTATTTATTTGTTTTTCGCAACATTACAAACACCAACTTCCCAACATAATATAAGAACTTGCATGACAGAATGACCCAATGACATCATATGACATCACAATGACCCAATGACATCATACTATCCTATATAACAATACTACATACTATCAAACATCTTTATTTCCTACTATAAATCACTGTTTCTGTTAAACAGATCTTGTTTGAATGAACATTGTATTTACTAAATTCTGATAAACAGTACTCTTTTACTATCCAGTACTGGAAACCCTACCTTCTCCCCACACTGTTAAATCACAGTGAAGGTAGCGGCGTGAACCCTAATTGGTCTGTTGGTATTCACCCGTGAAACATATTTACTGTATAAGCCTTGAGGTGGGTGGAGTGAGCTCAGAGGCTCAGCAGTGAGATCAACCATGTTATGATTAGAACACTCGCTTACTGGTTCACTCCATTAAGCCCCCTGTGGCCACAGGCACTAATAGCACTAAGGCCTCACCTAAAGCCCACCCCTAGCTGAGGCCCGAGGATGCTAGGCCACAGGCTCTCAACTCATACATATGGAGTAGGGGCCACAGGCTTTAGGTGCAAAATTCACAGTCAAGTAAAAGCACAGTTACTTTAAAGAAATAATCTAAATATATACTACTTAAATACTGAGTCCCCTACAGAACTGTGTAGGAGTTTGCTGTTGTTCTCTTTTTTGAGATTATCTAAAATCTAAAATAGAACACCAAAGCTTAAAAGGTACAAGTTACAGCACAGCAGTGCACCGACAGAGCAGAATTCATATTAGTAACTCAGTGTGAATGATTAGATTATAGTGAAAAGTAGATTACTTTTTTCACACATTTTTTTAGCATGAGTGCTTCTGCATTACTCTTAAGCCACCTGAGAAAATTATGTAATCTTTGTCATATCAAAACCATGAATATCCATTTTCTTCTGTCCTTCAGTTTAGCACAGCTGCCATTTTACAATGAAGGGACCAATTAAAATGTCCCAAATTACCTAATAAATCTTGTTACTTACTATGAAAATAAAGCTATGTAAGATTAAAGCCTGAAATGCTCATTTAACAGTCAGAGGTGTCAGGTTAGAATTTGTAACAGTTTTCTGGACCACGTCATGTATCTTTAACATATATAACACACATGCAGGTTTAAAAAAGAAAGTCTGGCTCGATGTTTAGGTTTTAAATGTAAATTCAACATGATGTAGACATAAAAGCAATAATAGATAATTAATTTACACCCCAGAAACATGCTCTTCAGCAGATTTTTAAATAACAAACTTTGCTGGCCAACGTCTCTGAAGAACATCACACTGTTTTTCTAAACCCAGCTATTAAAACTCGTCAGGAGTTTATCATGGATGTGTATCACAATAGTAATAAACTAATTACAGTGTCTATCCATCTATCCACCCCTCTACAATTCTATCATCTATCTATCTTACAATTTCATCTCTTTCTCTCTATCTATCCTACACTTCGATCAATCCCTCTGTTGTGGAATTCTATCACACAATTCTATGTCTTTCTATCTGCCCTACAGTCCTAACTCTCTAACTATTCTACATATATTCTACAATCATATCTATCTATCTATCTATCTATCTATCTATCTATCTATCTATCTATCTATCTATCTATCTATCTATCTATCTATCTATCTTAAAATGCTATCTAGCCTACTATTCTATCTATCCTTCTAACTTTATCCTACAAATCAAATCTTCCTCTACAATTATATCTATTTATCTAAATTCTTTCTAAACTTCTATCTATCCCTCTACAATTCTATCACTATCCTACACCTTCATCTCTTTCTCTCCATCTATCCTACACTTTGGTCAATCTCTCTGTTGTGGAATTCTATCTATCACACAATTTTGTCTTTCTTTCTATCAGCCCTAGAGTCCTAACTGTCTGCAACTCTCTGTCTATCCTACATCTATTCTACAATCCTATCTATCTATCCATCCATCCATCCATCCATCCATCCATCTTAAAATGCTATCTACCCTCTACAATTATATCTATCTAAAATTCAGACTATCCAAATATCCGTTTTTCCCTCTACAAGTCTATCTATCCATCTATTTTTTATAGTTTGCTTTGCAAGCGCTGGTATTTCCTTCAGGAAAAGGTTTGGATGACTACTGAGTTCTAAACTAAAGAAGCTAAATCTGGACATTAAACATATCTTGACCAAGTGACTACACAACTGTTTGGGTTCACAGTGAAATGTTCTTGTTTTCAATGGAGTATCTTCTTCCTTAACACAACAATGGACTGAGAGGACTGAGAATTGCTGATAATAGGACTATTTGCAAAATAAGCCTCTATACAAAAATAGACTTTAATACAAACATTTTTATTCTTTAAAAATCATCTGATACACTTACATTAATTGTGAAATGGACAATATTGTTTGTGAATTGCATGAAAATTGCATTAAATAAAATTCTAAAGTGATCCTAAACTTTTAATCTGGGGGGAACGTTTGTCCTTTATACAGTTAACATCCAGTACAAAGTTTCTTATCAACCCTCGATTAAATTGAATCAGTGCTGTGCTGATGATAAAATTGAACAAATCCATGTGGGCTGTCATGGATTTTTTCTGCATTCATGTTAATATTGTTTCTAATATTCTATTGTGTTTTGCAGGAGATGTATGCCTACGCTACAACATTAGAACAGAGATTGGTTAACTCTAGAGGAAACTATAAACTGGTTCATCAACAGAGCATACTCCAACTACATCAAAAGTGTACCTCCTCACACTGATTGGCTCCCAAACTCTCATATCTCTCTACGTTTCAATGATCTGTATTCCATTTACATTACATTCACCTATGACATGATACGAAAGGCTACACTGACTCAGAACTTCAAGCTGATGATATAGTCCAGGTCCACACTCTCACTCAAAGGCAGCACCGTCTTCTACTGAATTATCAATCAGTCTCCTTGTCAGAGAGAACACAGAGAGAGGGTTTGAGGAGCATGGCTGAAGGAAGCCATACTGGTGTAGAAGGCTTCAACAAGAATAGGCATGAAGGAACACTAGGAAGATGACATCCTCCTTTCTCCAGTACTGGTGTCTTCTCCACAGAACATCCAGAGATGTCCCAACAAAAGCCTGGCCTGGGTGCGCAGTGTGTCTTTGTGCTTGCTGCACGTCACAAGCTATAAAACAAACAAGCAGCCTAACAGGCTGCCACAGTAAAGAGCCTCCAGTCTCCTCTGCTCACTCATTCCAAGCCTCATCAAAATGCAGCTTCCTCTCGGAGCCGCCACGCTCTGGCTGCCAACACCACCTGTGGGGGGAGAAATTATAAAAACAAAACGGCTCCACCACTCAATATTTAATGCTGTGTAGGTCAGCGTGCTTGATTTGAAGTGAATCCCCTCAAAGCGCTCACATTTACATGGCATTACGTCACTACTCATCCATCAGTGCTGCACAGAGGCAGCAGAGAGAGAAAGAGGAAGTCTCTGGGTTTTTAAGCAGTAACAACAACGCAATACACTCGAGAATGTATACATTTAAAGTTTTACAATAATAATCATTACAAAGCTATTCAATGCACGTGTGGCCACATTATGCAGCTCCATGAACAACTATATATTTATTCGTGCAGACGAGCAATGCCTTCTATATAGATTTATGCAGACATTCACAAATATTTCAGGCTGATGGCTGATGTTGCTCTGGGGGGTAAATTCGTCCAGTCAGCAGCAGCTGTGTGGTGTCACCAGCAATAATGATCTCACTGTGCCTGGGAGCGGCTCTTCATCTGGAATGAGCGTGCCTGTAAAGGAAGTGTGCAGAATCATTTGCAGCAAACTTTTCTTTTTACACAGACTTTAATATACTTGGAAAAATATGGGCCATCAATGGCAAGTTAATTTTGTTTGTTAAAAATAATAATAATAATATGCATATTATACATATATACATATTTATAGTGTTTAAATTGTAATTACAGGTCAACTTGGAAAAAAAGAAAATGAGCACAACAAAAAATAAAAAAAAGTAAAAATAAAAATACATGTTAAATTAAAAAGATTTGAATTTTGTTAAATATACTGAGATTGACTGCCTATAAAATGTTGAGTTTCTGTTTTTATGTAGTATTCTTTGTGTTAACAATAAGAACTATCATCTTATATGAATATGACAATGAAAACCTAACATTGAAAGAGTAAATATAATACATACTTTCAGCATTTGATTGGCTCATCATGTTCATGCACTAAATATACATGTTGATATTGTCATTGATATATTTATCTATATTAAATCATGTCAGAAACCAAATTTCAATGATGGAAAACACTATAAAACACAAGGCAATGATGTGTAAATAATTTAAACCATAAATTTAACTGAGAATTGTACACAGACAACATATCAAATATTAAAACTGAGAATTTTATTGTGTTTTTAAAAATATATGCCTGTTTTGAATTTCATGCTAGCAGCACATCACAAGTTAGAACAAGTTCATGTTGACTGTTGTGTTCATGACTCTTTTAACAACAATATGTAAATGTTGGGCAACAGAGAAGACCAACTGTGGTAGTTGTGAAAGTGAAATGTTTCCTGTTCTTGCGTTCTACAGGATTTCAGGTGCTCGACAGCTTGGGCTCTCCTTTGTTGTGTTTTTCTGTTTCATAATGAGGCAAATGTTTTCAATGGGTGACCGGTCTGGACTGCAGTCAGGCCAGTTTAGCGATCTGATTCTTTTACTACAGAGTCATGCTTTTATGATGTGTGCAAAATGTGGTTTGGCATAGTCTTTCTAAAACACCAGCTGCTCCAAAACCTGAAAAAACCAAAACCAAAAAAAAAAATATATATATATATATGGTGTGCAAATCACCCATACCATGTACACAAATGTCATAGTAGTATCATGAATGCTGTGTGCTGAGGAAAATGCCGAATATCTTTAGACAGAAGGACGTGGCATCTATAATTTCCAAAAAGAATTGGACCACAGCACACTTCTCCACTTCAGCTCACTCCATTACAACAGACCCAGATAAGGCAGCAACACCTCTGGATCTGTTTATGTTTGGCTTAATCTTTGCATTTTTAGATTTTTAGATTTTTAGATAGTTTTAGATTTCCCTGGATTCTCTGAATCTTTAAATGAGATTATATATTGTAGATAATAAAATCCTAAAAGTCTTGGTTATTTTATGAAGCAAAACATTATTCTTGAACTGTTGCACTATTTTTGCCAAAGCAGTCTTTTATAAAGTGGTGAACTTCTCCATATCTTCACTTCTAAAAGACTTCTGAAGATCCTCCTTTTATAGTCAGTCATGTTACTAACTTGTTACCACTTAATTGTGAAATCTCCCAACAGTGTGTTCTTCAGCACTACACAACTTTGCTGGTCATTTGCCACTCCTGTCCTTTCATGTTATCAGGTCCAGTGACAGCTGTGTAATTGTAATATGTAAAAATTGTATTATTATTGTATTATTATTGCTAATAATAATCATATGAATACTAATACTAATCATTTTTTACTAATAATTTTTAATCAATCTCTAAAATCGCAGCCATATTTTAAAAAACATGTGAGATAAACATGTGATCGCTGAATTACATTATTACTGAATTAATCAAATGATTATTGATTTCAGAATCAAAAAAATGTAAACTACACCGACTCAAACATTTAAGGTTTTAAATGCTTTACTGCTAAATCACATGAGTATTTACTAAATAATGTCCAATAGTTCCTAACAGAAAATCAATTGAATTGTAACTTACGGAACATATATATATATATATATATATATATATATATATATATATATATATATATATATATATATAATTAAACTTAATAATTAAAAATGATGTAAGCTCATCATCACACAGTGAATATCATTCAGGATAGATTTGATCAGAAACAAAAACTGCACTTAGCAGCTGCTGACCACTTGATGGTGCTGTCAAGCAGTCCATGCTTGTTTTGTTCAGATTCACGTGACCTTAGATGGATAAGAAACAAGTTTTTTTTTTTAATGGACTGTAGTATTAACTGGAGTACTAAATGAAGTATCGGTACATTATGATAACATGTAATGCTTTCATGAAGCGTGTTCATGCAGATGTGCTGCCAACTTTGTCTACATCATTTGTATACCTGCACAGGGCTCAGCTTGTTTAGCTGGGCTTAGATTGTTTTTCCTCGATGATGCAAAACATTTTAAAACTTGATATTTGAAGGAAATACATCTAAAAAAAATCTAAATACTGTAGAAGAACACTTCTGGGAAAAGACATATAATGTCAGTTTCACAGACCCAGATTAATCTAAAGCAGTGGTCTCCAACCAGAGTCCTATTCCTGCTGGGCCTAGTTCCAACCACAATTTGCCACATTTCCTTCAGCTAATCAACCTCTTTCCAAGTCCCTGATTGGCTGGATCAGATGTATTAGAATTAAATAAAAGGCGGAGCAGCTTATGGGATACTGGCTGGAACTTAACTATGCAGGTAAGCAGTATCTAACTGATCTAACTGTAGACTATAAATCAGAATTCCATAGATAATCATAATTTAAATTACAATTTAGTCCAGAACTAGGCTTAATCCTTGTCCAGCAGACCTACTCTACATACCCACAAGTCTGCAGACACCAACTCAACCAATATCTCTTCTGAAATTAACAGTACTTATAGTTTGTCTCTGTTCGCTGCAGTAACAGCCTTTACTCTTCTAGGAAAGCTTTACAGTAGATGTTAGAATGTTGTCATGAGGATTTGGTTGCATTCAGCCACAAGGTCAGGTACTGATGTCAGATGATCGGCTCTGGATCACAAACACCACTCCAACTCATCTTAAAGTTATTGGATAGGGCTCCATCACTCCAGAGAATGTAGTTTTACTGCTCCACAGCCCAGTACTGGTGGGATTTATGCCCTTGTTGATGCTCAGCATTGGGCTGAGTCCAGAGGGTCATAATCCAATAGCAATGCTGGAAGAGATGTCAGGGAACTTTTGGATATATCATGTATCAGCTATTTAATGTTGAAGGTGTGTATGCAGGGCCAGATTAAAATGCTTTCCTAGCTTACTCTACAAACATTACATTATATCTATTACACATACCAAGTATTAATTGCTTCACTGTTTTGCTCACTCTAATATTTGCTCCTCAGCAAACAACTTATCATTATCAGCTGGGGTGTGTGGGTGAGTTCCCATTAGCTCATTTCATAACGAGCCCCAGTGCACATGGAATAAGATATCAAAACCACAGTGTTTATCCTAGTGTGTGAAATATCCCCCAGTATTCAGGGGCATCCACATTGGCTGGCTACTCGGGCATTTGCTGGCTACTCACTCGCCATAGCAGTGTTGATGGTTTATGAATTCGTCAGTAAATGCTCTTTTCTAATTTAGTAGGTCTTCCACACCTTGACCAAGATCTTACACATCTCCTCTTGCGTTAAGAAATGAGTTACAGTTCACTCTTCCAACAAATCCTTGGGGAACTGGGCAAGTTTTCAGGTTTCTCAGATGTATCTCCAGAGGCATCTCTAGCATAGTTACAGTTGCTAAGCCATGAAGACGAAACTGGGTACAGCAATTTGTACAGTGCCACCCTAAATTAAGCAGGCCAGTGCTGCAGCTCTAGTTAGTTAAAAATACCGACCACAGAAGCTCACCAACTGATGGTGAAGCAGCCAAACAATTCTCTGAATTTCAGTGGCTATTTTAACCCTAATGAGCTGGTTTCTTTCAACGTCCCTCACAGAATTGGACTGTAAGACATTGAGGGTCTAATCTATTGTAATCTATTGGTGTACCTGGATATTAGGTGTTACTGGTCACTCACCAAGGTCACCTATATATAGATCCAGCCATGTGTACCAAGCAAACACATATTATTGTCACAACGTTGTCTACTGTCTCGTTGTCTACTGTCTCAGACTTCAGGAGAAGCCCTCCAACCGTTCCAGCACTCACTGTCCTCAACAGTACTGTAATGGCTGTGGACTCCTACAAGTTCCTGGGCACAATAATCTCCAGGGACTTGAAATGGGACTGCAACCACCATGATCAAGAAAGCTCAGCAGAGGCTGTACTTCCTGCGTCAGCTGAGGAAGTTCAACCTGCCCAAGGAGCTCATGGTGCAGTTCTACTCCGCCACCATAGAATCTGTCCTCATCGCATCCATCACAGTGTGGTGTGGAGCAGCTCAGCAACCAAACACCACACCCACAGACTGCAGCGCATCATCAGGTCTGCAGAGAGAACCATCTGTGTGATGTTACCCTCCCTACCGGACCTGCACACGGCCAGAACCAGAAAGCGGGTAGAGAACATCATCCGTGATCCATCACACCCTGGACATCACCTGTTCCAGTATCTTCCCTCAGGTCGGCGTTTCAGCCAGTTGAGGATCAAGACCTCCAGACTTCAGAGAAGCTTCTTCCCACACGCCATCACACTCATGAACAGCTGAACATCACACACTACATTCTGGATACAGTCTACTACATACATCCATATCCAGATGTTCTCTCACTCTTCTTTCTCTGTACAGTCTACTACATACATACATCCATATCTAGATGTTCTCTCACTCTTCTTTCTCTGTACAGTCTACTACATACATACATCCATATCCAGATGTTCTCTCACTCTTCTTTCTCTGTACAGTCTACTACATACATACATCCATATCCAGATGTTCTCTCACTCTTCTTTCTCTGTACAGTCTACTACATACATACATCTATATCCAGATGTTCTCTCACTCTTCTTTCTCTGTACAGTCTACTACATACATACATATCCAGATGTTCTCTCACTCTTCTTTCTCTGTACAGTCTACTACATACATACATCCATATCCAGATGTTCTCTCACTCTTCTTTCTCTGTACAGTCTACTACATACATACATCCATATCTAGATGTTCTCTCACTCTTCTTTCTCTGTACAGTCTACTACATACATACATCCATATCCAGATGTTCTCTCTCACTCTTCTTTCTCTGTACAGTCTACTACATACATACATCCATATCCAGATGTTCTCTCACTCTTCTTTCTCTGTACAGTCTCCTACATACATACATCCATGTCCAGATGTTCTCTCACTCTTCTTTCTCTCTACAGTCTACAACATACATATATCCATATCCAGATGTTCTCTCACTCTTCTTTCTCTGTACAGTCTACTACATACATACATCTATATCCAGATGTTCTCTCACTCTTCTTTCTCTGTACAGTCTCCTACATACATACATCCATGTCCAGATGTTCTCTCACTCTTCTTTCTCTGTACAGTCTACAACATACATATATCCATATCCAGATGTTCTCTCACTCTTCTTTCTCTGTACAGTCTACTACATACAAACATCCATATCCAGATGTTCTCTCACTCTTCTTGCTCTGTGCAGTCTACAACATACATACATCCATGTCCAGATGTTCTCTCACTCTTCTTTCTCTGTACAGTCTACTACATACATACATCCATATCCAGATGTTCTCTCACTCTTCTTTCTCTGTACAGTCTACTACATACATACATCCATATCCAGATGTTCTCTCACTCTTCTTTCTCTGTACAGTCTACTACATACATACATACATCCATATCCAGATGTTCTCTCACTCTTCTTTCTCTGTACAGTCTACTACATACATGCATATCCAGATGTTCTCTCTTTTCTTTCTCTGTGCAGTCTACAACATACATACATCCATATCCAGATGTTCTCTCACTCTTCTTTCTCTGTACCGTCTACTACATACATACATCCATATCCAGATGTTCTCTCACTCTTCTTTCTCTGTACCGTCTACTACATACATACATCCATATCCAGATGTTCTCCTACTCTTCTTTCTCTGTACAGTCTACTACATACATACATCCATATCCAGATGTTCTCTCACTCTTCTTTCTCTGTACAGTCTACTACATACATACATCCATATCCAGATGTTCTCTCACTCTTCTTTCTCTGTACAGTCTACTACATACATACATCTATATCCAGATGTTCTCTCACTCTTCTTTCTCTGTACAGTCTACTACATACATACATATCCAGATGTTCTCTCACTCTTCTTTCTCTGTACAGTCTACTGCATACATATATCCATATCCAGATGTTCTCTCACTCTTCTTTCTCTGTACAGTCTACTACATACATCCATATCCAGATGTTCTCTCACTCTTCTTTCTCTGTACAGTCTACTACATACAAACATCCATATCCAGATGTTCTCTCACTCTTCTTTCTCTGTACAGTCTCCTACATACATACATCCATGTCCAGATGTTCTCTCACTCTTCTTTCTCTCTACAGTCTACAACATACATATATCCATATCCAGATGTTCTCTCACTCTTCTTTCTCTGTACAGTCTACTACATACATACATCTATATCCAGATGTTCTCTCACTCTTCTTTCTCTGTACAGTCTCCTACATACATACATCCATGTCCAGATGTTCTCTCACTCTTCTTTCTCTGTACAGTCTACAACATACATATATCCATATCCAGATGTTCTCTCACTCTTCTTTCTCTGTACAGTCTACTACATACAAACATCCATATCCAGATGTTCTCTCACTCTTCTTGCTCTGTGCAGTCTACAACATACATACATCCATGTCCAGATGTTCTCTCACTCTTCTTTCTCTGTACAGTCTACTACATACATACATCCATATCCAGATGTTCTCTCACTCTTCTTTCTCTGTGCAGTCTACTACATACATACATCCATATCCAGATGTTCTCTCACTCTTCTTTCTCTGTACAGTCTACTACATACATACATACATCCATATCCAGATGTTCTCTCACTCTTCTTTCTCTGTACAGTCTACTACATACATGCATATCCAGATGTTCTCTCTTTTCTTTCTCTGTACAGTCTACAACATACATACATCCATATCCAGATGTTCTCTCACTCTTCTTTCTCTGTACCGTCTACTACATACATACATCCATATCCAGATGTTCTCTCACTCTTCTTTCTCTGTACCGTCTACTACATACATACGTCCATATCCAGATGTTCTCCTACTCTTCTTTCTCTGTACAGTCTACTACATACATACATATCCAGATGTTCTCCTACTCTTCTTTCTCTGTACTGCACTTTTATTTATCTGATAGAGTCTCAGAACACTCTGTACCACCGTCTCAACCAGTGACTCCTCTGTTCTTCATATTTATATCTATCTAATTCAGTCTGCACTGTTCTTTACTGCTGCTCTTAGCACTTACTTTAAATATACAACTCTGCACATGTTAAGTTACAGGTGTGTCTGTGCGTGTATGTCACTGTCACTGTCACTGTGTGTGTGTGTGTGTGTGTGTGTGTGTGTGTGTGTGTGGGAGGATGGCTAGGTTGGGTGTGTTTGTTACTTTTGTAATGTCAGATATCGTGCACTGTGAGCTACTGTAACCAAACACAAATTCCTTGTATGTGTGAGCATACTTAGCAAATAAAGTCCAATTCCGATGTTGCTACAACGTTGTCAAGAGGTGGTGATTTTTTGCTTTGTCTGAACAAGGTTGTCACAACGTCACCACTAAATAAGATTGTTTTATGGTATTCTATCTACCTATGGAGTTTTATACAGATATAATGGTACATATTAAAGCTTCTTACAGGTTGTAACAATAACATACTGACAACGTTACCTCTACGCTGTCACAACTTTCTGAGGAACTACATTTCAACATTGTGACAACGTTGTGGACACCAAAACAGTACGTTGTCACAACGTAAGTGTTTAAGGGGTGTGAGGTCAGAGTAAATTGATAAATAGACGTCACCATCGTTACAACTCAGGTCAAAAAACAACAACAGACTTGCAGTCTGAGCTCTAACACACCTCCGTCTATCCGCTAACGACTCCTTCACTACGTTAAATGTTAAAACACAGGTTTAAACTCCAGAAGAGGAGCAGGACCGAGGAACACTGCCCTGCTATGTCTGGAAACTGACTTCAGCAACTGTTCCACAGATTTGGCAGACTTCAGCTCGGTGTGCGGCTTCGGTTTCACAGATTACGCTACCTACGTAACAGATTTAACTCATGCGATTTAGATGAGTGACACGCCGGCAACCAATAGAACCGTACAGTTGGCGCTGATTGTCAGCAACACAATCCAATCAGAGGGCAGCGTTTAGAGGGGTTTGGCCATTCATCGCGCTCCGGGACGAAGCAGCCCTCCCCTTCATCAAGACTCTGACCCGAAGAAGATCTTGGCCTGTCTGTGGAAGAAGGCTATTTTCCAAGGATCTGTTGAATCGTTTCTTTTGAGCCATGATCCTGTTTCGATACTAGGTCGTCAGTAGTTTAGTGATTGGGTCGCGGAATTGTCCCGGGGAACGAGGTTGGCTTTAAAAATGCCCAAGAATTCGCGCTATCAAAGCAGTGAAACACCGAAAACGGAATTATCGGCGCTCATGTGAAGTCATATTTGTTTGTTTTTGTAGAAGAGGGGAGTACGTTAGAAGGAGAATAGCTAATTGGGGCAGATATACAGGGACTAGAAACAGAAGTTGAAACGGAACACCAGTATTCGTGCTATATCTTGAAAAGGTAAGTAGCTAGCTTGCTGGCTAGTTGTGTGTCTGTGAGTCATTAGCTCGGTGGTTAGCTGGAAGGCTAACGTTAGCTTGGTTTCTGTCAGTTCGTTTAGGCGGCGTTAGCTCGCTGGTTAGCTAACACGGCCTCGGTTTTTCGGGGGTGGGGGGGTCAGGCTACCTAGCTGAGCAGGCTAAACAGGTTAGCCTGCTAGCCTAGCTAATCATAGATTCACTCTCACACACACTAGCTAATGGTGTGTGGTCTGGCTAACGTTAGCTAGGCTAGGCTAGGCTATGCTAGGCTAGAGGAGGTGAGTTTCGTGGGTGTTGTGTAACGACGAACGAGGACAGAGCGATTTGCTGGTTAGCGAGCGAAGTTGAACTGCAGCTCGATTTCTTTAGTTTGAAATACTGACTGAGTAAAATAAACAGTCGACTTAAGGTGCTTTGCCACCCTGTAGCTTTAAACGCAGTCAACAAACAAACCCGCGTCACTTGTAATCCACTTTAGTCGGGCTCAGTATTGCACAGCGATGTATTTACTAATCCGTTCAGTGATTCAACGCCTTTTAAATACTGTTTAGGTCACAACTTTAAGCATTCCCTCCTGTCCACTTTTAATCGACGCTTTCGTTGGCCTAGTGTTCCAGTCTACATTGTCACGGCTCATATTCGCCCTTGCTGGCGTGCTGACTTGAGCTCCGTGTTTGGTTACTCTTGCATTGCTTTGCTGTGCACTGCAGTGTTTGCGGTTTTTGACCTGAGCTTCTCGAAAACGTTGCATTGGTCCTAAAAAAAGTCTTGAAGTCTAAAAAGCACGCTTGCGATGGAAGGCCTTTTTGAGCCCTGCAAACAGATAGTCGACCCACCCTGTCACAAGCTACCGGGCAACGTTAGTCTTAAGTTTTTATTCAGGTTGTCTGTTGTGTGCGATTGTATGAATCAGTTTGTCACACTGCACAAGTCTTGATGTAACTTGCACAGATTTGAATGCATGCTCGTTTATCTGAAATTGATGTGACTGAGTGAGTTCGTTAGTGACCTTTGTCTTCAGATTTTCTGTTTGCTGATTTGTTTGTCTTACCTTGTGATTAAATTGGGCCAACAGTTTAATAAGGGTGGAGGAAAAATCGATGTTGCATAATATTGCGATATTTTGTGTTGTATCGATACACGGATGCCAGCTATCCATATTTTATTGTATACATTTGAACAAAGTTCAAATCAGTCTGTCTGCTTGACAGTCCCAACAGTAAAATTATTTAATTGACGTGAACAGACTGAAAGTTTTGATTTGATTAGACAGATGTTGCAAAGGTTTTTCTTTGGGAACAAAATGTGCACGTAATGGTAATATATAGCAATACATGTTATATGTATTCAACATTTTGCTGTAATAAGTAGTATTCATGTATATATTGTGATAAAATATTGTATTATGTCTAAAGTATAGCAATAATATTGTATAGTGGGATATTTAGTGGTTCCCATCCTTACAGTTTAGTGTGTGGCGATTTTGCCCATTAATTTGCAAGTCTCACATTAAGCTTGAGCAGGTAACTTGGCTTTTTCTGCCTTTATAATTTGTAATACAAGCTGAAATTCTCGTAAGTTAAGTGTGTCAAGTTCTACGGTTTTGATTTTGAAGCAGTTTAATGAACGTATGTATAAAATGTAATTAATTACTGCAGGTTGGTTGATTTGCAAAGTTCTGGAAGTCATATATCATGTTATACCCTGTGAGATCTTGGTGAAGCAGTAATTCAGACATGTTGTAGATCTGGTTGTAAGTCTGGTTTATTTAATGTTGGTCTTTCTGCAGCCAGTTAGTTGCCTAGCCTGTTGGTCAGTTTAACAAAGTGATTTTTTTCTCATGTTATTTTTCTGTTCTTACTAGGGTTTAAGATATTGATATTTCAGTGTTGCAGTATTATATTTTGTGATACTGTGTTGATATTACAACAAATTTTTTTATTAAATTGTAACCTCTTTACCCTGATGTGTGTTAGATGGCTAGTTTTCTTCCTAATTTACAGCCCTAATGTCTACCATTCCTGGAAATAGAACGTTGTCTAGAGGGTTGACAAGATTTGGGTGCATGTGGGTTTTTCCCCTACAGTAACTGAATTTAAAATGATCATGTTAGATGTGTATTAATGACTTGTCTGAGTTACTGGGAAGAGTTATCCAGATTTTGTTTCTTCTAAGAATGATAAAAAGCTGTACTAAACATTTGTGTGTGTATAAATGACTTTATCTTGTTTGTTGAATTAAGAGAAGCAGCAGATGGGTAAGTACCTACGCCTGGTGTAAGTCTCACTGTCATCTTGTCTGTCACTGAAACTTTGACCCATGTAGCAGCGTTACTGTTCTGGAGAGTGCTGACAGTGCAGACTACGTGCATCTGAAGCTGCCTGGTAATGGATCCGGGCTGCTGAAGTGTCAGAAGTATATGTGAGAAACAGAGAGGTTTAGTTACTTTACTGCTGTCCATGTATTGTAAGAAAAGCAGTAGAAGGAGATTTTGTATTAGACTCTGGCTTTGTTGGATGTTCTCACTGGTCTCTGAAGGTTAGGGAAATGCTGTTTTATTTTAATTTTTTTTTCTCACTGGTAATGTAGGCTAAGTATTTGCTGTGAGATGAGATGATTGTCTCGTAGTAGGAATAAACTCTTGATAATGATAGACTATTTAGTGTTTGACACTACTTGGCTGTACTGATGAACCTATTCTACATTTGGCTGCCATTCAGCCCATAAGTAAGTCTTAAAATTAATAGTTAATTCTGAATTGCAGAGGTGTTAACATGTAGGCTTTTCTTTCTTCTGTAAATTTTAACAACAAAAAAAGTAGCGCTAATCAGACCACATTCATATGAAAGTCAGTCATAATTATATGATTATAAGCATTTGAAATCATAATGCTGGACACTGAGCTTGTTTACATCTTGCGTTGTCATTTGTTCATCATATGTGATTATATAGACAAGGTCCATTTTTTACCACCTTCAGTTGTGAGTGATATGATTATAATTCGATCCCACTGCGTGTGTTTACACCTTCTTTCAATATAATGGAGTAAACTCTGAATGTGAGCCTTGTGACCAAATCGCATGTTGTGATACAGCATGTAAACAGCCTCGCTAAGTTGCTGGGAGCTAATGTAACCAACTGGTGTGGTTGGAGGCAGGGGTGAGTTTAGCATATGCCGCAGAGCCGAGCCAAGCAGCAAACTCAGCAATTAGCAAGTTGACCAACTAGCCTACCATAAACCTCTAATACTAACTGACTGTGTTTTGTTCTGCCAGAAAAAAGAGCCATATAGGTTTGTGGCTAGGAACTCTGACATTTTTGGGTTTTCATATAGCTTACAACTTGTAGAAAGTTCTCAGTAGTGCTATTGGTTGACTGTGAAACGTCAGAGTTCACTAAAATGTATATTGACATGAGGTTTCAGATATACTTTACGCTGTAGCTCTGTCTTATTACAAATTATTATGGTATTTCAACTGCAAGGTTTCGCTGGCAACAGCTGGTGTGACTAATGAAAAAGTAAAAGTGAGAAGTAAAGATGTATCGGCTGATAACCGAGGGCGGGGCTATATGTCACGGCAGAGCTACATGTAGTTATTAGCGCAAGCAAGTCATGAAACATGGTCTAAACTGGTTTATTAACATTTTTAACAAGCTCATGTGAAACAACATCATATTTTAAACTAAATTAACAGTGAATAAACTAAGTAAATTAAACAAATATCCCCAATACAGATATTTGGACCCTAAATTTAAAACAAATTCAAAATGAAAAAAGCAAATTAAATAAATGCAGTCAAAGCTGCAGTCATTAAACGCAGACTCTGTTATTTTAAACAAAAACGGCAATCATTATATGTAGACCTTGAAATGTTACTGCTGTTCTGTTCGTACCGGTCAGATCTGGTCTGTTCGGTGTTCTGGGTTATTAGTTTTGTGCTAGCTGTGCCTGTTAGCTCTGCTGTTTACTGATACTCACTGTATTCAGCCGCGTGGTGTACTCTCAAGTGCCATATCAGAGTAGTAGTGTTAAATGTCTTTGTCTTGGTTCCCCCGCGAGAGACGCTGATTTTTACAAATTTTACAGATACAAACTTACAAACTGCCCTGGATGAGTCCGTATCACATACGGTAACAAACTGCCAGACGGACGACATGTTGTCTGTCAGCGCATGTGGTGAATGCCGGAAATATAGAAATTAGGCTCGTTTGTTTAACGCCATCGATCGGCTCTCTGGATCGGCTAAATTGAAGATCACATATTTTGTTAGAAAATTGGCTGATGCCGATACATAGCCGATCGATCCTTCCATCTCTAGTAAGAAGAACTGTCTCCCAGCGCAGTCTTGCATGGAGGAGTTACTGGGACACAGGCTGTTACACTAAAAAGCTCAGCATCAGCAGCAAAATGACCTCCTTTGGTCTACTGGTGTGCATGTTTATGACCAAACTGTCAAAAACAGACTCCATGAGGGTGGTATGAGGGCCTGACGTCCTCTGACTTTGATGCCATTAACTGGCTCTCATGTTCCCCAGACCTGAATCAAATCCACTGACGTTATGCATCACTGCATCTCACACCGCCTAGTAGCACCACAGACTGTCCAGTAGCTCACTGAGGCTCTGATCCAGGTCTGGGAGGAGACCCTCCAGGATACCATCCTCCACCTCCACCTCATCAGGAGTGTGATATTTTCTGGAATGCATACAGGCATGTGGGGGCCATAGATATTACAGTGTCGCCTAATGGTTTGCTTTTGTGATGTAATTAATGCAAATTTGTTCAGCCTGTGTTTTAGTTTTTTGCTTCGATTTTCAATGTGATTATGAATCCAGCCAGTAGCGGGTTGATGATTTTGTTCTAAACATATTTTGTAGTTTATGTTTGTAAAGATTTTTACCTTTTATCTTTCGTTCATCAAGATATGATGTGTTATTTAAGAAACCACCACTGGCTAAGTACCTTGACAGCTATGAACTTGTGGGCGGCAAAGTTTGTGTGACCTTGGCAGTTCTGTTTTTTCTTACTAGATTGATTATATTTTTGTGGATAGTGTGAGAGATGACCTTATACTGCAACCACAACTTCCACAAATCTGTGCTTGCATGTTCTTTTATTTGACAAAGATTTAAACCTCAACTCACTTGCTGTCACTGTAATTGCTACTCTGTCCGCTTCAATGTAAGTACAATGTAAGGTAAAGGAAAAAGCACATGGTTACCCAAATAAGAGGACTCCATCGTGGTCTGGCAGAGCTCCAGGCCTGCTGCGGTGAAGTGGTGTTTCCCATTTGTCAGTCTGTCTTTCCTCTTGTGTTTGTAAGTCCTCCGTACTAGAGGTGTGTAGAAGTTTTCTCTACCTTTGGTGTGGTGTGGTCAATGGGGCTATAATGTGTCACCACATAGCTGTATTTGCCTTGTAAAGAGTTTTTATTTAGAAACACAGGAGCTGTGTTCCTGCAGTGATGTCATGTAGGATGAGTATGCCAAGTGTGAGGACTGCTGGCTGCGGTGCTAAACACTCGACTTTAAATATTGGCCTTGTGCGACTTGTCATAGCCATGTGATGCTGGCGATCTTCCCTAGCCGTTTAGGTCAGAGGTGTCAGGTACAGCCAGAAACACAGGCTGGCTAAAGGTTCTCAGCGTGTCATTGAAATCGATTCAGAGTCAGAAAGCAACAGAACCTGATCATTTTAATTTGCTTGAAAGTTAAAGCAAGGAATTTGCTGAATCTGTGATAGCACAAGCTTATGTTTTCCACTGCTTAAACATGGAGGTAGTGTTCATCTTATGTTCTCAGCTTTGAAAACTGTACAGTCTTTATATAAGTGTATTCTTGATTCTTCAGTGTTTCACATTTAGGGTAGGTAGAAATGAGTCCCACTTCTGCTTTTGTTTTATCGAAACTTAAGTATCGGCTGATACAGTACAGCACTTTTTCTTTAAAAACTGCAAAGATGGGCGTCTAAAAGTAGGCTGTTATGCTCAAACTACACAAACTCTACTGCCATATACAAATAATTAATTTGCATGATGTAAGCGTGTGTAAGTTTATCACAGGACCCAATTTTTAATTTTTTAAAATTTAATTTTACTTATTTATGTATTTTTGGTCCAACCCATACATGAACCATGAATCTTGCCCAGACCTAACACGCTACGCTTGCATACTGTCTGCAGTTTCATTTGTTCACATTTACACAAACTACTCACATACTTTGCCTTGTAACGTGTTCATCTGCGGAGTTTGACTAGCTGGCATGTGTGCAGAACTGTGAGGGAAGCATCTGCGCAATGTCTGGATTTGTATGTTTCCTCCTCAGTTATGTCATTGTTTGCTGATGCCATCCAAACGTTGTGTCTGCAAGAAGTGCACCAAGGCCTTAAGTGGAGATGCTTTGCGAAGCATGTTTAACCGACAGAAGGAGGGTGGCATTATGTTTAATTTAGCATCAGTCAGTCAGGTGCTGGCATCCCCAGTACACAATGTACAGATTCTGACCACGATGCTTTAGCTGTGTCAGAGTTAGAGTTATATGCTTTAGTGTGTCAGTGCTTTGCTGTGTCCCCTGAATGTAGTGGTGTTTTTGGGTCAGAACCCATAGGTTATGTTGAGCAGTCATTTTTGTTTCTCTGTGTGCTTTTATTACAGCAGAAATGCTGTTAAATCTAAAATGTTGTTCTTACCAGTGACACATAGCTAGACTGGAGAAAGATTTGTTGCAGTTGAAAAAATGGTATGAACAATAACGTATGTGCTACATACAATGAATGCATTTGAAATGTGTGCTTTATGGGCTTGACTGGGTGTTGGCCAGAATGACTCAGGTTTAACTCTTCTGCTTCTACTTCCCCACATAAGATCAGTACTGCAGCCATATAGAGCTGGTGAATACCATTTAAAGGGGTGTTCACATTTGATAGGTAATCTCCAGCAGACACTCTTCGAAGACTTTTTAGAACGTTCTTTTAAAAATAGTTTTAAATGTACGGCAATATGGCAGTGCACGCAAAAACCCTACCACATGTAGATTAACTAATGTTAGTCCGTGGTATCACAGTAGCAGAACGTTAGTAGTTGGTGTTGATTTCTGTTAAACCTAATCATACTTAATCTTATTTTATAAACAACAATAAAATATTTTTAAAAGGTTGAAAATAATAATGACAACTGGCTTCACTTGATTTTTGTGTTTTACCTTGTTCATGTTAACATTATGGTTTAATTACTGTTACTTTGTTACTGTGAAAAGAAAACTGAGATTTTAGTAGTTAGCTCAGCTGTAGGAAAAGACAAAATGAACAAGTATATAACTAAACATATCATTGTATACTATTAAGTTATAATACAAAATATTACAATATTATAGTAATGCAAAAATGCAAAGTCATGCTGATAATTGCTAAGAATGCTGTTAACAGTCCATGTATTTCTATCTATCGCTAGTTATTTGTTTTTAACTGAATTGTAAGTAGAGCTTTACTGTATTGGAAAACCTCTTTTAATTTTTTTCTTTGTGATATATTATGATGTGGAAAATGCAGGGATTCGCACCAGATGACTTATTTAAAAATAATTAAACATTTGGAAAGAACTAATCATTCTCAAATGATAAGTGTGATTTTTATTTATTTATTTTATTTTTTTAGGGGAACACTTCCACACAAAACATTCAAATATTAAGTATGAACTATCCTATATTGCACTTGGTTTCCACATAACCATCATATTAGCAGGTTCTCATTTTCTGTGAGGAGTCTACGATCTGCTTTGATTTAATTTACTTTCGTTTATTTATTCAGAGTTAGGAAATCCTTTTTCATCGAAGTCAACAATCTGTCATTACTGTTACCTAGAAAGTGACCATTAAAGAGTCATTATAATAATAAAACTCCAGGTTAGCTAGTTATTAGTAGCCAGACAGGTGCTGTTACCAATTTAAAAATAAAAAGTGATAAAATGGAAGTTATGAGTATTGTGAGAGCTCTCTGTGCTGATTATCAGAGTTTATCCTGAGTTTCATATTTGGTGTCCCCAAACAGTTAAGCTGATTCATTCGTTTATCTAAATTAAACTAGACTTTTTGTATGACTTGAGGTTCTGTCGGTTCTGCTTACTTGGTCTTGACGCATAGAAACTGGAGTCAGATTCTACAGACATGTGCTGTGTGTACTGATTATTCATCAAAATGGCTAATATTTAGTTGGAGTTTTAAACCTTAGTTCTTAAAGGTATCAAGAGGGATGGTGCCGATTGTGTCTGGGATTTAAAAAAAATGCAAAATAAAAAATAAAACGCTGCTTTCCAGTGTAGATAAATGAACTGTGCCGCCTGTCATTGCATAAAACTGTAGAAATAGACAGTTAAAACAGAAGTCGCAACACTTTTGGGGTTTACCCGAAAGTTAGACCATATTTAGGAAGTTTAGTCAGGTTACGATGTTTCCATAATGCTGAGTCAACTTTATTGTAAATTACTACTAGGTGTGGGCTGGAGGTTAGGGAACCAGCCTTGTGACCGGAGATTTGATCCCATTAACTGATAGGTAACGACTTAAGTGCCCTTGAGCAAGTCACCTAAGTGCTCCCTGGGTGCTATTGTAGGGCTGCCCACTGCCCCCTAGTGCGTCTGTCCACTAGTTAAATGCGAAGATCTTGAATTTTCCTCTGGGATCAATTAAGTGTCTATCTATTAAGTCCACATGGCTAAAAATTTTGTGTGCTTCGATATGATATATTCATTTGCTCATTTGACATGAAAAGCTCCTATGTACTGTATCATATGAACCATTTTTTTTAATTGTTAGTAATATTTTAATATTTTTATTATTTTCCATGTTGTGTGATACCATACTAAATAGTTTGTCAGAAATAGTGCACTGCAGTTAGAAGTTCATTCATTAGTCTAGTGTGTATGTTATGGTTGTACATGGTTTTAGATGTGTGTTTTACAAGATTCTACAGGTGTGGTGCTGATGTTAAGTAATCAAATACTGATACTTGACAGATGATAATTGCCCATCTTTGGTAAAGAGAACTGTATAGATCTAATATAATAACTTGGCAAATTATATTTATATGTAACATGTTATCTGGATTTGCAACTGATTGTCATCGGGCACTAAAGAGCCCTTTTAATATTGCTTCATGGTCTATATATTTTTAGATTGCAACATACTGCCTGATGTATGTACTTACTAAATGTTTTATATTTTAAATAATCATAATGTGTCTATAACTATTGCACGAATGTTAAAGGCAGACAAAGTAAATGAGACGGTCCAAGCATGTTGGCGATCTGGTCATTCCTTATGTCTGGGCCATGTTCACAATTGTCTACATGAGCTGTAAATCACTGCCACATGGTCATAATAAAGTTTCCATGTAATTGATTTATCCTATAAACGTTGTAGCGGCAGACTTTCTCTGGCTATTCATTCGCATAGTTCTGTCCGTGGTCTTTTCCTTGTTGTGACGTTTGGGATAGATGGCTTCCGTTCTCGCTGATGTGTAGTACCAACATCTGCTCTTGTAAGGAGGGCATGGATGTTTGTTTCTTTTGTTTGGTGCTTGAGATGCACGGTTTTACTCAGTATGCTGAAGCTTGTGCCATTTTGTGCTTGGTTAATTATGACAGCGTGGTATATCGTTAACTGCTACTGGAATGATGGCTTTTTAATGGAGATGGAGTCTTCCATGTGTCCATTATTCTGCAAATGCTGCTTTAGTCAGTTCCCCTGTGCCTAAGACATGCTTTCAGGACACTGGACACAGAAACATGATGGTGTCCAATAAGGCTGTAAGAAAATATTGAGATATTGAATATTGTGATATGTTTGGTAATACTGTATCGATTCTCAAAACCACAGTATCGATACACAGATTCCTGGCAGACAGTGAATCATTGTGTTGTGTTTAATCCAGTTTTAGCTCCGCTCCAACATTAACAAGCAGCACAAGGGTGCAATGTTATTGTAAGCATTGGCAAATATGTTCATACAGTGTTGTTTAATTATTGTAAGATCTGAAATCACTTTGCTTGTAGTATCGCAGTATATCGCAATTTATTTTGGATCGTGACTGCTGTATCACGATACGTATTGTATTGCCAGGTTCTTGACAATACACAGCCCTAGTGTCAACACTTTCATAAATATAGATAGATAGATAGATAGATACACCAATAGTACAGCTGTAACTAGACCAAGTACTATAGCTGATATTAGCTTAGACCATGTTGACTTATTTACTGAGAAGAGGAAACTCTGTGGAAGCAGGTAATCACCATCTGTTGTACTAGTGTTTGTCATTGTTGTCCATTCAGAAAATAAATGACAGATTTCTCTGGACTTTTTTTTATATTTTTAGCTGTACTCCTCTTTACAGCTGAATGTCCATGTTACTGAAAGTGTTTTTATAGTTCCTAATTAGTTACTTAAGTTTCATAAATCACGTTCTGTTCTGTGATGCGTTATTTATATGAGACTCCTGTTTCATTGCACTAATTTTCTCACATTTGCACGATAACACAAGTCTACTAAAATGCATGTTTCAAGATTAGACACGTCAATATATTTATCACATGCTGCACTTTCTGGACCCATGGAGATAAGCTGAACTCTTTCGTACAGGGATGTCATTCTACACTATAGGGGAGTCTGTACTGGTAGTGTTGATACTGATGAATATAACCACAGTTATCAGTTTTGTCTGTGGAGATGGTGGCCACCCATAAGATCATCCTGGATGTGTAATATACGCAAATGTCTTTTGCCAAGTATGTTACTAATACAAGAAATTTGTCTTGGTGAGTGCACACACTCACCAGAACAAATTCAATAAAAATACAATACATAGAATAAAGAACCACAATGAGTGTAATATAACAACCTTATTTTGAGTATTCTGTTCTTTCATATGCCATATGAATTTTAGATTCTTTGTTTCATTAAAAATGTGGGTTTTTAGTTAAGTGAGGCAGCCCCCCCAGTGATGTGTTGTTGTGCTGTGTAAAGAGAGTGTGTGGTTCACACTACAGGATAATTGGGCCTATTTTGAAGTTTATTCCCACTTGAAAGTCTCCCTATATCTGGTTAAGCTAAACATTTATCTTCTCGGACTGTCCTGTAGCGTGGGATGCCTGTAATCCAATTTTTAGTTCTCTAGTCATTACTTGTAAATATTAAACATGTTTAATATTTACAACTCAGTGTGCTGTAGGATGGGGCTGCACATTGATTCTCTGATGTTAAACATGAAGTTGATGTCCGTCAACCAGCGAAAACCAAGCTGAGCGGAACTTATGTCGGGCAGATGCATGGTGACCAAATTGCGGGCAAGATGGACAACCAAAGATAAACTTGTGAAGCTGTGGCAACTGCATGCGTGTCTTTATAATTTAATATTACCTGTAGTAACAGTTAGACACTCTCACTTGTTCTTGCGTAGTAGGAGTTTACACGAAGCTTCTGTGAGGTTTTGAGGATTTGAGCCTTTGGTGGGGTGTGTATATTTGAAAACGTGTGTAGATCATTAGTGTGGGGACTTAGGTCAAGGAAAAAAAAAACATTTTAAATACTGTAGTGTGGGGCAAGCATAAAGCTACCATATTCACTATGTTGCACTCCCATTCAATCACTAAGCAGTAGTGAATGTGTTCCTGTGTGCTTATAAACAAACTAAAATCACACAGCGTATTGTTGGCTGAACATTATCTGTAAATGTGGAATGTTTAAACTGAGGGCTGGCTTACTGTTCCACATATTTGAAGCCTGAAAGGATCTCCAGAATTACACACTTAGAAATTTTATGTTGTATTTTGCCCCAATATGTTAATTATGAGTATAATTATTAATAAAAATGTGTAGAAATTTAGAAATGTATGTATGCAGATGTGATGTTAACTTAGACTTTTAAGTCTAAGAATTTAGTTAGGCTTGTCAAACCATTTACAACTTTATCACCCTGAGAAAAAGAGCACTATAGGGTAGTGCTCTTTTTGTGTTAACTAGGAATAGTTTAAATATAATTTACATTTATCTGAGCAGAAAGATTGAGCTTTATGATTTCATTTCAGTTTGTCATTTTTCCAAGAGTAGGTATTGTGCCTAACTGACTCTGTCACTGTTGCCACTTTTAATGCTAACATGTAGAGGTGGGCGATATGGCCCTACAATAATATCACCATATTTCATGGTATTTTTGCGATAACGATACTCTTGGCGATATGACAAAACATTGAATAAAAACTTTCAAGAATACACTACTGCAATAAAATGAAAACTAAATTTTATTATTGCGATACTAAATAATGTGCTCAAAATATCTCCATATATCCAGGACTGAAGTAAAGTGAATGATACTGGACAGAAATCAAAAAAAGAGAGACAGACAAAAAAATCTGTCTCTAGTAGATATATAATGGGAAATGAGAAAAGAATTTTTCTTTTGCTAAAAACAGTAAAAGTAGTACCTGATTTGATAATTAGGGATCGGTGATATGGCACAATATTTCAGGGTATAATATCGTTCAAGATATTAAAATGTTGGTGAAATTATTGTGTACGATACAATATGGCACACCCCTACTAACATTCCCTAAAATTTCAAGGGACATAACAATGTCAGGACTCACAAAATTGACCACCCTTCTCTCACTAATCAATTAATTCTAGATCAGTTATTATTTGCATTGTTTGTCTATATCCAAAAAATGTGAATGCCTGTATAGAAGTGTTCTGCTGTGTATATACATATTGTGATGTTGATTAGTGCTCCAGTACTGGTCTATGTTGTGTGCAGCTGTAGCTGAGGCAGAAATGCCAACAGTAATTGTCATTTTGAGAGCTTTGAAAACAGATATTAAGATCAAACGTGTAAATGTCTGCATTTATTATTGAAAAATTACTTTTAGGGTGTGTTGTCTTCATTCAACTGTCTGCCAGTGTGTGTGTGTGTGTGTGTGTGTGTGTGTGTGTGTGTGTGTGTGTGTGTGTGTGTGTGTATGTATATATATATATATACGAGCTTGTGAGCTTCTTTGGTAGTTTGTGCACCAGCAAGCAGAGCAACAAGATGTTCTTCAACTTGCAGTTAGACATATTGGCAGTTTTTTCAGAATCTAGTGCGACTTGGTAACAAAAAATCAATGTGAATGTCTTAGTAGGAAAGGTTTTTAGGAAGGCTTATCGGTTTTGGTCCGCAGTCTGTTGACGTTAATGCCTGTGCTGTTTTGTAAGCCTGATGAGCCATAGTTCCTTTTTTAATTGATGCTGTGTTTCTTGCCAGTATTTTTACAGGGAGTCCTGTGTTTCAAGTTTCACCCTGTGGTTTGGACAGGAATGTCAGCGACAACAGTTTCGAGGGGGGGAGAGAGGTCGAGAGTTAGTGGTTTCGACCATGATCGGTGGGGGCGGGAGTGTGTGTGTCTGTGTGTAAGTGAAGTGAGAACTCCACTGCGCTCCGTGTGTGTGTGTTGAGTTTGGAACTAAAATCGTAATGCTTGTCTGCGTGCACTAAAAAGAGGATTTCAGTGATACATGTGAGTGTAAAAGGTGAGCTGTGGCTCTTTGAGAGCCTTGTTTACTCAGCTGAGTGGGACTGGACAGATATAGCCTCTCTCCATAAAGGGCCTTGTTGCTCATCTTTTGTTTTGATGCCTAGGTGATGCAACATGGCCCATGTTAGCCGGGAGAGTGCCCTGGAACAGTGAGAAAGGGCATTGCACGTCACAATACTCTTTAGCACTGTCTGCTTGAGTTAAGTTGGGTAATGAAATAGTGGTTTCAATTTCTGTTTAGTCTTTAGTCACAAGTCTGAAGGAACTATGTATTTGGAGTAACTAAATACAGACAATTAGCTCAACTCTTAACCTATAGTTTGTTTCTCTTTATTTTAGGTGCTAATCTTAATTTACTAATTCTATATTCAAGGCAGCAGTGTTAAGTTGTCACTAATTTATAGTTAGAGATGGATGGATGGATCGGCCTTGTATCTGTATCGGACGATTTTTAAATAAAAATATGTGATCGGCGATCGGACGATATTTCTCAAATTTAGCCGATCTTGAGAGCCAATCGATGCCGTTAAACAAATGAGCCTAATTTCTGTGTTTTCAGCTAGCGTTTCATCTAAGAATAGGAGCCCTGCGTGAAACCCCCTCTGGCCAGTTCCTGCAATTCCTATCTGAACCACTAGGTGGAAATACATACTGTTTCATTTTTGTCAGACTGACTTAAGCAGCGACTTCGCGAGAACAATTTAAGCGTTCAAGAAAATACGTCCGTCTGGCAGTTTGTTACCGTATGTGACTCAGACTCATCCAGGGCAGTTTGTAACATCTGTAAAATTAGTAAAATCAGAGTCTTTCCCGGGGACCAAAACAAAGACATTTAACTCTACTAATCTGATACAGCACTTCAGCTGAATACAGTGAGTATCAGCAAACAGCAGAGCTAGCACGCACAACTAGCACAAAAAAACAACCCAGAGAACCGTGCAGACCAGATCTGACCGGTATGAACAGAACAGCAGCAGAAACAGCCAGAGAGCTAAAGAACCACAGCCAGAGTGATGGAGTTTATAGTTCAAGATAAGCAGATCTTCTCAGCTGTAGAAGATGTTCATTCTGCTGCTTAATATTCCGTCTGGATCCACGCTTTGCTGTTCCTAGATACTTTTCAGATGTGGCTCTTCTGGAGCTGTATCAAGTGTTTTACTCCCACATAGACCAACTTCTAATTTAGTTAAAAATACTATGCTGTTTCACATGAACTCGTTAAAAATGGTAATAAACCAGTTTAGGCCATGTTTCATGACTTGCTTGCGCAAATAACAACATGTAGCCCTGCCGTGGCATATAGCCCTGCCCTCGATTGGTATCGGCTATCGGCCGATTGCGCTGAAAGGTGATCAACGATCAGAATCGGCCATCTCTAATTATAGTGACAAGCACAATATTGTCCAAAAAATTTTCCAATTTAACCCCAAAAAGCACATTCATGACACGTAGAGTCTTTCAGTTGACGCTAGAGATAATGGTATTAGCCCAATGTTAACAGAGAATTCTGCATTAGTTGTCATTTTAAATACAGTATTTCAATTAAAATTGTTTATTTTAAAGCCTAGTAGCTTTTAAAGACTAGGCTATGAAATCGTTAACAGTATCAGAAAAGGGTCATGGTAAAAAAAGTAGCAGATTTATTTATAAATTAACGCCTTTATTTACATATGGACGCAGCCATTATTTCTGACACGCAATGCCTGCTGGGTAGATGAGGTCAAATGGGTGCAGCGCTAAACTTGACTGTGGTTGGAAGGAGTGAATGTTAGTTACTAACCTAGCTTAAAGAAAACCATGTACATGGTACATGATATTAGTCTAAACAGCTTTCACAAACATAAACAAGGAGAATAGTTAGTGAAGCAGGGTGTGGACGAGTCGTTCAGTAGACCACCACTGGTGAGAGACTTGACGGAGGCTGTTGGTTTTGAGCGTAGACTAAAACACAATGCAGTGCCACAGTTTCCCCACACAGGAAGTCCAAAAGCTCCAGATTACAAAGAACCGCCTAAAGAACCATGAACATACTACTTCATTAATAAAGGAGTGTGAAGCTCAGAGACACTCCCGTTCAGTGTATCTAGCTGTTTACTGAGTGTGAATGTTTCCTGCTAGAAAGCGGAGCTCCTTTAACAGACACTCTCCTTCTCCGTCAACACCAACACACAGTTTCACAACAACTCCAGCACTGTGTCCACTCTCTCCTCCACCCTCTCTGTTCACCATTTACACTAACGTGGTGTGTGATGTCACCGCTGATGTCAGAAATGTTGCGTTCTGGCTCAAACAGTAAAGGCTGAACAGTAGCATGTTTAGCTAGCTAGCTATGTTCAAGAGGACGGCTGGTTACTGCAACGATTTGACATCATTACCCACTGCGCACGTTAGTAAATACAGAAAATGAAATAAATCTGCTACTTGATATTTATTTATTTATTTATATTTTACAACATGACTTAATTTAGTCATTACACCATATAAAGACTTACATGTGTTACCAGACAGGGTTCCCTTTAAAGCTTGTTAAAATTTACACTGAAGCAGAGTTTTGAGCTTCATCGTTGACCCAGTGGAGTATCAGCTCCTGTGGGATGGTAGACCACCTTGTGCTATTAAACTTTTTTTTTTTTTTAAATCATGCTAAAAGGAAAAAACAATGAAAGCTTTTTTTGCCGTTAGTACTCAGTACCATCCATTGCCTGTCTTCTTTCTCCATTGTCTGTGTTTGGACTTGATGTGAATGCTTCAGTACATGAACTTTATAAAAATCTTGTCAGTATGAGACTACATAATGAACTATAAACCATAAGCATGAGAAACAAGGATGGTATTCCCACAGTTGTTCAGCAGTCTGTCACTACTACCAGGAAAATTAAGTAAAACCAGGACTGGAGTTTCAGGTGACAGATTAATACAGAAAGCCCAAAGTGCATAGTGCATGTATGCCTAGTTCTAATATTAATGTTACTGATATTCAGCTGTTTTCTGACAAGCCACTTAGTAAGGAATTAGTCTGAATCTTGTGGTTTTAAATGACTGTCTTGTCACTACCGAAATTTGCCAGCAGAGCTGAAGAACAAAGAATATTTTTCTTTCATAGTATCTTGTGGCGTCTGTCCCATGTCCCAGTAAGACTTGGTGTTTGTAGTTGGGTCACTGAATTAAGCTAAGTCCCCTGTTTAGCGCTCAGCACTTGGAGTTGCTTGGCAACACCACAGTGTTTACTTTATTTTTAGAATAGAGCGCTGGCTTACTAGCCGGCCAGATTAAGAAAAATAGGGGTAGAAGTCGCAAATGTGCTTTATCAGGAAAAGGGATATGGTTCATAAGGTTTATTTAGTCCTTTCTGACCATCTACATGTAAACCAGGAGAAGGACATCAAACCTGCTTGGAGCAGTGTGACTTAATAATGAGCACAAATGTCTCTATCTGAGTACTTTACTATCATAGCCCCCTGTGCAAGTCTAGCAGTTTTTTGCTTATATGAGTGGCCTGTGTGATTCATTCCATTTCTCTTGCCCAGTGTTTTGTCTGTAGGGACCTCCTTATACTTGCTATGCTTTTTGTGTTTTGGGAGACTTGATGTCCAGTGTTAAACTTGCCCTGCTGTCCACAAGCCTAACTCGTGAGAAGTTGCAAGATTGGGCAGTTTAATTGTGCTAACATCATACCACTGCTGATGTTATTGGTGTACACCTTGTGTAAAGTTTTCTGTGAATTTATTTGATGATATCTTTCCCTCTTGTAACTCAAGTACTGGTGCTGGATCCCTGATTTTGGTTTTAGTTTTATATGCAGGTGTCACGTGGCAGAATGAACATTATTTTATATTAGCATGTTTAGTTGTATATTGTTGAGTTGAACAAAAGAGAGCAGACTATCTGTGGGCTTATTATTAACTGCTTGTTTGTATATATTTCTTTTAAAATTATTAGAAGATTTAAAATTTGCAGTATCACCTTGCTTACATTGTCTCAATATATCGCTGTTTACTGAATCGTAACCTGTGTGTCATGATAAGTATTGAATAATCAGGTTCTTGCCAATTCACTGCCCTATTGAGCACTTTATACAAGGGTTAGTGTGGATACTCGGGATAGCAAGCAATAAATGCTCGTTTCTTTTAGCTGTCTATTTAGGGATGTGTGATTTGGTGTTGATCATAAAAATCGGCTCTGCTTTGCAAAACCTGTCAGAAGACCCCTTGTGGTTCAGACAGGCAGAATTCACTGTAGCGTCTGAACGCAGTCTGAGCCGCTCAGATATTGCTGCTCAGATTTAATTGCTTAAATTTGGTATGAAGTTTTGTCAGGTTTAATTTCCACACCTCAAATTGCTGGTTTCATGGATAGTTTCACTTTCCCTGTCAGGCACTTGTTTACTATAAAACTGCTTTGATGGGCTGCGACTAGCTGTAAATAAATCAACACGAGACTGTAGACCTTTCCTGAAATTCTTCTTTTTCAAAAATTAATGTGAGCTCAGATTTGGCAAACAAATTGTCGTAAAAGGTTGCGGAAAGGTTTTAACTTCCTTGTATGAATGGGTATAGAGGGGTGTGCCATCTTCCTCTGACTGGCTGCAGCAGTTTGTAACCTAAGCTAGGCTTGTAGGTGGTTATAAATAGTGTGGTGCTCAGAGTGGGTGGGGTGGCCAAGCAGACAGCCTGACGAACCCAGCCATGACGATGCAGAACAACCACCACTTCGACCCCCACTCAGAGAGAAACTGCGTCGACCATGCACTCAACAACCTTTTTTGGGCACATGCCTGCCATGCCTGTCGTTTGTGGAGCAGCAGCATCGACCTGTTAGAGACGCCGCCCCAGTGTAATTCTGGTCTTGCTTTTGGGGGCTACAGAAGCTGGAGCTCGATATTTGGAGTGATCTAAGGAGTAACCGAGGCTCTTGCTGGAACAACAGGGCACACTTGCTTGTGCGCATAGTATAGTATCAGTCAGGTGGGGTGGGGTGGGTTGGGTTAGTGGCAGAATGACCTATCCTAATTTGGTCAGTTACTAAAACTCCACTGTTTTGCTTACCGTGTCAAGACGTGGGGTGTTATTATATATTCTGTACAGGCCCACTTGGAAATACAATTAACAAACAAGTTATGAGGTTTGCTTAAAGCAGCTTCCACTCGAATGCTGAGTATGACAGTTGAATCAAACTTCTTAAAGGAAGAAAGAGCTGGAGTTGATAGCCCCAATCATTAGAGATGGACCGATCAACGTTTTTGAGGCCGATTCAGATCACCTTTCAGCGCGATCGGCCGATAGCCGATACCGATCGAGGGCGGGGCTATATGCCACTGCAGGGATACATGTTATTAGCGCAAGCAAGTCATGAAACATGGTGGAAACTGGTTTATTGCCGTTTTTAACAAGCTCATGTGAAACAGCATATTATTTGAAACGCTAGCTGGAAATACAGAAATTAGGCTCATATTGTTTAACGCCATTGAACGGCTCTCGAGATCAGCTAAATTGGAGAAATAGCGGCCGATCGTCGATCACATATTTTGATAAATTGGCTGATACCGATACATGGCCGATCGATCCTTCCATCTCTACCAAGTATCACATCATGCGTGGCATGAACAGCCTGGCTTCAGCTTCCACATACTTGCCATCCACAGCATTTGATCTGTGAAACAGCCTTTATCCAGACAAAAACAGTCAAATCTGCCTCTCTGCTCAGTAAAATATCATCAAAACAGAGCAGGTTGTTTACTCTCACCCGCATTCTGACTGTGGTTTCAAGATGGGGGAAAAAATGGTCAGCGACTCGTTACAAAGTTGGAAATAAAATGCAGTTTTGTGTGGCTGTACGACAGGAAACACATTAAAACACCAGAGAAAATCGGAATAACTTACATCTGGAGATGACTCCTCTGCTAGAAGTTCTGCTTTTGTCCACCATGATGGGAAAAAGTTCTGCCTGTGTTGCATCATGGGATTGTATTAGCGGCTTAGGAAGCGTTCGATCTTTCCTTAAAATCAGGGCAAAATGAGGTGCCTTAGTAGACAGCATGTTTGAGGTATCTAAGAACTGGAACAGTCTACATGTCGGGAGCGCATACTATGCTGTAAAATGCTGTCTGTGTAGGAGCTCACTAGGTTTTGAGACACACCAGTGTTTCAAAATAATTACATATTACGGGGTCAAACTTTCAGCCCCCAGATTGTATAAAATCTCTGTACAGACCCTTGAAGAGAGTTTCTTCTTAAGCTTGAGATATTGCCATAACCTCTTTGGTCCATTAAGAATAAGTTAGGGGATGAGGATCTTTTTGTAATCTATATAACAAAGTGATTTGGTTTGTTTTAATTACAGACGGTGTCCTGAGACATGGGGGCGTTTCTGGACAAACCGAAGACAGAGAAGCACAATGCCCACGGTGCAGGTAACGGCCTGCGCTTCGGCCTCAGCAGCATGCAGGGCTGGCGGGTGGAGATGGAAGATGCGCACACAGCTGTGGTAGGCCTTCCACATGGTCTGGATGACTGGTCCTTCTTTGCCGTGTACGATGGCCATGCTGGATCCCGTGTGGCCAACTACTGCTCCAAACACCTGCTAGAGCACATCATCACCAGCAGTGAGGACTTTCGGCCTGGCCCCGATTCAGTAGAGGGTGTAAAAAGTGGGATTCGCTCAGGCTTCTTGAAGATTGACGAGTACATGCGCAACTTCTCAGACCTGCGGAATGGCATGGACCGCAGCGGCTCTACAGCAGTAGGTGTGCTGCTGTCGCCTGAACACCTCTACTTCATCAACTGCGGAGACTCACGGGCTGTGCTGTCCCGAGCCGGACAGGTGCGCTTCTCCACGCAGGACCACAAGCCCTGTAACCCACGCGAGAAAGAACGCATCCAGAACGCTGGAGGTTCTGTAATGATCCAGCGGGTTAACGGCTCTCTTGCTGTGTCACGTGCCCTGGGCGACTACGACTACAAGTGCGTAGATGGAAAGGGACCCACCGAGCAGCTGGTGTCACCTGAGCCAGAGGTGTTTGAGATCCCCCGAGTTCCAGAGGAAGATGAGTTTGTGGTGCTGGCCTGTGATGGCATCTGGGATGTGATGAGCAACGAGGAGCTGTGTGACTTTGTGCGCTCCCGTTTGGAAGTGTGGGATGACTTGGAGAAAGTCTGCAACTCAGTGGTGGATACTTGTCTACACAAGGTAAAAGTAGCCCTGAGTGGAATGTTAATGTAGTTACAGCTTTCATGATGGTCTTTGTTTTATTAGCCTTTAGTGACTGCAGTTAAGATTTATTGTGAGCATAATTGTTCTTTTATTTATTTATTTATCTATTTTTTCTTCCCATCCGTTTGGCCAAAACAAAGCTTACTTAATATAAACAGTTAAAATGGACCGATATGAGTTTTTCTATAGCCGATGCCAATGTTAGGAGGTCAGGGTCAGATATTTTTTTGACAGATTTTTAGGGTCGATATCTAGAAGTTTTCTGATTTATTTGCTGCTAAAATGTCACACTAGTAATAACAAGTGTACGCACAGCATTTCTGAACTTAACATCATTTACTGAACACTGACTTGACAAGAAAAACTAAATATTTTTATCTGACCCCCATAAAATACAGGATGACCAGATTACTGCTGAAAGAGTGTAACATACATCTCTTCATACCCAAAACTAACATGTTATTAAGAAGTGCATTGAAAGATACTTCAACACAGCCGACATGATCACTGCAGTTACAGAGAGAGCCTCACTTCACGCTCGGGTTTTTATCACGCTGTTGTAAAATTGCGGTTCTTTAAGGGCGGGCGTGAGAGAAAGAGAAAAACTTTGTTTTTTAGTTATGTTTGGCTCGAGTAATATCTGGAAAGCTCTGGCTACTACTACTACTGTTAGACTCGCTGTGTAAGAGTAAAATGTTAATGTGTGTATTACACTAGAGCAGTTAGCTTTAGCCCCGGAGCTAAGGAGTAACACATCCGCTCTGGTTCACATTTACGATGGAACTAGAAATCGTAACCGTGTAATTAAAAACATCATTGTTCTCTATAAATTATTTCTTTTCACTTATTGGCTGAACAGTTCCAAAGGTTTCAGCCTGGGGTACTTCACATACGGCAGCGGCACGTTCCACTGCACCAGTAACGCAGAGCTGCCCCTGGACGTGCCTGACTTTAATTCGGTGCTGCAAAACGCTGATATCGGACGATGCCGATTTATTAAAAAATGGCAAATATCGGCCAACCAATATATCGGTTGATCTCTTATAAGCAGTGATTTTATTTTATACAGTCATCATTCATCCACAATTTATACCTTTTTTGTCTGTATGCTTAAATTTTAATTTTGCTCCAGAAAAGTGTAGTAAAAAATCAGAGCTTTTAAGTAACACCGTTTTAAAGGCTATTTAAATTGTGGTAGGAAGTGTATCAGTGCTTTCGTGTCCTGTAGAATGTTTTGTTATATTTAATAGGCGTTTCTTATGAGTTGGCCCGGTACCATCTGCCTAGTTATATAATATTTCCTGCCATTTTTTTCCCCCTCTTGTCTTAAAGGTTCTTTTTAGGTCATGTTCTGGTTAATGTCTCAGTACAAGTAGATGCTGCAAAAAGATGTCACAGTTTCCATTCAGAGTAAAAGATTGGCAAATGGAAGCGACAGCTTAGATTTATGGGAGTTTACAATAGCAGTACTATTGTAAGTGCAACACTGAACAGGTTGACTTCTTATTTATTTTTAATTTTTTTTAAATAAATCATACCTTCTCTTTTTTCCATTCAGGGCAGTCGTGACAACATGAGTGTTGTGCTGGTCTGTTTCCCAAATGCACCTAAAATATCAGAGGAGGCGGTGAAAAAAGAGGCAGAACTGGACAAGGTCTTGGAGTCGCGTGTTGAGGGTAAGAGAAGTTTCTCACTGTCTTACACTTCACACGTTACAAGTGAATATCTTGCTTGTACTGCTGATGGATGCCATTAGTATGTTCTGAGACGATGGAAACGTCAGCAAAGAATCAGAAATGCGTTTTATTACTTAGTACTAACGTTCTGTCATCATTGGCTGTGTTAGAACCACTATTTTAAGATGTTAATGTCAGTTGCTGTGTCTGCAGGAATGTTTAGATTCATCAAAACTTGCATTGAGATGTGCTTCCATTCAGGTTGCTTCAAGTGATTAGTTAAGATGATCCATTGACAGTTGTATCTGTTTATGTTATTGTTTTCCTGACACGGCAGAGATCATGGAGAAGTCAGGGGAGGAAGGTATCCCAGACCTGGCCTACGTCATGCGTAACCTCTCTGCTGAGAATATCCCAAATTTACCACCAGGAGGTGGTCTTGTTAGCAAGTAAGCAAACTCACGCTCAGTTTTACATTTCTCAAAGTTGTTTGCATTAATATGCCAATGTCAATGCCCTTATGCCATCAGCTGTGTTCAGACCAGATTTAATATTACCTGTTACCATTATAAATGTTTTTGGTCAGGAAATGGTCAGACTAGCAGGATTAGTTTTAGATGTGCACCTGGATTCTAACTTGCTCACTCATAACAAAATTGTCCACAAGTGGGAGCTACTGATACTCTAGAGAGAATTCCGGGTGGGCTGCTGGTAGTATTTGACTGAAATATGTGGTAGCTTCTCATGTTGCCTGTAAAAATTAATGGGGGCCGTCCAGAAAAAATGCATATGGAGTGCATATGTCTGGAAATATCTATTGCATTCTCAGTAAATATTGATATCTTGCAAATGCTGTCGCCTCCAGAGCAAAGCACATTAGTAAAGCTACTAAAGGCTAGCTCGCGAGACATGGAAAAACCTCTGAAATACATAAAGGCATGTGTGCATGATTAAGAAAAATTAAAAGTTACTTAAACAAGATACACACAAAAAAAGAAACGTACGTGACTGGTTTGGATATGAGATCAGAAACCACAGGGCTGAAATGTAGGAGGTGTACATTTGCTGGTTCAGTTAGTCTGCT
The DNA here is from genome assembly GCA_021613375.1 of Megaleporinus macrocephalus. Lineage (NCBI taxonomy): Eukaryota > Metazoa > Chordata > Actinopteri > Characiformes > Anostomidae > Megaleporinus > Megaleporinus macrocephalus. The sequence goes on along the minus strand of CM038715.1, from coordinate 4,981,905 downwards.
TGTATGCTAAGGCTTCCTTTGGCTAGTATAATAATAGGGCACAAGAACACACTGGCTTATTAACTGGCTAGTTAGTTAGCCTTCAAGCTATAGTGTCATGAGCCTCTCTGCATACAGGTACTGAAGAATACGTTGAAGTAACTTAGACTAGCCTTTTCTACACAAAGTACACCTCCTTGTTTCCACACTCGTTGCCTAGTTTATAAGGTCCACATTAGGTACACTTTGTGGACTGTAGTCTGTCTGTTGCTCGGTATGACTTGTTACCCAAGCAGGACCACCACAGAGTTGGTATTATCATAGATAGATAGATACTTTATTGATCCCAAAGGAAATTTAGCAGCCAGTAGCTGTTTCACAGAAAAAAAAAACAAAGTACAACACCCAGTACAAAGAAGTATAAAGAAGAATAAAGAATTCCAATAGTCAAAAAGAATATATACAAGAGCATATGAAAACAAAACTATACAACCTGACTGAGGGTAAAAAGGTAGTGCAGTAATAAATTAGGTAATGTGTAAGAGAAAAACTGGTATCAGCAGATACATGACAGTACTGGGATATTTATTACAAAATAAATAGATGTGCAAAGATTGTATTAAGTAAATGTTAATGTTAAATAAGGTTAAAAAGTGTCCAGGAGTGCAGATGTACAGGATGTACAGCAAAGTGTCAATAGTGTCTATGAGTGCTGACATAAGATGTCTAATAAAGTGTCCGGGAGTGCAGATGTACACTCCTGGACACTATGGACACTGTAGTAGGAGTAGTAGGAGTAGTGATGTAGTGTATATATATATATATATATATATATATATATATATATATATATATATATATATATATATATATATATATATATATATATATCCACTGATAAAATAATAAACAAAACATACTGATTGGATACTAAAAATCATTTGTTATCTTAACCACTCTTTCTTAACTCTCAGGCGCAGTGTAATCGAGGCTGTGTACAACAGGCTTAATCCACATAGAGAAGAAGATGGGGTGAGTTGCCATTTATATTATTCTCATTAAATATTAATGTTTAAAGCACACTAGGAGGTCATTATTGTACATTGCCTTGTGTGTAAGCTATTCAGACTTGATGGTCACATACTAATGCAGTATACGAATTTGATAGCGTCTGACAAGGTCAGGTATCATTAGCAGGACACGCTAATGGGTTCTAAATTTGTAACAGGCTCTCCTGATGTTTTGATGTGTTTATTGTGCACTGTAAGGTCTTGTCCTGTGTTTGTGTTGCTTGAAAGTATTTTGTATTTGTCCAGGACGAGAGGTCCTGCACAAATACGTATGTGCATCTTATCTCCGTGAGGTTTCAGTCAGATACTTGGATTAATCTTTGGACACAAGCGAACTTGCATTGCCTGAGTATGTTTTTGTCGCTGAACAGATGCTTGCACATGTTGTGTTCACTCAGGTGCTTATTTTCACTCTGTTACACTCACGCATTCTTCAGCTATCAGCATCTCTGATTCAGGGCTGCCATCTTTGTCCTGGCACCCTGTTCTGAATCTTTCTTAATGATGAGCCAGGATGAGGGCAATAAGAAAATCTTGGGCAGGCAGCCTGTGCTAATCAGGTCCAGTTTCTTAAGCTGCTCTGTCCACTGACACTGGCGTCTTGCACCAGGACGACCAGGGAGGCGCGGCCGCTACGGGCGAGGAAGAAGAAGGCAGCTCTGGCGCCCATCTGCTGGAGGCGCTGCGCCAATTCCGCCTCAGCCACCGGGGCGAGTATCGGCACGTGCTGGAGCAAGCACTGTCCAGCTACCGGCTGTCCTGTGAGCCAGGCGGCGCCTCGCGTCCAAACCCCCAGGAGGAGCCTGCTTCACCCCCGCCGTCCCCTGCCACTGAGCCCCTCAACTCTGAGGAGGGAGCAGATGAGGCAGCTACGGCACCACCACTCGACGAGCTCTCCGATTCCCCTGTTGCATGACCCTTGATGTCCAATCCAATAACCACCTCTTATCCTGCTCACCAACTTTCCTCTTTTCTCCCTGGCCCAGAGCACTAGCCAGCTCCCCGAATGTCTTGTAGCACGGCTCTCTCCCGACCCAGGGAACAGTTCCAGTGCAGGTTTTTGGGTCATTGTTTTGATATGTGTATGCGTAAGTATTGCTGAAAGCAAAGTTGTTGTCTTGATGCAGGCCAAGATCTGGTCTTTGTTAAACCACGAAAGGGTCAAACGTCTTTGAGACGAAGTTAACTAAAGAAAAAAACCGCGCTCTTGTAACTGAAAACCTGCCCTGTAACTGTAAATGATGTCATCCTTGGCATATCCCAGCACTGTCTGTAGTCAGCACTTTTTCCTGATGCGCAGCACTTAACGTTGACCTAATCGAGACCTTATGGAGTCTTTGTTTGATTGTATGCAGGAGTATATAGGAATGTAGAATTTCACTGGCGACAAGAAATGATGTTTGATGAGGGTGCAGAAATGTCCTAACCTTAACCTCATTCGAGTATTTACCCCATGTATATAGATGATGTCAAAAAATAAAAAAAGAAAACAAGGGAACAGACAATCTGGGGCTTGCCAGGGATATTCTTCATATTACTCAGTGACGTCTTGCTTTTGTGCACACCAGCACATGCTGCTTTGCCATGCAGTGCATGTGTACTTTGCATTTTGGGTTGTACTTGTTTTTAGGAAGTACATGTGTGTTTGTGGTCATATGTCTGGCGTTTGTTTTTTTTGTTTGTTTTTTTGTTTGGGTGATGTTGAAAATGTTTATGAATGATCAGATACGTGTGAAGGCATAAATGTGGATGCCATCTAAAGCAAAGGTTTTGAACAGTGTTTCTTGATGTAATTACTGGTACAGAGGCATTTCTGTGTTTCTGTAGCATACATGGATGTATGATTTTAAAAAGTCTCCTGTTTGTTCTTTCATGTTCTGTGTTGGGGAAGGGTGGTTTAACAGGCAGTTGCCACTGAAAAGCACAAAAATGGCAATTCAGCAGCACTGAAGTACAAAAATGCATTATAATGAAAGTCTTGTCTGTTCCCTTTTCACTCCCATACACCTCTTGCCCCATGATCATATTCCTTTGCTCACTTTTGCTTAAGGCAGGTCGTTCACCATTCTCAGGTTAGCTGGCAGACCACTTGTACGTGACCACTCTAGTTGTCTGCATTTTGCAAAGTTTGCACAGAAACGCTTCTCCATCAGCCTGTGAACTGGATAGTATGTAATCTTGTCCACAGTGGTTAAGTGTTATGCCCAAAGATTCTGATGCTTCAGGTTATTATAAGATTTCGTTTCTCTCTTCTTCTTTTTTTTTCCCCCTCCTTCTTTGATGGAAAGATGCATGCTTACTTTTGCGCCCCCAGCTCACCCCCGCCTTGAGGTAGCTCATGTGAAATGGGACGAGAAAGTAATTTGTTGTAATACGTCTCAAATTATTGCCTAATATGTTTTGAATTCTTAACAATGAGCATAACTCTATATGTAAAGCTCTTGTGGATTAAAACCTGAATGTTAGTGCCCTGCTGATTTTGTGGGGACGGTATTGTTTAGAGTTTGATTTTCTTTATCCTAGTAATCGTTTCACTTACTGAGCATTGAGTAATCAATATTGTTATTGTCATGGTTTGGGTTGGAGCCCTGGCAAGACTTTATATCCTGAAAAATGTGTTTTGATTTTGCTTTTTTGTTTTGTTTTGACCAAATAAATCTTATTGAACAGTTCATCTGTTGCTTGTAATTACTGTGTAATTTAATGGTCAGTGGTTTTGATGCTTGTGGAGGCAGCACCTCTGGTTGCATGCTCCTCTCCTATTTGGTTGAACCTTGGTCTGGTGGGTATGTCAGTAGCTAATTTAATAGAGTTTAAAAAAAAAACCAATCTGGCTTTGCACTGATCTGTAAACATTTATTATCTTTAACTGTATCATCTCCTCAGGTAAGTATAGGTAAGGTCCACAATTTTGTGTATTTACAGTGTGTACAGGAATTAATTAAGCTTTAATCCTATATTACTACTACAGTACAGTGATTAAACTGCTGTCTACTGTCTAGTGGTATATCATAAGATGCCTCTGGAGTTATAGCGGGCTCTAATCTTCCCAGTTCATGTTGAAAGTATGCTCTTCTACTTTTTCCTGCCCCTCCTCATTTTTAGTTATGTTTACATCTTCTGAGGTTTGTGATTTCCATCATCATCAGTGGTCTTTGGTTCACCTCTGGTTAATAAAGGGCTGCCTTTTAAAGTCATTTTCTTCATTTGTTTCCAGAATCCTTACTACTTTTACATTTAATCCCATTGGTTAAGTTGCATAACTTGGGTTTGAAAGCAGGAAAATCTGGTTATCAGTTATTGTTTTGTTCGGGGTGGGGTGTGCTTGCTCTCTCTGCTGTCTCTTTGGTTCTTGTTAGTATTTTTTTCCTCCATGTTTTTTTTTTTTTTCTTTCCCCCCCTAGATTGCTCATTTCTATCCCTCTCTTGTTTTCTCCCTGTCGCAGAGCGGAGGCGACCTGGACGACCCTTGGTAACCAGAAACACCCAAGACTACAGTCTCCAACTGAGAATGTCCGCAGTTCACACAGAAGAAAATCCTTACTAACACTTTTTGGTTTTGATTCCGAGAAATCCATAGGAAATGTTAAAGAGTCTGGAAAGTAAACACAATGCAACATACACTTCTTTTGAAGATGAGGAATCTACAGAAATGGTGAGATTTTTAGAACTGCATCATTGTATGGTATAGAGAGAAATAATTTTCTTCCCCAAACCCACCCCCCCCCAATCATTTCCCTTCCCCGACTAACTGAGAGTGATGACAAGACTGAAGATTTGCCACCCCCCCCCCTCCTCCACTATAAGTTACCTGAGAGTGATGATGAGACTGTTTGAGGATTTGAGGCATGTTGCTGAGCTGTAGGAGAGGACTCTGGACTTTGCAGGTGGACAGATGGCGGCACCAGTGTGTGCTCTGATGGGAAGCAGGGAGATGTTTTGTTTTTGTTTTTTTGTTTTATTTTTATTGGGACCTCTGTTCTTGCAGGGTGCTTTAGCATGAGGAGCTTACCCTGCACTTCCTCACCTGTATCTCAGTCATGGCTCTCATCCCCAGCTCAAGCATGTGTGCAGCTTCCCAGAGACGAGGCCGACAGGTGCTGCCTGTCGGTGTTCACCGTGTTCAGCTCTGTCTGCCACCGAACACCACAACTCTACTGAAATCCTGCATTTATGCTCTTCTCAGATTCTCTCATGCTCCTTGTCCTGCTGCTTGTGAGTTCTTATGTATCCTTTAACGTTCTGTTTGGGGTTATGCTTACCGTGTCAGATGCTTCTTTTTGGTGCTTGCTGTAACAACACAAACAAGAAAAGAAAAAAAAAAAAACAATAGCTCGTTCATTAGAACAAGTGGAAATAGGACATGCTCTCACCTAGCAGCCTCAGATGAAAGAGAACTACTGTATGGAGCGTCACTGACCTCCACTTGCTGAGGCATTCACTACGACACAGAGGTTCTAGATCAAGTCCTTGAGGACCGTCAGCCAAGCTTACATTTCTCTTACGTTCTAGCTGGGAAATTAATATTCTGCCAACTTAAATGAAACGGCTCAGGCAATATTTTTATTATTATTATTATTATTATTATTATTATATATTTTTTCTTTCTTCAGAATAGAATAAAGATGTGGACCAGTTGGGGATCCTGAAGAACTGAATTAAGAACCTCTGCTTCTTTACCTTTTGTTCCTCTTTCGCTCTTTCACCTAGCGCTCCTCACCATTTTTTTTTCTCTCATCGGCTTGCCTTCTGCGTTTTTGTTTTTATTCCTCTAACAAACGTATAACATTTAAAACATTAAAAAATTTAACTTAACTTTTAAAGAGAAATTTTCATTTAAAGCTTTTTTTTTTTATTAAAGCTTTTTTATGATTCTATGGTGTAATTGGTGGTGTTTCAGTCACTTTTGATTACAGAAAGCATGACTTTAAATAACATATTTGAGAAGGTTAAGATTGTTAGAGTATTTCTAAAGCAAAACTGCAGAAATATGTATATATATGTCCTGATGTTCTGTCAGCAAAGATGTGAAAGAGTGGGGGAGCACACTCATTTTCCCTTTGTTTGATAGGTACTTGAATTCTTGTGTGGTCCTTTTTTATTTTATCCTTTTTATAAATCTCCTCTTTACTCATTTATTTTATTTTTTTTTCCTCCCTCGAGGGGTGGGGGTATTTACAGTAGTGTTGATTTTTAGATTTTTATCTGTGCCTGTGAGAATCAATGGAAGAATCCATTGCAGTAAAGGTTTGCTTGCAGGACAGCTAGCTATGGATGAATGTAACCCTTGTTTACACACACTCATTCATACACACATATACACTTACATATGTACATGTTTGTATATACTCAAGTGCTGAATAACGTGTCGCTCACACCCTCATGTCGGTTTGTTTATATTTTTCCACGTCGTCATATTCATGCTGTAGGGACAAACATTCAGTCATCTTACTTCAGATGTACTCATTACTCCTTATTCTTTCCTCAGTCCCCCCCATCGCCCCACCCTTACTCTACAGAATCATTTTGCTGCTGTTTAAACAAAATCTTCTCCCCCTTTGTGTAAAATTTGCTTTGTTTAATGCAAGTCACTGGAACCAGGGTCATTTCTTTTGGTCTGTTCATAATAATATTTATACACAGTGTAAAGAGCAGAAGGCATTTTTTAATTAATCTTAAAAAATTAAAAATTCAACAAAAAGTGGAGATAAGATTTTCTTCTGACAGCAGCATTTTGTTGCTGTGGAGGCTGATCACCCCCTTTTTTGCTTTTTCTTTTTTTTGGACTTTTGTTTTTTTGGGCTTGATTTTGATTCTTCATTGACCTCACCCAATCTGGTGTGTAGCTTTAAAATGTGTGTTAATTGAATTTACTGAGATGATTGCTTTATGTATGTATATATATTTTTGCAGTTTCTTTTTCCCACTGGTACACGCAAACTTGTAGCCATATGCTGGAAAGCTTAATTTTATGATGGATAGGAGTTAAATTTACTAAATGATTTCCAATTGAAATGTTAAAGATATATATTTTGTGCTGTGGGTGCCAAGGAACAAGCACCCATGTTTTTGTATATCTACAATTATTGATGAATAGAATGATTATTGTGACAGATTTTATTTATTCAGAATATTTGGCTTTATGAGATGTGCTGTGTGAGAGGGAGGGAGTTTTGATGGGAGCTGGGAGAGAGACTGCTGAATCGATCTGTTTTTGAGATTGTGTTGGAGAGCTCTTGGTCTTGCTTTCTTTCTCTGTAATGTTCTATCAAACTCTCTCTCTTCACTCTTGTGCATTCTTTCCCCTTCTTCTCTCTCTCTCGCTCTCTCTCTCGCTCTCTCTCTCGCTCTCTCTCGCTCTCTCTCTCTCTCTCTGACCCTCTCTCTCTCTCTGACCCTCTCTCTCTCTCTCTCTGACCCTCTCTCTCTCTCTCTCTGATCCTCTCTAATCCATGTAATGATAGCCCCCAGTATGATGTTGTGATGTTTTATTACCATACAGTGAACATGATCTGTTATCATCAATAAAGGATTGCTAAAGGTTGATGTTTAATATCATGACTGCCTTATTTGTAAAATTTGTTCTGTTCTCTTACCAGTGGACTCTACCAGGCCCACAAGATGATGTCATTAGTAGCTGACTTGTTTTGATAGGAATTTCTTTTTTAGGTATATTTCAGGTTATTATTATTATTATTATTATTATTATTACCAGTCTGTCATATGGTCTGTTGTTTTTTTTTTTGAAGACCTGAGACTGCTGTGCCAATATTAAGACACAAGAGGGCATAATAACTGCACTGAAGGTATTGGAGCTATAATTACACTGCAGGTGTGAGACGGTGACGAACAGAATTCTTCTGTGTTGTTTGAAGATCACTGCAAGTCATCATGTAAGAAATACTTTCATTTGCAATCAAATGAAAAATGAGAGTATTGATTTATTAGTACAAAGCCAGTAATCCATAGAAAGGTGCAACAGGTAACAAGTGCTTTATGACTTCATTATTACATTATTATTATTATTATTATTATTATTATCAGTTACCAGTAACCATGTTAGATGTGCATATTAATATTAATTATTTTCAGAACAGGAGTTAGGAGACCATATGCTTTGTGAATCTGTTATGGTTAGATTTTAATATGTGTGCTATATCGGACATACTGAGGAAAAATAGAAGGTTTTCAGTTCTGTTAGTAAATAACCTGTGATTTTCCCCAAACATGGAAAAGAAACTCCTGTTACCAACCAATATTATAGTAAACACAGTCATTTTTCTTGTGTTAATAGTGGTCATCAGCTAAAAGCAGAGTGATGGGTGCCCCTCCACAAAAAGTGCTGCTTGAAATCTGTAAACAATTTATCATCTTGTGAATTTCTACATAAATGTAATATCCTCGAACACAGAGCAATAGATAAAGATAAACTAAAATAAAGTAAAACACAAAGCAGTATATAGTCTTCATCAATTTATTCAACTAAATCAACTAATATTAAATGTCTCTTGGCATAAGTATCTGAAACCTCTGTCTTTAGGAACTGGTGTTATGCTGTTGAGTAGACTGTTAACTTGTACTAGTGGCTAGTGTAGCCGTTCCTCTAACAGTTCCTTTCAGTAACTTGGAGGAATCTGGGCCCAATTCATCCTTACAGACCTGCTTTAAATGCTTGTGTTATGATGAAGAGCTTTCTTACAGGAACACCACACCTAAGATTCAGCTTCATGCAACTTGTCTTCTGCTTTAACCACTATTTGTAGACTAACTAGTGTTTTTATGGTTATTGTCTTTCTTCAAGACCAAACATTCACCTGGAGAATTTATTAATACTATCCAGAATCCATAGCTGCGGCAGATAATGGTATGCTGTGCTGGTCCAGTAGCTACAATACAGACCCACATTATGATTCTGCCACCACACTGTTTGAAATGCTGTCTTCAGTTTTGCCGAACATAACATCTCTTATTCAAGCCATTGGCTGTCTTTCTCCAAGCTATTATGCTATATTTAATGTTGGATTATGTATATAATTGTGATATTTACTGCCCACATAACATTATAGGCTGGCTCCTCAATTTGTTGTTGTTTTTTTTTAGTTAGGTAGAAATATTCTTCCTGAAGAGCATGGTCTTTCTCCAGGCTATCATTCTATACGCTGACATTAGCCAGTGTAATTATAGGCCTGGAGATCCTTAAACGTTACCTGGGGTTCCTTGTGATCTCTCAGAATATTTTAAGCCTTAGTCTTGGAAGTAATTTTTGTTGGATGACCGCTCCTGGGACGGGTAGCAGTGGTGTTGAATTTCACCATTTGTACACTAACTGGCTTACGGGGGTCAGTGATGTTTAAATTCATCAGAAATCCTTTGAGAAGCTTTTCCAGCCTAATGAGCACTGACAAATGAATGCCATTTGACTGAAACATGGCATGCACTAACAAATGTGTGCGGTAAAGACCAGATTTTGATGGTGAAGACTCAGGATGTTGATTTTATTTTTTTATTATTTATTTTTTAAACAGGGCAAGTTACACTTACCCCTCATTGTCATCCAAATGAAACTCCTTACCTTCATTATCCCCACACCAAATTCCTAACTTTAGACATTCACATAGTTTTGCCATCCAAATATTTAATTATGAATTACATATAAAATTGTGGTATTTGTTTAATTGTGTTCTCTTTATTGTTATGACTCGCATGAAGACTTGATCATATTTCACGTTTCATTTTTTAAAAATGTACAAAGTGACAAACGCTTGCATGTAACACTTCTGCTTTAACCACTGTTTGTAGATTAACTAGTCTTTTCAGGGTTATTGTCTTTCTTAATGACCGACCTTCCTCATGGGTTTATACCTTATCATTCACCTGTAGAATTTAACCATAACTCCATCAAATAATGGCATGCCATCCTGGTCCAGTAGCTGGAAAACAGCCCCAAATCACGATACTGCCACCACCATGTTTTCCAAGTTGGAGTGTGGTTCTCATGCTGAAATGCAGGCTTTAGTTTTTCCGAACGTAACACCCCTTATTCAAGCCATTGACCGTCCACATAACATTGCTTTAGCAGTCTGGCTCGTCCAGATGTTTTTTAAAAGTAAACTTTATATTATAGGCAGTGTCTTTCTCCAGACTATCATTCTTTATATAATTGTGATATGTGTTTAACTGTGTTATCTTTGTTGTTATGACTTACATGAAGATTCACAGAATTGAATCATTCAGGAAATGACTAAGGTTCTCAAACTTTCAGGTCACACTGTATGGGCATTGCTTTTGTTGAGATTTGGTCATTATCACACAAGTAGTTAGTGAGATGTGTCTGAAAAGATGCCGCCATGATTCATTAAGAGGATTTGAGACAATGCCCTCGCCCACTGGAGATGTGTGAGTGCGATCTGGTGGAAGATCACTGATGTGAAGAGTTAACAGGGTATGTTGCGTTCTGCTGAAAAGACCTGTTCACCTGACTGTCGGGTGGGTCATCACCTCTCACCCTTTCTCCTAATCTAGCACCTCGGTGAGCTGACACATCCTCTCCTAAAGCTACAGCTGGGCCTTGTACTTCTGTTCCTCATTAGAGTCACCCCCCACCCCAATCCAACTAAAGGCCAAATCCCTCTAATGGTCCAGCCAAGCCCCCCTCCCTGTCCTCGACCCCCAGAACGATCCTCTCCGGGCAGTTCGGTCTTGTTTTCCCTGGATCAGGATGCCAAACGTGTGGATTAAAGTAATCCACACTCTTCAGGCTCAACCAGTAGGGGGGACTAGACTAGATTGCAAACATCCTCAGGTTTGCGGATTGGAAGGTTAAGCCAAGCGGATTGAGTGGATGTTGGACAATGGTTTGAAAAGTAGGAGAGTCAATGAAAGGGGAAGTTTGTGGGTGATTTGCCTGAAAACACTTCTGAGATTTTACAAACACCTTGTTCCATGTTGTGATGGCTGCCTCATGGTATTCAATTTGCGTGACTGATGAGGCTTCCGCATTTTAAATTATAGAGACCATGTTGTTTTCGTGTCTCAGGTGGGTTTCTCTCTTGTTCCGTGGCCTGTTTCTCATTCCTTGGTCTTCCAGCTCAGTAGTGTTTGGGCTGCTGGTTTGTAAGACAGAGTTTAAACAATGTAATCAAACCCCTGGAACAGTTTGTGTATTCTGCCAACGAGCTCCCACTTTAACAAGCTTTTAATAGATAAGCAAACAGGTCACCACTGTGTTGCAGATGTTCTGTGAAACCAAGTGTTTACTTAACACAAATAAGAGATCATCTTGGTCTGTGGTTGAGAACTGATTACCTTCTTTGGCACAAAGTAAGTTTTTTTCAATGCTAGAAAATGTGTCAGTGTTTTTGGTTCAGGAAGGACTTCTTCTGTCAATGCTTGCAGTGTCCTAAGCAAATATATGTCTTGTTCTGTGTGTGGAGTGGCTAATGTTGGTTTGAATGGCAGGTAGAGCGAGCAGGGGGTAGGGATTACCCCCCTCTCCTCAAAACCTTAGTTACACTGCAGAATTAAATGAGCTGCTGAAAGAATGCGCACAGGGGTGGCGCAGCCATGCGTCCTGGGGGCCGGAGCTTAAGCCCAGCCCGAGTGGCAGGATTACAGAGGAAATGAGAGGACAGAGCAGGGGAGCTAGTGTCAGGTAATTCAGCTCTAATTAAACACATTCACTGGATTGCATGCTTTCCTCCCCACCTATTCTCTCCTTCTCCAGGATTTGCTCCTACCTGTTGAGAGACACTGTTATTCCATGCATTCTCAAACGTCATTGTTCAAAACTGTGTTGTTGCTTCGTAACAGGTTTGGGTGGCCCTGTCCGCAGGTTGGAATTGTTTCCTGTTGTCTGCCTGCCTGCCAGACTTCCTGGGTCTTGTGTGAACTGGAACTTTGAATGCAGTCTCAGGTGTCAGTAGCCAGGAACCTGTCCAGCTAGAAAGCTCTAATTATTATTATTATTATTATTATTATTATTATTTTATTTTTAGTGTATGGTTTCTCCATTTTCTAGCTTCCTTCTCACGTATCTCTCATGTATGTCTCTGTCCTTTCTTTCTTTTACCCCATATTTCTTTTTCAAAAGTTGTGTCTCACTTGTCTCATCTCTTTCTCTCATGCTTTCTTGGTTGAGCTTTTCTCTTTCTTTCTTTCCTTCATGAGATCTTGCTCATGTTTCTTTCTCGCCCCATATTTTTCTTGGGTTTTCTTCTCCTCAAGCCCACCCCAAACGTTTATCTTATTTTTTTCTCTCCCCATATGTCTCATTTATAGTTCTCTCGCTTTCTCATTCATTTCTCTCTGCGTCCTCATTCACTCTCTCCATGTTTTCTCTCTCACCCATATTTCTCTCATTTCTTTTAACTCTCTCTCTCTCTCTCTCTCTCTCTCTCCTGTCTGTGTCGGTAGACGTTTCTGAATCTCAGCAGGCAGTGTCCAGTTGAGTTGAACGTTCCCTCCCTCTCGACCGCTGGCCCACCAGCCGGCGCTGTCCTGACATGACGGCTCTTTGTGTTTGTGCAGCCAGGCCGAAAGCCCTGGCCGCAGGAAGGAATTAAGGGAGGAGAAGAGGGGAGAAGTAATTATGTTTAGTCACTGAATTCTGGAGATCCTTGTGTTAATTATGCGATTCACTACAAAACACTGTCAAGTCAAGTGAAAAGAGCAGGAATGCCTGTGCGAGCGGATCAGAACATGACACCTCGGAGCCCCCCGAGAGGCCCTGGCCGGGCCCTGGGTTGTGGGACAGCGGGATAAGCTCTTCATGTATAGCAGGCTTCAATTACAGGTCTGCCCATTAACATGCAGCTTTGCACCTCAGCATGGCTCTTCTGGTTTGTCAGCAACTTTATTGTACTTATTAGAGCTTTTGTAGCTTTTGTTCGAGGGGCTATGAATACGGTAACGTGGGCACAAAATGAATGGTGTGTCTATATAATTCGCAAATGTCATTTTCTTTATCTTAGCCTTTTAATAATAATAATAATAAAAGTCCTCGGTGTGCTGAGGACATGCTCTTTAATGCAGCAAGTCTGCAGCCTTTTTGTAATTCTGTAGTGTCGCCGAACATGCCTTTGTGTTAAGCGGAGGATCGGGGGGGAAGCAGAGTTGGTGCTGAAAATAGCTTTCACATTTCACAGCTAATTCACATTTCCCCTTGACAGAAGTGCACTACCCTGAGGAAGCAGACCAGCGCGCTGCTAATATCTCTCTCCAGATTATGGCTCCTCTTTTGTAAGAGAGGAGAGAGGGCCTGATACGATCAGGTGCAGGAGCCCGCGTCCGCAAGGCTACTCAGCAGAGCAGAGCAGAGTGGAGGAGAGGAGAGGAAGAAGTCATTTATGGGGCTGAGCATGTTTCATGCCTCAGAAACCATGTTGAATTAAATGGAGTAATCACAGCTTGGGGCCACCTTTACGATCTCTCTCTCTCTCTCTCTCTCTCTCTCTCTCTCTCTCTCTCTCTCTCTCTCTCTCTCTCTCTCTCTCTCTCTCTCTCTCTCTCTCTCTCTCTCTCTCTCTCTCTCTCTCTCTTTCTCTCTCTCTCTCTCTCTCTCTCGCTTACTTACTGCTGAGTGGAGCAGATTACTGCTTGATCAATGCAGAGGCCAGACCAACATACACACACATCCTCCCCGTGGTGTTTTTCATCAGGTGTGTGTAGGTGCTGGGCCGGCTGGGCCGGGGGAGTACAGATGTCTTCATTTTTCCCTCCAGAAGTAAAAGGGTAGCTAATGAACTGTGCTCTTGCACTTTTACCCACGTTACACATCTTATGGGTACTCAAGCAAACTTGCTTCACCTCTTGAAAGACACATTAGGCCTCTAGGATTCAAACTTTTTTTTATTGTTTTGGTTTTTCCAGGCCTCATCTCTCAGATCCCTACCTCGGCGCCCGATTCATGTTCGAATGCGCCACTCGCCCCTATGGCTCGCACTGAGATTCGCCCATTAACGTCAAGCGAGCTTCCAGTCATTGGAGCCCCCTGTCCTGCACCCAGCCGAAAGAGAGGAGAAACACAAGGTCAGAGGGATAAGAATAGTTTTGATTCAGATCAAGTGAAGCATTTAATTCTGGAGCTGCCCTCGGGCCACTTCCGTGAATGCTCTTAATCCACTGCTATAATGCACATTGCCCAATTGTGTATGTGCATTATCTAGACTCAATGTGTGCTCCTTTGGGCAGTCATTGTGAAGCACAATGCAGCCTATCTTCTGTGAGCCGTATGAATTTAGACGACGACAGTTGAGCATTGAGACAAGGCCATTTATCTTATTTAAGGGGGGTAGAAAGAGGTAACAGCAGGACATGGGTGTCACTGGGAGTGTGCTGGCTCAGATGAGAGGGGGGGAGAAAAGGCACAGGATCTGTGAGAGGACAAACGAGGTGAGCTGCTGTTTCTACCTTGAGTGGAAAAAAAAGTTAGAGGAAAAAAAAAAGTTTACGTCTGTTAAGCCTCAGTGCAGCACAAAAGAAGTTCTGAATTCACTATGCAAATTCTGTTTCAGTACATTTTGTGTATGGTTACGTTTGTTTCAAGATCAGAAGAAAGGCTTTCCCCTGCCTTTACACTAGAACTGTAGTTACAGCTACCTCACAGTTCTGGCTCTACCTTCCGTCAGTAGTTATCAAGTCATAGGATATTTTGGGAGTCCTTTATGTGGTGACACTGTCCCCTTGTCTTTTGCCTACAGCTGTGCTTGTGAGCTGGAGTACCTCCCAGTTGCAGTACTGTGCAGAAGTCAGTGACTCATGATGGCTATTAAGTACAAATAGGTATTTGTTCAGGAGAGATTTCACACGAGATTAGACGCATGGTAATCTACTTACACCAGGAAGGAGCGTGAGTGAAAAAACAAGTGTAACTAGAATTGAAATGTTTATTCAAAGATACTGGAAAAACAGATACCTGGTGGACCAGCTGATAAACTGTACTTTTATCTTTCAAAGAGAGAGAGAGGAGATAATCAAGCTCCAATCTGTGATTGTGAAGACATCTTAGCATTTTGGGTTTAAAAAGAATGTATAGCTGTCAAAAAAAAAGAAATGAGAGGAAAAAGAAAATGTTTGCTAGAGCGCCTGAACATCTGACTGTGGAATGTAGAGTTTAAATTTAGGGAGTCCATTGGGAGTCATAAAAAACATTTAAAAAAAACAAAAAAACAAAGTTTCTTTGGAAAACTAAAGGCAAGCCTCCCAAAAAAAGAAAAGAATGGAAGCTATAATAAAGGGAAAGAGTGGAAATACAAAAGATTTTCAAAAAGATTTTGCAAAAGGTTTCCGTGTCACTTTCTGCCAATTATGTGATTCGTCCTTGTTGCCAGACAGTAAAAAAAATAATAACTTGTGGTTATTTTGGATAGAAATAAAATCTATGAAAGGATGTCACAACAAATCTGTCCTTATCCTAAAATAATTAAAAAAACAGGACCTTGAAGTAACTTTGCTCTGTATTCAACATGCTTTTAACTGTCCAATGAAAACATCCCAATTTTCGGTAATTGAGTTTTCTTCATTTAAACACACCAGTGGTTGTTGGAAATTTCATGATGAATGAGTCCATTTAAATGCTCTTCAATAGCTTGGAAACAAATCTGGTTCCATTAACTCACATTGAAAGTAAAGTAAGATTTTGTCCTCTCCTGTAAAATTGAAATTTTGGAGAATTTGTTTTTGATTGGACAGCGAGGATATATGATTTTCTTAGATTTTTGATAGTGCCTCTAAAATGTGGGCTGATTCTGTCGGTTCTAGCAGATCAGATGTCATAAAAAATCTATTGTGGCACATAGTGTGTTGTAATAAAATATCCTGAAGTGTGGTAAAATGACATTATGCAAATGAGCCACCTCTAATTCCAGCCTTCATCAGTCTACAGCACTGAACTGGTGTTTTTAACTAACAGATCTTGGAAGTAATGATCTAACTGGGTTAGAATGGATTTAACAGGGCCGTTAAACAAAGCATCAGCCACAATCTCAGATGCTCTCTGCTGTTAAAATGGGGAATGAATGAGTAGTACAAATGAAAACAGTAGGCAGCAGTGTGCTAATGCTATACTTTTACACGCCAGGCAAATTACCTACAGAGTGTGCGCTGTGCTCGCAGCTCCACTGTCTGCCAGTGGGTGGCAGCAGTCTCCACACTTTGCCTGAGTTGTTCTTTTAAGTGTCCTCAGTGAGTCTAAAAGTTCAGTTCTCTTGTGTTGTATAAACATGTAAAACTCAAAGGCTCCAATTCAAACCTGAAGATGCAGTCTGGAAGGTTCTGGATGTCTGGCAGCGGCTTTACATCAAGAACATTGAGTGGAATGAGTGAGACAACCTTAGCTTCTATACCATTCATGTTCCAAGATATAAAAGCAAGGGTGAGCAAGCTGCAAGGACTTTATATGATTGTGATCTATATGTGTATATGACACACGTCTCGTTCTCCTTTTGTGCAGGTTTCACTTCAGCAATAATGACTACAGCATAGGAAACAAGAGCTAATGCATAGGTGAGTGGTCACAGTCGACTTCTGAGACCTGCTGCACATACTTCATTTATCTCCTCCGCTGCCTCTCTGCTAATAACAAGAGATGAAAGAGAATATTCCTTGTAAAACTGTGTCTCAGTCCGTTTCCGTCAGTTCGTCTTTTGCTTTTCTTGCTCTTTAACAGCAGGGTGGACGCTTCTCTTTATTTAGTGCTGCATTTTTATGCACTGATAAACTTCCCAGTATATTCATTCTTTTATTCATTTCTTCCACTGAGGTGGGAGAGGAAGCTTGGCTTACTTCCCCCATATCCTACAAGTGCATGCAAAATTTAGGCCAGGCATCTAAATGAAAAGAAGTGAAAACATCCTCTACAGCAAACACCAATTTTTGATGCACAATGATCGTTTGTTTGTGATATTTAACATATTCAAAATTCAAGATTCAAGAGTTTTATTGTCATATGCACAGCAGAACAGACAGTTACACTGTACAATGAAATTCTTACTTTGCTGCTCCTCCATTCACCAATAAAAAATATATACAAAATATAAAAAGTATAATAATATAAGTTGAAGTAAATAAAGTATTTTTATATATAGTTAAAAAATACAAAATAAAAGTTAAGTGTGCTTTTATTATTGGACCTGTGCAAATATGACCTGTGCAAAAGTTCAGTCATATTTTAGGCTTACTTTTTCCCCCCCAAAGCAAAAAAATAGAAATTGTGCCTCCCAAAAAAATTGGTCCCCTTCCAAAAAAATGTGCTCCCTGTAGAGGACGTGCTACCCAATTTTCAGTACCTGTAATTTGACCTGCCGTGTTCAAACCGTGTGCAACTGGACAGCCGCATGTCCACATGTGCACCTGTACTGCTCGTTCTCTCAGTTTTAATCCTTCCACTTTGTCACAAATGTCTCCAGCTCTTTCCTGGATCGACCCCCTCCACATGCCCTCCCCAGAGAACACCTTCAGCAGGGTTATCTGAGGCCCAGGCTCTGGGAGTATGGTTTTATAGGATTATGGCCGGAGCTCTGATGATCGAATGCAGCTCCTAATTTGAGTGGAAGGCGTTTCTAGTTCTAGCTGGAGATTTTGGCTAACAGATCTATCAAAGTGGGCTAGGGCTCAGAACACTGATACAGTGTAGCTAGGAGGCAGGATTTCGCTAATTCTCTAATCGTTAGTGATTGGTGGTGGGAGCTCAGTGGAATAGGTGGGATCAGGCCGGACGACGTGGCCGCTCCGCTGTGTTTTGACTCCTGAGCCCTCTCGTAGCAGCTTACTGCCAGTCTGTCCATTATAATGCAATCATAACTGAAAGGTGTTCTCAATCAGTATTGTGGATTAAGAGATTAGGCTTGTATTGTTGCTGCCCATTATGAGAGTCAGCCTCAGTGTAATTTCGGTGATGGAGGACTGGTCCATTTCCGTGCGCCATTACCCAGGTCACCCTGAGCAGGCTTGTGTGGCAGGTGTGGCCTCTCTAATGACAAAAAGAGCATATTGATATAATTGCTCCCGTTTTTTGTGATTAATTTCATATTGTAATGGGATGGGATTTAGCAGAGCTCCCCCAACTCTCCCCACCAGCAGTGTAAAGCTTCTCATTACAGGGAGGACTCAGTCGTCAGGCCTCATCGCTATGTGCCTGCAGTTAATACAGGTCATCATGGTAAATGAGCATACGTTAGGTTACAGTATTTCATTGTCTTTGGAGATGCCTGCCATCACAATGACCCGGATTATGAAAGAGCTCTGATGTATGAGGATAAAAAGCCTAGTCGCCTCTCATCACTGCATGCAGGGTAACGCTGAGCACTCCACATGCAAGCCTGATGCATTTGGGGACTTGGGACAGGTGTTCTCTCTCTCAATCTTTCTCTTTTGCTTTGCACAGATTGCTCTTGCTCTGGGGCGCCCTCCAAACATACAGGGCCTTCCAGCCGTTTGCTAAAAGCCTGGATTAAAGCCTCTGAATATTACATGCGTGTAATGGGGTTTTAATTTGAGGATCACCTATATTGTTCATTATTCATCGGACCGTTTAACGTTTCTGATTGAGGCTGTGCTCTTTCAAGGCACTCCTAACTTTAGAAAGGAGAGGGAGGAAAAAAAAACAGTTAAAACTGTGTTAAAATCATGACCTGCTATGAAGAAAATAAAGCTGGGCCATTCCATTTCCTTTTCAACGTGGAACGTGAAAGCTTGAAATATTGTGAACACTGGGGAAGGCGTCAGCTGAAATGACCTTTGACAGAGCCTTATGTCATTGCCTGGTGGTGATTGTACCTCGCCTGCTTTGTGTTACGTTTTCTCCCGCTGCTCACCATTCATGCCTCTCTCTAGGGCGGCTCTTTTAGGAGAAGCGGTCCCAGTAACTGACCCCTCCATTCAGACTGGAGCACTCTGCTATGCCCAGCATGCCCTCATCAACCTCTATCTTCTGCAACCATCACTGCCTCAGGCATTCCATTCTCCTGGCTGGAATTGCGCTGGACCCTGAGGGTCGGCACACAAGCCCAGCAGGTGACCCCCGGTCTTACCTGCTGCAAGTGGGAAACCCTTTACTGTCATATACTGTAACCTCCCCCTGCCCCAGCGCTGGCCTTGATGTGTCAGTTAGGTGAGGGTACATGTTCATCTCTCATGTGACTTGGTTGGCAAACCCAGATTAAACCAAGATATTTCAAATATGGAATTCAATGCACCTTTCCAAGCTCCACCCAGTAATGCATCCTTTTGTGGTAACTGTTGCATGCTTCGACATGGGTGTTTTTTAATAGGACGTCAAAGATGTACCATCTGGGCCCTCTCTTCAAGATGTTCTTAGATGTCTACATAGAAGGTATATGAGACAGAAGGTTTTACAAGCCAATTTAATACCAAATGATTTGGCTCAAGAATCAAATGAGCTGTTTTGCCTATATGATGCAGAGCTCTATGCTCTGATTGCTTCAAGTTCAAGTTTCAAGTTTATTTGTCATTTGCACATCATGTCAGGACATAACATGCGTTGAAATGCTTGGGGTGAGGCTCAGATACAACTCTACAGCAGGGCAGCATTATATATGTAAAACAGTGCAAACATACAATAAATAGACAATATTAAAGTAAAAATAAGCTAGAAAATATACATATAGTAATAACTGAAATATATAAAGGACTATACAAAACATACACAAGATATACAGGAGGACATATGTAGAAACTTTTGTATAGGCAGGTTATCTAAGAAGATACATCTATTTAAAGTGACTTAGTGATATTGTGATTGGCTGAAAATAAAATTAACCTTGACCTCAATACAAAGTAAACTGAAGTTGACACTCTCCATGAAACTTTCAGTTTTGAAATTAAATGTGCAGAGCAAACTAACATCTTTGAATTAACACTGTCCAGCATCTTGTTAACCATGTGGCTGTCTGGGTCAGCGGCGTGTTAGTGTTGGCTTCCTTTTTGCCAGCTTGTTTTCTGAATTTTTCATTCTACATTAAATGATGCCACAGCTTTTAAGATGGAATGAAAGAAGCTGCGAATGGGAAGCCAATTTCAGCCTTGTTGAAAGATGAACATCAACCATGACTGCTCAGAATTTCTTGAAAAGGGCATAAATAGGCGCCGACATCACCTTCACAGACTGAAAAGCACATTTCTACGCAGTCTGCTAAAGCTCATACAAGTTATAGCATTTAAGGTGGAACGGAATAGTTAAGAAGCAGCCGAATAGGAAGCCAACTTCAACCTTGCTTGAAGGTGTATATTGTCCAGGCCTGTTGAGAGATGACTGGAAAAGGTATTAAAGAGGTGCCCACATCTCCATCACAACCTGGAGTGATAGATTTCTGCTCGTATAATCAGCCATTTTCTTCATTCATTGTTGTTTCTGCTGGGCGTCATTTTGGGTGAAGTCAGGACTGTTGAGTAGCAGTCTAGGATTTAGGTATTTACTGTTCTCTTTTATATTTTTGTATTTAAAAGAAAAGACAACTGTGTTAGCAGTTTATGGTATGTCAGTGTGCTGAACTCTCTGTGAATACAGTTAAAACAATTGTCAAGCCTGTTGGCTAGTTTTATTTCTTGTTGTCTATTGCTACAACAATAGTTTTGTTACTGTTACTGTAACAAAACTATTGATACTGTTTTGTTAACATTATTAACTGACTCAGACAGCTCCGATCTGCACCAACAAGGAGTAAATAAAATTGTTACGTGGAGCAAAAACAATGCTCTGGAAATAAACACAAAAAAAAAACAGAAGAAATTTTGTTTAGCTCAAAATCAATAATTGTAAATCCCAACATTATCAATAATGAAGTAATCAAACAGGTGCAGTCATATAAATATCTTGTATTAATGATTGATGCCACCCTGTCATGGAAACACCACATTGATTACATTTCTAAAAAAAACTAAACAGAGAATTTATTTTCTCCGTCGTCTCCGATCTTTTGGAGCTACTCAGCAGATCCTCCTACTGTTCTATACGGCTGTGATTCTGAGTGTTCTGCAGTACTGTAACGCTGTGTGGTCAGTTGCTTGTCCTCATTTGAGAAGTTCAAATTGAAACATTTGATCAAAGTCTGTTCAAAATTTGCAGGTCAGTGTCTAGAGGGTCTGTATGAAATCACTTATCATAACAACACAATGCGGCTAGCCAAAAACATTCTTTCTGATGTAAATCATGTTTTGAACAGCGAATATGTACTTCTTCCATCTGGACGACGATACAGTGTCCCACGGTTCAATAAGGTTAGACTGAAGCACTCGTTTGTGCACCAGTCAATCCTTAAATTGAACAACTAGCCTAATTTATATCTATCTAAGGTGGTTATGATGCTAGGGATGCAAGTAAAAATCCCCCCCCCCACTCTCCCCCCTCTTTTCTTATAATGTATGTGTCTTATATGTTGTGATGGTAATGTACCATGTTGTAACAGAGCTACTGTTTTTTGTACAAAACAAATTTCAGATTGTGAATCTGACAATAAAGTGTTATCTATCAATCAATCAATCAATCAATCAATCAATCAATCAGTCTGAGAAATCTGTCATTTATTTTCTGAATGGACAACAATGACAAACACTAGTACAACAGATGGTGATTACCTGTTCCACAGAGTTTCCTCTTCTCAGTAAATAAGTCAACATGGTCTAAGCTAATATCAGCTATAGTACTTGGTCTAGTTACAGCTGTACTATCTATCTATCTATCTATCTATCTATCTATCTATCTATCTATCTATCTATCTATCTATCTATCTATCTATCTATCTATCTATCTATCTAAAAAACATTGTGCTCTACAGTTAGCTGGATGGCTGGCTGGCTAGATAGCTAGCCAACTAAACTTATAAACTGGCTATTATTTATCGTCGACTCAAACCACTGTTTCCATGTTCTTCTCGGATGATATACATTTTTTTTTTTTGAACATAGAAAATAATCATACATATAATGAAAATATAGCTAGTTAGCTTATAACTAGGAATGCATGTTAAAAATTCAAGCCTGTGTTAGTTTGGTGACAATGGTACAGTTTATTATTTAAAAAACTGCAGTAAATCATTCATTTGGTGATTAACTAGCTAATAGCACAGACCATTTCTTTCTTTCAGGATGTATGTGGTTTCTCAAATTGCAAGCATACTGTGGTTCTTGTTCCATTTAAAATGTACCACATACCTCTATTTCTGAACAATTTTGAATAGCTGAGGATTGAAGACTCAGTTTTGATTTGCAATTTACATTTCCATGCCGTGGAGCAATGAGTGTAATACCCTTCTAGCCTTTTCCAGTTTTTGAAAATGCACAGAAATGCACCAAACCAGTCATTTTCTTCTGTATTCCCAGATTGTTCACGTACATTCAGAAATTTCACTGCTTTTAAATCTCATTTTTATGGCAATCACAAAGAATTTTAACTATCTAGCAGAATATTTCAAGTTTCTACCAGTGAAAAATGTTAGGCCTATCTAACAGTGATTAAGAGCTTAAGCACTGGGAGCCAGATGAGGTCCTTAGTATACTGTGTATAATGTGGATCTCTGATCTTTTAGAACTTGACACTTTGTATTTGAAGCCTTAAAACAATTAATCACCTCAATTAAGACAATTATTAAAGGACTTCAAAGGAATCAAAACAAGACTGACAATAGTCTTTTATGAAGAGATCAGCTCTGGAAGAGGAACATTCAAAAACAGCTTCAACAATGTTGAACCAGAGCCATTATATTTAGATTTAAATGAATCGGGAAAAGAGTGGTCTGTCCAATATATGCCTTTGAAACAAACCTTTACTTTCCTATTTGAGTGAGAGTCCAACAGGAAACAGTATAAAAGTGCATTCTTGTGTAACAAATCTTTTTTTTCCACAAGATATTTGGGATGTACAGGTTGTATTGGAAAATAATTTGTTTAAGAAAAAAGGGCTATCTTTAACCCCTATACTCTATCAAGAGGCACTGGAGTTGGTTCAGTTAACTATACTACAGGTCAAATACTGATGATATGCAACTTGTGCTTTTATGAAAAGCGTTTTAAGAAGATTTTAAACATTTTGGACAAGAAGCAGTTAGCAGTTTAGGTGATTGAAAATAGATCTTAAGGATCGTGGTATTGTCCAGAAGGATGGTTGTGCTGGGAGGGGTGGGTTCTTTACCATTACAAAATCAGGGCATGTACAATATTAAATATTTGTGGATAATTTTACTAAGGGTGCCTCTTTTTCTGATTTTGTGACATTGAAATGTTTCAGACAAATTCATTGTCAACTGTTGCAACAAGAACTTCACAGTCCTATCATCAGAAGCTCCATAATGAAAAAAAGCATATGACAAGGACAGTAGGCATTAAATTGAATTCATACTTCACCCAGCTTAGACATTTTCAAGTGTGTCTGCCTGGTTTACTGCCGTGTCTGGGTCACAATCTCTTTGATTTGGCATTGTACATTAAACATTTAGTATCTCAGGAAAAGCATTTCACTTGTGTGGAGTTATAAAGAGGCATCAGTTAGTTTAAATGTCTTGGTGCTGATCCTAATGACAAAGCTTCTGAAATTAGTCCAGGCAGCGAGAAGTTGTCTGGACATGCTGTGTATGCTGTCTAAAGAAAAACAAGATGATAACTTTACAGTGGAGGATAAAACCCCTCGGGAAAGTGCTCGCTTTAAATGAGTTTTTATGGTCTAGAAAACTGTCTAGAAATATGGAGTTTTCTTAGAACATCGACTTACTTCAAATCAGGTGGCATATTAGAAAGTAGGGGTGTGACATACCGTATCGTACACAAAAATATCGCCAACATTTTTAAATATGGTGAACGATATTGTACCCTGAAATATCGGGCCAAATCACCCATCACTAATTATCACACCAGGTACTACTTTTACTGTTTTTAGCAAAAGAAAAATTCACACTTTTCTCATTTCCCATTATATATCTACTAGAGACAGATTTTATCAGTCCAGTATCATTCACTTTACTTCAGTCCTGGATATATGGAGATATTTGGAGTGCATTATTTAGTATCGTGACATTCTGGATCATTGACTTCTGTTATAATCTAATGAATTCTTGTATTTTTAATATCTCAGTTAGAGGAGTGCCATATTATATGCATATACAATAATAAAATGTAATTTTCATTTTGTTGCAGTAGTGTATTCTTAAAATATTTTTTTAAATTCAATGTATTGTCGTATCGTTAACGCAAAAATACCATATATCGTGATATTATTGTAGGGCCATATCGCCCACCTCTATTAGAAAGTTCTCATTGATAAATACTTAGATTTAGAACTGTCACTATGTGTGTCACTACCCCGCACGTACCATTAAATCTGGGCCTCTTGTACGTTTGTGAACATTAAGATGTGAAAGCAGGTATACTTGTTTTAAATAGTGTGCTCAAAAATTGCTTAATTGAATAAATCTGTGTGCGGGCCTAGCAGAGAGACATCACCTTCTTCAAACATACTTGGGTGCTCCTGTGATTCAGAAACAAGGAAGGGATTCAGACAGGAGAAGTGAATGTTTGTCCAGTGATTACAATAAATGAGATTTCCATTTAACTTTGCACCCACCAATAGAATTGCAGTTAATGACATAACTGTGAATGGTACAAAATGCTAAATGTGATATGTTGTCTCCAGAAGGGACGAGAATAGATTGCTAGTGGAGATGTCGAGCTGATCTTGATCCATCGTGCCTCTCAAG
The DNA here is from genome assembly GCA_021613375.1 of Megaleporinus macrocephalus. Taxonomy (NCBI): domain Eukaryota; kingdom Metazoa; phylum Chordata; class Actinopteri; order Characiformes; family Anostomidae; genus Megaleporinus; species Megaleporinus macrocephalus. The sequence continues at coordinate 4,957,157 of CM038715.1, read as the reverse complement.
TGTATTTTCTTATAGCAAGATGGCAGGTTGTTCAACTGGTTCATTTGGATGTCTGTTCATTGGAAGACTAGACCTCTACTTTAACATGCCTGAATCAAGATTATTATGATTATTACCCATTAGTACCAAGTAGGTGATTTATCAGCAATAATTCTTTATCACTCATTCCCTTCTCTGTGAAATCATGTCTGCTGAGAAGGGCAGTCTTTGTAGCACTAGCAAGTCTACCATATCAAACCATATCATCCCTACCAAAGACATTGTTGAGCATAGGACTGAATATCAGGCCTATTCAATGGTGCAAGCTACTTCAAGCTTCGAGCACTGAGGGAAATAGGGCTAACATTGTTTTGTGAGAAGAGATGCCTTCTTTTTCGTTCAAATTAACTATTTTATTAATGTAGAATGCTGTTATCATAGTTTTAGTATAACTGAAATATAAATATAACGTTTCTGCATCATTGTTGTTTTCAAAAGACACAAGTTGTGTCACAGTTTTGCAGTCAGAGACCAGCAGTTCATCACTTGTAGACATATGAAGGAGTCCATCTTTTAAGAATGTCTCCATCACCTCCAGTACACCAGCACTACAGCAGATCCAGCACAGTAGACCTCTATACTTGACCTGACAGCTTCAAAGTTTTGTGGAGCAAGATGTCCTCTGGAATAGAACTGGCTATAACCGGAAAGCAGTGCCCTCTAGATCCTCGGGAGATGGTTTGAATTGTTGTAGATTAAATGCATCCTTTCAAGCTTAATCCAACAAGGTTATGACAGTATGGGAGCGTCTGTTGGAAACCTGGCTATCCTCAAGGGGTAACTGAAGCCACTCTGGAGGAGAAGCAAAAGGAAATGGAAGAACTTCATGCTTGTGAGGGTCCAGTAAGAGCAGACAGAGGGCATTTTTTTGCAGCTCATGAAACCAGCATGATATCTGCAGCATCATCTGTAGTGGAGCGGAGACGTAACCAGCCTGATCTCTTCAGACAGATGGAACTATACAGTCACTTCAAGATACTTATCTACTTCTCTCCATGCTTGAGAAAAATATAAAGTGATTTAGGACTGAGGGAAGATGATTGTGCTATTTTCCTGGCAAAAGCCAACAAATTAAGTTAAACAAGTCCAGTCAAGGTTTGACACCACTGGATCAACCATACTGTCTTTGGGCTAATGGCACACTTCAATAAGAAGCCTGTTGCTCTGACTTTGCAAATTGATGTTAGTGTTATTTTTGTTTTTTGCATGTCATTGTTAAGATATAATAAGTGCCTACAATATGAGTTTCTGTGACCTGTGTTGTTTTTTTAATTTATTTTAGAGTGAATCTCAAATTGTATCAGTGATGGTGATGTTGGAATATATCTGGTCACCTTGTCTTCACATCCAAACATCTTATCAATCCTGGCAGCTGTGTTTTTCTAATTCTACAACTTCAAAACCTTGGAATACCCAGAAGGGGCTTCTGAAAAAAGTAAGTAATTGTGTTATTGTCTGCATTAAGGACACCTCCTCGTTTCACTCTGTCCATTTCATCAGTGTGTTAGTTTGTGTTGTGCTTCTGCAAGTGGATCAGACACAGCAGGGCTGCTGAAGTTTTAAAACATGTTTGTCCACTCAAATCTAAAGCTTTATAAAAACATGACAGCAGTAAATTATAACTCATTTCTCTTTTTTGAGTGATCTTCCAGGTGCTTTGATGTGATCTACCCAATCACTGGCTCCAAGACCTCCGCTGAGAAGGTTATCTGAGAAAAGTATTAAAAAACCAAGTAGCGGAGAAGAAGAAGCGCTCCATGAATGCCAAAGTTTGTAGCCTTCTAAGAAAATTAATGGTAACGTTGTGAGTAATTCCTTCACTAAAGTCCCTCATGTCCTTCATGCATTGTTTGCTGATGTAGCCTGACTTGTGTGGTGAGGTCCTTGGTGTATGGAGTTTAACTTGTTTCCAGTGTGTAGATTTTGTATGAGTTTTAATAGCATGCGATATTGTGCTGAAGTCAATATCTTGCTACTGAAGTCAAGTGTATACGTGTCTCTAGTATATGCACTCTTAAAGGCTTGTCACTGCCAAGTATTTGCAGTGTATCAGTATGCTCTTACACTGATTCTGTTAGACCATTCCAGGTATTTACAGTGTTTAATGTAGGAGGTTTAAGAAAGAGGCTGTGTCTAAGGTCTAGGCCAGTGATTATTAATTCTGTTCCTGGAGATCTAGTTTTCAGTTGAGATTGTAATCTGCGGGCATCCACTGCCTGTTCCAGTCATTTTGAGTTTGTTAGGCAGTATATCTCCAAGGTCAGGTTGGTGACTAGAAGTAGGCTGTGTTTTGCTTGAGTTAATAACTGTAGTTTAAATAAAATTAAATAAATCCGTAGTGTTCTTTATTGCTAAGTAGTTAACACCAATATCAATATTTTAATAGTATATTTTATTGTAATAATAAAAGGTTAACTAAAGCTGTTGTATGCTGTATTATTTGGGTGAGTGTGTACTGTAAAATATAAAAAATTTATATAATTGTGTGTCAAAATCCACTCTTCACAGCTAAACTGTCAGCATGATAACCATGGTTAACTGTGTTTTACAATAATACATTTATAATAATGACTTATTGGCAACTCCAATTGCCAGGTTTACACCAATCAGCCATGACATTAAAGCCACCTCATTGTTTCTACTCTCATCAGATATGAGCAGCTTGAAGTTCTACGATTACAGACTGTAGTCCATCTGTTTCTCTGCATACTTCGCTGTTCCACAGGACCACCGCAGAGCAGATATCATTTGGGTAGTGGATCATTCTTAGCAAGTGTCACTGACGTGGTGGTCGTGTGTTAGTGTGTGTTGTGCTGGTATGAGTGGATCAGACACAGCAGTGCACCTCAATGTCACTGCTGAACTGAGAATAATCCCACAAACAGCGACATCGAGCCAACAGTGTCTTGAGGGCAGCATCCTGTGACCACTGGTGAGGGACAAGAAGATGACCAACACAAACTGTGCAGCAACAGATGAGCTATCATCTCTGACTTTACATCTACAAGGTGGACCAGAAAAGTAGGGGTGTCTAATAGAGTGGACAGTAAGTGGACACAGTGCTGTGGCTGATCCACTCACACCAGCAGGACACAACACCACTATGTCAGTGTCACTGCAATGATATTTCTTAATTTGCAGTGTTACTTCATTTTTAGGTGAGAGTTGTTTTTCTCTTCTATGGTGTATAAGAACATACAGGCAAGCTAACTCTTGTATTGCTTAGAGCTAGAGCTGAACAAGGCCTAACATTAGGAATTAGGAAGTTCTAGGAAGAAAAGGTGAAATAAATTGTTTGTTTTGATTTCCAGGGCTTAGAAGAAAAATTGCAAGGGTCAGGACAAACAGTGACAAATCTTAGTGTAAAACACTTATTTGCAATATTGGGAAAGTGTATTCAAGAGTTTTATTTTAATGTACAGCAGAACAGACAGTTACACTGTACAATGAAATTCTAACTTTGCTGTTCCATCATTCACCAATAGATAAAGATAACAAATAAAAGAAATAATAAAAGTGTATACAAAATATACAAAGTATAATAATATAAGTTGAAGTAAATAAAAGTATTTTTATAGTTAAAGAATTAAAATAAAAGTTATGTGTGCTTTTATGTGCAAGTATGAAGAGAAGCAGCCATAAAGTGCAAGTTACAGTAACAAATGTAAACAATAATGTTTTGTGCGAGTAGTGAATGTAAACAGTATTGTATGTAAACAGCAGTACAGTGAATGTAAACAGTATTGTATGTAAACGGCAGTACAGTGAATGTAAACAGTATTGTATGTAAACGGCAGTACAGTGAATGTAAACAGTATTGTATGTAAACAGCAGTACAGTGAGTGTAAACAGTATTGTATGTAAACAGCAGTACAGTGAATGTAAACAGTATTGTATGTAAACAGCAGTACAGTGAATGTAAACAGTATTGTATGTAAACAGCAGTACAGTGAATGTAAACAGTATTGTATGTAAACGGCAGTACAGTGAATGTAAACAGTATTGTATGTAAACAGCAGTACAGTGAGTGTAAACAGTATTGTATGTAAACAGCAGTACAGTGAGTGTAAACAGTATTGTATGTAAATGGCAGTACAGTGAATGTAAACAGTATTGTATGTAAACAGCAGTACAGTGAGTGTAAACAGTATTGTATGTAAACAGCAGTACTGTGAGTGTAAACAGTATTGTATGTAAACGGCAGTACAGTGAATGTAAACAGTATTGTATGTAAACAGCAGTACAGTGAGTGTAAACAGTATTGTATGTAAACAGCAGTACTGTGAGTGTAAACAGTATTGTATGTAAACGGCAGTACAGTGAATGTAAACAGTATTGTATGTAAACGGCAGTACTGTGAATGTAAACAGTATTGTATGTAAACAGCAGTACAGTGAGTGTAAACAGTATGTATGTAAACGCCAGTACAGTGAGTGTAAACAGTATTGTATGTAAACAGCAGTACAGTGAATGTAAACAGTATTGTATGTAAACAGCAGTACAGTGAGTGTAAACAGTATGTATGTAAACGGCAGTACAGTGAATGTAAACAGTATTGTATGTAAACGGCAGTACAGTGAGTGTAAACAGTATTGTATGTAAACGGCAGTACAGTGAGTGTAAACAGTATTGTATGTAAACAGCAGTACAGTGAATGTAAACAGTATTGTATGTAAACAGCAGTACAGTGAGTGTAAACAGTATGTATGTAAACAGCAGTACAGTGAATATAAACAGTATTGTATGTAAACAGCAGTACAGTGAGTGTAAACAGTATTGTATGTAAACGGCAGTACAGTGAGTGTAAACAGTATTGTATGTAAACGCCAGTACAGTGAGTGTAAACAGTATTGTATGTAAACAGCAGTACTGTGAATGTAAACAGTATTGTATGTAAACGGCAGTACAGTGAGTGTAAACAGTATTGTATGTAAACGGCAGTACTGTGAATGTAAACAGTATTGTATGTAAACAGCAGTACAGTGAGTGTAAACAGTATGTATGTAAACGCCAGTACAGTGAGTGTAAACAGTATTGTATGTAAACAGCAGTACAGTGAATGTAAACAGTATTGTATGTAAACAGCAGTACAGTGAGTGTAAACAGTATTGTATGTAAACAGCAGTACCGTGAGTGTAAACAGTATTGTATGTAAACGGCAGTACAGTGAGTGTAAACAGTATTGTATGTAAACGCCAGTACAGTGAGTGTAAACAGTATTGTATGTAAACAGCAGTACAGTGAATGTAAACAGTATTGTATGTAAACGGCAGTACTGTGAATGTAAACAGTATTGTATGTAAACAGCAGTACAGTGAGTGTAAACAGTATTGTATGTAAACAGCAGTACAGTGAATGTAAACAGTATTGTATGTAAACAGCAGTACAGTGAATGTAAACAGTATGTATGTAAACGGCAGTACAGTGAGTGTAAACAGTATTGTATGTAAACAGCAGTACAGTGAGTGTAAACAGTATTGTATGTAAACGCCAGTACAGTGAGTGTAAACAGTATTGTATGTAAACAGCAGTACTGTGAATGTAAACAGTATTGTATGTAAACAGCAGTACAGTGAGTGTAAACAGTATTGTATGTAAACAGCAGTACAGTGAGTGTAAACAGTATTGTATGTAAACGGCAGTACAGTGAGTGTAAACAGTATTGTATGTAAACAGCAGCACAGGGAGTGTAAACAGTATTGTATGTAAACAGCAATACAGTGAGTGTAAACAGTATTGTATGTAAACGGCAGTACAGTGAATGTAAACAGTATTGTATGTAAACAGCAGTACAGTGAGTGTAAACAGTATTGTATGTAAACAGCAGTACAGTGAATGTAAACAGTATTGTATGTAAACAGCAGTACAGGGAGTGTAAACAGTATTGTATGTAAACAGCAGTACAGTGAATGTAAACAGTATTGTATGTAAACAGCAGTACAGTGAATGTAAACAGTATTGTATGTAAACAGCAGTACAGTGAGTGTAAACAGTATTGTATGTAAACAGCAGTACTGTGAATGTAAACAGTATTGTATGTAAACGGCAGTACAGTGAGTGTAAACAGTATTGTATGTAAACAGCAGTACAGTGAGTGTAAACAGTATTGTATGTAAACAGCAATACAGTGAGTGTAAACAGTATTGTATGTAAACAGTATTGTATGTAAACAGCAGTACAGTGAATGTAAACAGTATTGTATGTAAACAGCAGTACAGTGAATTTAAACAGCAGTACAGTGAGTGTAAACAGTATTGTATGTAAACGGCAGTACAGTGAATTTAAACAGCAGTACAGTGAGTGTAAACAGTATTGTATGTAAACGGCAGTACAGTGAATGTAAACAGTATTGTATGTAAACAGCAGTACAGTGAATGTAAACAGTATTGTATGTAAACAGCAGTACAGTGAATGTAAACAGTATTGTATGTAAACGGCAGTACAGTGAGTGTAACAGTATTGTATGTAAACAGCAGTACAGTGAGTGTAAACAGTATTGTATGTAAACAGCAGTACAGTGAATGTAAACAGCAGTACAGTGAATGGAAACAGTATTGTATGTAAACAGCAGTACAGTGAATGTAAACAGCAGTACAGTGAGTGTAAACAGTATTGTATGTAAACAGCAGTACAGTGTATGTAAACCGTATTGTATGTAAACAGCAGTACAGTGAATGTAAACAGTATTGTATGTAAACAGCAGTACAGGGAGTGTAAACAGTATTGTATGTAAACGGCAGTACAGTGAATGTAAACAGTATTGTATGTAAACAGCAATACAGTGAGTGTAAACAGTATTGTATGTAAACAGTATTGTATGTAAACGGCAGTACAGTGAATGTAAACAGTATTGTATGTAAACGGCAGTACAGTGAGTGTAAACAGTATTGTATGTAAACAGCAGTACAGTGAGTGTAAACAGTATTGTATGTAAACAGCAGTACAGTGAATGTAAACAGTATTGTATGTAAACAGCAGTACAGTGTATGTAAACAGTATTGTATGTAAACAGCAGTACAGGGAGTGTAAACAGTATTGTATGTAAACGGCAGTACAGTGAATGTAAACAGTATTGTATGTAAACGGCAATACAGTGAGTGTAAACAGTATTGTATGTAAACAGCAGTACAGTGTATGTAAACAGTATTGTATGTAAACAGCAGTACAGTGAGTGTAAACAGTATTGTATGTAAACGGCAGTACAGTGAGTGTAAACAGCAGTACAGTGAGTGTAAACAGTATTGTATGTAAACAGCAGTACAGTGAGTGTAAACAGTATTGTATGTAAACGGCAGTACAGTGAGTGTAAACAGTATTGTATGTAAACAGCAGTACAGTGAATGTAAATAGTATTGTATGTAAACAGCAGTACAGTGAGTGTAAACAGTATGTATGTAAACGCCAGTACAGTGAATGTAAACAGTATTGTATGTAAACGGCAGTACAGTGAATGTAAACAGTATTGTGTGTAAACGGCAGTACAGTGAGTGTAAACAGTATTGTATGTAAACAGCAGTACAGTGTATGTAAACAGTATTGTATGTAAACAGCAGTACAGTGAGTGTAAACAGTATTGTATGTAAACGGCAGTACAGTGAGTGTAAACAGTATTGTATGTAAACGGCAGTACAGTGAGTGTAAACAGTATTGTATGTAAACGGCAGTACAGTGAGTGTAAACAGTATTGTATGTAAACAGCAGTACAGTGAGTGTAAACAGTATTGTATGTAAACGGCAGTACAGTGAATGTAAACAGCAGTACAGTGAGTGTAAATAGTATTGTATGTAAACAGCAGTACAGTGAGTGTAAACAGTATTGTATGTAAACGGCAGTACAGTGAATGTAAACAGTATTGTATGTAAACAGCAGTACAGTGAATGTAAACAGTATTGTATGTAAACAGCAGTACAGTGAGTGTAAGGTGCAGTTAAAATCAGACCAGTTAAAACCAGTTCAGATAGGAGAGGTTAGAGAGGTAGTGCGTGAGGTGTTCACAAGCCTGATGGCCTGTGAGTAGAAACTGTTGGTCAGTCTTGTGGTCCTGGACTTCACACTCCTGTAACGTCTGCCTGAAGGTAAATCTTTCAGGCTTTGCCATTCATGAATTTCATTGGCATGAGATTGCTGTTTAAAAAATCCACAGTGTAAAAAGGCTACATGGACAATGTAAACTATATTTTAATATCTCTAAGCTTCAAATGCAACAAGAAACAGCCATTACAAGCTCCGGGTATTATGTTTAATATACAGTGACCCAGAATAAATACTACGTGAACTCCTGTCAGCTAAGTGCTAACAAACTAATAATATTCCATAATGACCTAACAGAAATTAGCAGTGTGATCAATTTTAAATGATATTTTTTGCTGTAATAACATAAAAAAAAGTGGACAGTATTTGCTAAGTGGTCAAGCTAGTGTTAGCATGATGGCTAATGTTGTTGTTTACAACCTGCATAATCGTGGTTAGCAACCATCCAGCTTTAGTTTAACGTTAAAACTCGAAACTGTTTAGTAGCAAATCTGGGCACCAACCTAGCTATATTCTGTTGAGTAATATTTTAATTGACCTATTTATTATTTTTTGGCCAACACACCGTAAAACTAGTCCCTACAAACAGTTCCAACAGAACCGACTCATTTGTGGTCGAACCAGGGAAAGGTCAGTGTAGTGTTAGCATGATGGCTAATGTTGTTGTTTACAACCTGCATAATCGTGGTTAGCAACCGTCCAGCTAAATGTAACGTTAAAACTCGAAACTGTTAAGTAGCAAATCTGGTCACCAACCTAGCTATATTCTTTTGAGTGATATTTTTATTGACTTATTTATTATATTTTGGCCAACACACCGTAAAACTAGTCCCTACAAACAGTTCCAACAGAACCGACTCATTTGTGGTCGAACCAGGGAAAGGTCAGTGTAGTTCCAGAACAAACTCAGCCCATAATGTTTCATAATTGTTGTAGCTTGAGTCATAATTGTTGTAGCTTGTTCAAAATGTAGCATGTCCAACTTCTAACTCCGCTGGGTGTGCGGCATTTAAAATCAAGGCATCTTCTAAATTGGTGCAATCACTGCAAATTGCTGCGAAGTGTCCAAAAACAGTGATAAATTGGCATTCGGTAAAACAATGGAGCTGTCATGCCCAAAGTTACTTACATTGTTAAAGTGATGTGCCAGTTGCGGCTCATCAAAAAGACACGGTGTCAAGACATTACTCAGTTATTGCTGTTAAGTGCCTCTTAAGTTTTAAGAGCCGTGCTGTCCATCAAGCTGCTATTATGTCTCTAGGTAGCTCCCTGTAGTCTGTTCATCTTATCAGCTTTATGGCAATTTCATAACAGAGCACTTTAATATACTGTGTGGTTTCATTCCACTAACTTCTCGAGCAGTATCAGTGAAGTATATACAAACATGCACATGTGCATTGAAGCAGGAGAACAGTGTTTTCTTGCTGGAGACGGAAGACCTGTGAGGTCGGTCACTCTCTCTCTCTCTCTCTCTGTCTCTCTCTCTCTCTCTGATAGTGAGTGGAGAGCGGAGGATGAGCAGGTCTCTGTGGAGTGAATAAATGCGTAAATGCAGGTCGTTCTTCTCTAATCCACAGAGGTGCGAAAGCAGTGAGCCGTTAAATAAGCAGAGTGCTGAGCCGCTTTCCTCTCCGGCTGCATATTGACCAGAGACTTAAGATGATTAATGCAGCACTTTAGAACCGACAGGGTTGTGTGTGTGTATATGTGTGTGTGTGTGTATGTGTGTTGGTTGGGTGGGTGGCTGGGTGGCGGGGGGTGTTGGAATAAAGATGTTGAGGAGGTTAATTGTTTTGTTTCACTGATAACCGCTGTATGAAGGGAGAGATGTTAGATATCACTACTGCCACGCGGCGCCACAAAAGCCTTATGAAAATTCGCCCCTCGTCAGCACATGCACAAATACTGAAATAGCTTCAATCTGAGCCGCTCCCTTGATCGTAAGATGCAAGACGGGGCCAGCAGTGACTAAAATGCTCAAGCAATGTTCTTACACTTGGAGAATTCAGAGAACTGTCTTGGACTGGCCAATCTCAGGGGAGAGCCCATAGCACCGAGAGGGTTTGTAATTGGCTGCTGACAGGTTGGGTTAAGGGTCAGATGCAATCGGGACACAGGTAATTTACTGCTGGAAGTGATTTGAGCGTTTGTTTGTTTTGTTTTTTTTTCTTCTCTTTCTTTCTTTCTTTCTTTTTTTATATATTCACTGCTGCATGAGCAATTGCGCTCGAACCAGGAGGGAGGGAGGGAGGGAGGGAGGGAACGAACGCAGGGCTGCTGGATGTTGATTGCAGATATTGTGAGTGTGCGTACGCAGATGTGTGTATGGTCATTCTTCAGCTTGAAGCTTTTTTTTTTCCCTCTCTGACACAACCCTTTATACACGAGAAAAAAAAAACCTTCACATCATTTTCAGCAAAATTCGCGGCTTTAGAAGAGAAGGAGAGAAGGAGGGAAGGTATTTGGTGACTGAAAAAAACGGATGCACACAGAATAGCCACACAAATGAAAGAAACATTTTAGCAATGTGACTTTTTTAGCAGACGTTTTGAAAAAATCAGAAACATTCAGTGGAGAGGCCAAAAGGAGAGCGCTGTAATGCATTGGATAGAGAGCTGCAGCATTTCATTGCCACCAACATAAAATGCATATGGATAAAGACGGCGCTCAATTCAAAGCAGTTGAATGTCATCGAAGGCCAAAGGGTGAATGCCATTCGCTTCGTGGAGATCGGAATAGGTAAAGCCTGCACAGTGGAGGCAGTCAACTCCATGAAGAGTTTGTAATAGCAGGGTCATGTTTATGCCCTGTGGTTACAAGTGCAGATAGATGCAACTCCATTAACCTTGTGTAGAGGAACCGGAAATTCTGCGGTTTGGCTATGGATCCGAAAACCAAATGTGTCTGGGAGAAAATGGGAGAGAATATCAGGCTGAGATATAGCATGGAGAGCCGTCCTATTCTTCCCTGATCCCGGTCAGAGGTCACCATTAAACCTGACACGAGGTGAAGTTATTATTGCACGGCGTGACCTCGGAAGACTTTGGTGAATTCAGAAATGCTTTTTTTTGTTGGCGCTTTCAGAAATGACATTGCTGTGTGCTTTTTGCTGGAGCTTGTACACCAGAGGCGTCCAAACTTATCCGTAGAGGGACCGGTGTGGCTGGAGGTCTTCACTCCAATCAAGCATGAGAACATCTGACTCTGCTTGTTTTATTCAATTGGCCTCAGTCAAACAGTCTCCACAAAGACCACCACGCTGATATATAACATTTACAACGTAGCTGGTAAAGTAGCCTAGATTTTCCTTCACCTACATATTTAAAATGTAATAAAAAAATAAAATTAATCAAAAAGAGAACCTGAGGGGTCTTCAACATAGCGCTTCATAAAGGGTTAACCTTCAAAGAAGGCATGCATCCTTTTAACATCCTTTAGAGAACAAAAAGTGAGTCTTCTATATGATGAACCTTTTTCTTGCACTTGTATTAAATAGTAAATAGACTGCATTTTTAAAAGAAAAAAAATAATTTTTGTATTTGTATGGTGTAATTTTATTTTGATTACATTTAATTAATTAATTAATTAATTAATTAATCAACTTTTTTATTTGTTTGTTTGTTTATTTATTCATGAAGAAACGACTACAACACGGCTGCACCGACAGATAAACTAAAACCTTTTAAACCATTTTCTGTTTTCAGCTCATCTTATAGTTTATTAGTCAGTCACATCAGGTTTAACTTTTTAGCTTCTACATGTTACAGACTCAGTACATGGGTTTTATGTGAGATCCTTCACGATCTGATTGAAATCTAATTTCAGCCGGAGGTTATTCAACACAGATAAGTAACAGTCACCCATCTCTTGATCAAATCGAGACTGCGCTCGTGGACAGACGGAGCTCTGGATGAGAAGAATCTTTCAAGAAACTTCACGAGCCGCAATCAGTCTTCAGCTGTTTAAAGCTCTTTTAGTTAGTTTGCGTGCCGAATTTGTCTGTAGTAATTAGGAATGAGGGAGGTGGGCAATTCAGAGCGTTGGGTCTGACAGCAGCGGAGAAGGTCTAAGGGGAATAGCTGCGAAGATAAGGCAGGAGAAAAGTAAAGTGCTCAAGGGTCCCTGGGAGCCATTTGAGCACTTTCACTAAATCATTTCTGCGGATGAAATATTCAGAAAAAGCAGTTTTGTTTTCAATTACAACCCCATGTTCTCTGTAAGTTTAGTTTAATGTCCAACTAAACACAAGCCCCCCCCCACACACACACTCACCCCACCCCACCCCACTTTGGGTTCATTTTTAATTCAGCTCTGGAACTGCTAAACCACAGGATAATTCACCAACTGAACATTTACATTCTTTTACCGTCTTTTTCTGTCTTTTTTGCCTCCTCTCTTTCTCCTGTACCTCTCTGTCTCACGCTTTTCTTCAGCTTAGAGTTCCTCTATATCACTGCCTTTGAGTCCTGCTTCATTATTCGAGCATGGATGGACATCAAGGACATGGCATCATGAAAAAAACGTGCACGTTTAATTACCAACAATGTGAATGAAAGAGTCAGGTAATGCACGCAGCCCGCATGGCAAAAGAGGAGGTTTACCAAGTTTAAGTGGACTTTTTGTTAACTACCGCCTATCGATTTTCTGTCACACACAACCTGTGTGACTGTAGGTCGATGAAAAATTGTATTCTTCGTCATGTCGTCTATTTGCTAAGCACTCATGATTGTTTTGTATTGTGCTAACTGAAAGGTGACCTGCGGTGTATTGCATTGCATTGCAAGCCTACAAGTTGTCAGACGTATCCTCTTAAGAGATGAAGTGGATCGTTATTCTCAGATCGACACGAACGCAAGACGTCTTAAATGCAGCCTTGACTTCGGGGTAAGGTGTTTTTTTTTATCCTTTCTTTTACATATAGGCAGAATAGCCCATGATGTAAAGGGAAGACTGTTTCTACTACTTACTAATAGAAAGACTGTTCAGCTGTGTACTGGCATTTCTTTTTTCCAGCGTGCCATTTCAGTGAATGGCTTTAACAAGAAGCTAAACTGCTGGAGCACTGCGTGTACGAGTTGTGTGGCCACGTTCAGCAGACAGAAGTTGTCAAAGGTAGAGAATAAAGGTAAAAGACGTTCTCTCCCAATTGTCCTGCACTGTTGTCAAATGGTAATTGGGGCCAGTAATTACGGTAAGTGGAGGGTTAACAGGCAATTAACCTGAAAGAGAAGGAAGAGAATGGAAGAGACGGAGAGAATGGAAGAGACAGGACATGATGATGAGTTTTACTCGCAGAACGGATCCCATTTTAATATGCTGAACTTGGCTTCCGCTGTCAACAATGGCCCAGACTTTATCAAACAAATGGAGAGCTTTAGATCATAAAAGAAGTCATCAGCGGTTCTCGGTACGTCAGGACAAGGTCAGATCAGAGAAGGCCAAGAAAACGTGTTTACTGTTCTCTGTCTGAAGAGGTGAGTACAGCTGCAACAGTAGGTGGCCTCTTTTCTTTTTTTCTTCTTCTTTTCAGTTTTGGCTCTTTTCCTTCCGGCGGACACACAGAACGCACGCCGTGTGATCCAATAACATGTTATAAAATGATTCCCCGTTTGACCTTTTAAGAAGATTAGCACTGTTAAAATGAGTGGTCAAAGATGTTGTGCGAGACTCTAACCTGCAGGGCTGGAGCACTCAGCTCAGATTAGGGCCCAGATTTTTGACTCCTGAAGAGAGGGGGAAACTGGGGGCCGGCCTGGCCAGCAGCTGACAGCCGTAGCCCGGCATATGGTGGCTGTTAGCCCTGCAGAGGAGCGGCGCTAGGGGGACCCTGCATGTCTTTAAGTACAGAAAGCTCCAGGCCACCCATAGTCACACGGCGCTGCTTTAAAAACCTTAACCCAAGCTGATGTGAACGATCCCCTCGGCTCCCCTGAGAGGGTGTGCGCGCTGTGTGTGTGTGTGAGGGAGAGAGAGAGAGAGAGGGAGAGAGAGGGAGAGTTTGTGGGGGATGACTGGCTTATCGAAGCTGAAATGATTTTAGCCTGCCGCTATTCGAGGATGTGCTTTGCCAAGCAGACTGGATGAAGTTTTAAAAAGGCTTAGCTCACTTTTACTCCACATTCCCGTCCCAACACAAAATTTACATTTTAGCACTATTTATTATTATTTATTTTTTTATATAGCTGACCATCCACTCCTTTTTTGTTGTCCTTGATTTGAATATGTTTTGTGGGGGAATATGTAGTGTGCATTGCTCTGCCACAAGGTCATCTATAATCAGAATCACTACAGGCCTCTCAGAGCTTTGTAAGAGGGCCTGCGGTAGGCGGGCTGCGCCCTAATCACGTATGTGCAGTAAAGTGGTCTTCACCTGTTTCCTCGCTCTGCTATCGGAGACTCATCCGCCAGTCACCTGTGCAGAGTTAGAGGGCCTTTAATGTATCTGCTGGAGGTTATTGTGCCATCGGCTTTACCCCCCGAGTCCGCTGGAGTGTGGAGCAATCATAGGCTTCTGTAGAGGATGGATAGGGGCAGAGCGATGAAAAGCTAGGAGTTTTTTTTTTCTCTTTTTTTTTTCTCTCCTCAGAAGTTACAGTAGCTTGTGCATGCACATTTCCAGAGTGGCAATCTTCCCTTCCTTTTTCCGCTCTGAATAAAGGTGATGAAATCCCTCTCGCTGCAGCTAATCTTGAGCTGACAGAGAGGCCTGCTATACAAGACAGTCTCTATCTGTTGTGAGAGGCAGTGGACGCCTGCTTGTAAGCCGCTTATGATATTGACTGCTTGCCTCCTCTCCCTTTCAGCATGGCTCAGCCGCTGATGGGTACACAAACCACACGCACACGCGCGCACGCCCTGCCCTAAAACCTTCCTCATGAGGCAATCTCTGTTTGTGCCCCATCCGCCCCTACGGAGTGGAGCATGAAGTTAATAGGGCTGGGAGAGCTCACACTCTTCCCTCACGCTGGTAAGTGGACTGCATTGGCTATTGATTAATGCTATCAGCTGACGGTCAGCTGAGCACCTGAGGTAATTCGGCTGGTTGGAGTGGATGTGAACGAAAGGTTTCAGTTTTTTTTTTTTTTTGGAGGGGGGGCCGCCGTGATATTGTACTGGATTGTTATTGCACGACGGATGCAGTTGAATCAGATCCGATACGCATCGCCTCGCCTTTGTCCCAAACGTCCTTAAAAACCCCACAGACAGACCTGGTCCACAGTAATGACGTCCTGTTCAACGTGTCCTCTTCAGCTGTGCTGCCGTTGGCGCCAAATTGTTCCAGCTGTACCCGAAGAAAAGAAAAGAGAGAGCTGAAAATCTCAGGAACGTTGATGACAGCGGAAGAAGAGGAGGGAGGGGGTCAAATTGTCAGTGGGGGAGAGATGGAGAGAAAGGCTGAGGATGGGCAGGGAGGATGGTGGAGGGGTGGGGGGGGGGGGAGGGTGCTGAGAAGAAGAGAATAGGTTTATAAAACATAATCAGTCCACTCTGGCCTGGGCTCAATTATCCCAATCAAGGTTAATTCTTTTGAACCCTGGCACAGTTAAAGGGCACAAACACAAAGGGAAGTGTAGGATGTTGAAGGGATTCACAGAAGAAATAGACACGCAAAGGTGGAGGTCTGTAAATCAATCATTTCTATTCAAAGCCACCGGGATCAACTACTAGCAAAAGGCAAGTGCGCTACAATTACAAAAATGCTCAAAATCAAAGTTATTGACTTACGCTTTAATCACCCCAGCTTTTTCCCCCTTTGTTTCCTATGTGACGGCACATTATCCTCCATCCGAACCCTAGCTGGAGATGGAGGGACGTCAGCTCATGTCACAGGGGTTTAGATCGATCCTGAACATGTTAGAAACTAGGCACAGACATGTGTTCCTGCTGTCTTTTAATAAACAGTTTTCATCACGACTTAGTAAACCATTCATACTCACATATCAAATTTTACATTCCCTCTGGTCCTGAAGGTCTCTGTGCTTGGTTGGGCACAATTCTGATTTTTTTTTTTTTTTTTTTTTTGTATTATTTTTTTCGAAGTTGATCAAACCATATCTATAAAAAGAGAGTTTATCACTACATTTATCACATTAAATTCAGTGTTTTGGTCATGAGAGGCAGCGTAATTAAAAATTTGTTGTTGACTACAAATATGAAAATGAAATCGAACTAATTCAGAAGGACACTTGTGGTTAATAAAGAGTTCACCCTGTTAACTCATGGAAAGTGGACTCTATTGGCTATGGATTAATGCTATCAACTGATGGTCAGCTGAGTACCTGAGGTAATTTGGCTTGATGCAGTGGCTGTGAACAAAAGATCCTTTTCTTTTCTTATTTTGTGTCAGTAGTGATATTGTTTTGGTCATAACTAAATCCAAATTTGACGGTGAATAAACAATAAAATGTAATTGAGCTATTTCATATACAGTGTAATCATCATTGTGGCATTTTTCTGTGTCATTCTAAGTTAAGTTGTTGGATATTCACTCAAATAAGAATTAAATATTGTGAATTTATTTGTTTTAAAGGCTAACTGCCTTAGCACTGAACCCCCAAGGCGTTGTAGCAGTCGGCCTGATATATGCATGCTTGTATTAATTGTTTTGCTCTGAATCTATTAAGGAACTCCAAAAATCTTTGAATATGGAAACATATCTTTGGAAAAAAATCAATCAGTTGTCCAGATATAAGACAGACCACCTTTTCACAACCCCCGATCACTGACATAAACACTGAGATAAAGAGGGCAAAACGGGAAATTGCTGCAGCACAAAGTTACATGAAGGACATGAGGTAGGCAGACCAAGCAAGCCGATGGCAGAGTGACAGCCCTGCATGATGGCTCTGACTGATAAACACTAACCTGCAAATGAAAGGCTCTTCAGGCCCCATCATCCCCTGTCACAATGCAATTACTCTACAGGACGATAGCAAGATAGAGGCTCCCAGGCTACCAGATAATAAAGCTATTGACTGATGTGGCTTAATGATTAGAATGCGGGAGGAAAAAAGAAGAACAGAAGGGCAGAAGAATGAGGAGAGTGATGGGGTTTGTGACCATTTAAGTTATTTTCAACTGCAAGAGACTTGCCGCCATGTACTAAACATGACCTTTTTTTAAGATTATGTTTATTTGTCCATGTAGTGATGGTGTCCTGAAATGTGAGGTGGTAAACGGGCTGCAGTGGATGGAAGGCATTGCCCTAACACATTTTCAATTTCCCTTGAAAAAAATGGACATTCTGCACTTCTTTTACTTTATAATCCCTGTTTTATTTCACATCTGGTGTGGTGTAAGTGCCAAAGCAATAAAAGTTATCACAGTTTGAGTACTTGCAGACTGCACCATATATGTACAACTCAGTGAGTAATTCCACCCACTGCTGTACCAAAGTGAATTGGACTTTGGAGGAGGAAATATCTAAATAAATTTTAGGAGTGCTTTTAAGGATCAGTGTATGGACTCCAAGCAGTGCGACTGGCTAAGTGGGTTGCATTCGATCAAGTTTGAATCCCAAATACCCAGCGGCTCCCTTTACAGAAAATAACTATACTTTATGTAGTTACTATACTAGTTTCAAGTTTCAAGTTTGATTGTCATTTGACATCATGTCAGGACATAACATGCATTGAAATGTTTGGGGTGAGGCTCAGATACAACTCTACAGCAGGGCAGCATTATATATATAAAACAGTACAAACATACAATAAATAGACAATATTAAAGTAAAAATAAGCTAAAAAATATACAAATAGTTATAACTGAAATATATAAAGGACTATACAAAACAAACACAAGATATATACATAAGATATACAGGAGGACATCTGTGAAAATTTTGCATAGGCAGGTTATCTAAGTAGATATATCTATTTAAAGTGACTTAGTGATATTGTCCATAGCAGCGATATCAGAATAAATAATATAAAGTGTACAATGTGCAGTGGTCGAGTGAACGGTATTGGGGTCTTTCAGCCTCACAGTTTGTTCAGGAGCCTGACAGCCTGTGGGTAGAAACTGTTCATGTGCTAATGCACTAATGTCATTGTACAAGTAGTACACTTGTATATGTACTATTTTAATACTTCTTGGGACTAAATTGGCCCTCTTTCTAGTTTTTAAAAGTATACTTTTAAGTACACTTTAAGTGTAAGAGTAGTAAACCAAGTATACAACTTGTTTACAGCTTTTGTACTGCGACTACACTAAAAGTAAACTTAAGGGTTCACTGTTAGTTTACTAGCTTGTAAGTTTTCTTTAAGTGAACTTAACATAATACTTTACTTTACTTTACTGCTTATATTATTGTTGAACTTTAAAGTATATGACTAGGTTTAAGCCTTTTTTTCTATTTAAAATAGAACTTAACAACGTTTACTTACTTACCAGTGGACACACGTAAAACAAACAAGACACACTCAGATTAAGAAACATATTTGTATCTTTATAAATCTTTATAAATCAAATTTTAAATAAATATTGTACTCAATGTTTTTGTGCAAAGCAAGAACACTTACTTCTATTATCTCAATCAAAAGATTAAGTACAAGTAAAGGCCAAATATACTTAGACTGTTCTATTCTTGTCAGCATACTTAAGTATAGCTGTGTTTAGTATATCACTGAGATAAAAAGCCATCTGAAAGCATACTCACTTCCTTTTAGTTTAAAATAAGTAAACTAATGGTACACTTAAATAAACTTCTTTTTTGTAAGGCTCTCCAGGTTGGAAGAAAGGGCTTCCTCTCTCTTGTCAGTGAGGATGGTGCTAGTCCTCAGTTTCCTTGGTTAGTAGCCCGTAGATGAGTGTAGGTGAGAATTGGAAGCAGCTAATGTTGGATAACAATCTGGGCGAAAAAAGGATCAGTGTTTAAGTGTTGTGCTGTATTCGGTGTCCTTTGGAGTGCTTTTGACTTTGGACGGTTGAGCACCCCTCCTCCTTTTAGAACCTCCTCGTCGTATATTTACACTCAGAGACAAGACTGAAGACATAAACGTGTAATTAGTCTTCATTGTTTTCTTTGCAGATTAGGAGCACCTTCTGAGTGTGCAGTTCGAAGGGACCGGACCCTGGTACGTGATTGGCTGGAGGGGGGCTGGATGGGGCACCCTGCCGGGGGCAGAAATAGTGTTTCCCCCCGGCGTAATTTTAGTGTAGTGAGTGTGAATAATGAGTGATGATTAATCAGAGGCTGCCAGTGTGAGCACAGCCTCTACTCAGCCGATCAGGGATACTGCACACACTCCCTGCACTCAGGGTGGCACAGGGCTATATACTGCATGTAGAAGAGCAATGGGAGTGGGGCGGGGGGGCATTCACTCATAGATATAAAGTATTAAGAGCTAATAACAATACTTATACACAAAATATAAACATGTTTATAAATAATTACCTCAAATATGTGAAGGGATTTATATTCATTTAGGTGACACAAACTACTTGGACCAAACTAGTCATATTTCATTCTTACATGAACATTTTCCAACTGGACTGAAACACTCCTTATAACTTCAGTGCGGATGGGTGTGGCCAAATGTTGCAAGCTATATATGGTATATGGGACATAACAACAACAATGGATTCATAACAGCCTCCTTTTGCAGCTCTGTGTCCACATATGGACTGTTTAGACTAGAGAGCTAGAGAGTTTGTACACTATTATACAAGAAGAACATGACGTTTTCAATGTTATGGACCTTTAAAATAAATAACACTTAGTAGTTAGAGATGCTTGAGGGCCTCTTTCACCTAAGCAGTCTTAGCTGTTTCCGCATTGGCTATGTTCTGCCCGTAAGTAGAATAGTCTAAGCATGCTTAGCAAATGTGTTGTTGTTTGTTGTTTTAATTAGCTATAGCAGGACAGCACAGCTGTAGCATATTAGTTTAACTTCATTACTGTGAACAATTGCATTTGTAGGCCGAGCAAAGATCTTTGAGAGCCACAATACTTAACAGGGGTGGCACTACCCAGCTACCCAATTCTACCCTGCTAGAATACTGCCATGCCCTACTATAACCACAGGGCAAAGTCAGTTTTAACCTATTTCTTTACACAAATTCACCATAAACACTACATTCCACGTAGTATCTCATCATCTACTCTTTAAATGTTTTTAGTTTCTATGAAATCCAGCTCAGAAGTAGGTGAACAAGAATATACACAAGTATGTAACAGCAATTCACTTCTGGAAAAATGCATTAGTTTAAAGGGAATGTCTGCTATTAAATGTTTTGAATTCTGCATAACTAAACATAAGCTATAAACAAAGCAATTCAGAGTGGTTTAATGTGAAATGCTTAATTCAGGAGAAACATACAGCGTGAACATACAGAAAAAATAGTTTACAGTGGTTGTAAGGAAACCAAATGTCTGAAGTATTTGATTGCTAATGCATGTAGCTGCTGCTGCCTGATGCATGAGACTCTCTGAGCATCACTCTTTCAATGATTCAGAAAAATGGATGGAATTCCCTTTTGTTGACCACTGTTGAGCAGTTTCCCTGGATTTGAACCAGTGCAGAATTCTCTGTGCGTGCATTATTTATTTATTTATTTATGTTTGTGAGAACTGATTACGCAAAAAAAACACCAATCATACAGCTGGCATGTGTTTCTTTATCTCAAATTAATTATTTTATATGCATATGTGAGGAAGGGGTAAAAAGCAATGCTGTGTTCTGTTTTTTTTTTTTTTTACCCAGCAGTCTAAACACCCCTGACACCCAATACAAATAAAGTGGTCTTTATATAAGAGGTCTGCAAAAAGCCAAGTGTTGGTGCTTGAGAAGGGGAGCATAGTCCATAGCTGGCAGTTTGCTTCCATGCTGCCGTATTCGAACTGTTTAACACAGGCACTGAGAGGCTGGAGCTAAAGGACAAGGCTGAAGTGCCATCTCTGGACCATCTGCACTCTGCCACCTCGGCCCCGCTCCCTCAGGAAAGACACGCATCAGATGGTCCCTGTCACACTGGATGGTTTATCACATCAGTGCCCCTCTGGTCTGACGCGCTGTGAGTGCCATTATTCTGTCGTTTTAGCATCTTTTAATGCATCGCTGTCCAGGAGGAGGAGGGGGGAGAATTATGGCAGAAAAAATAAGGCAGGTAATTACACTCGGGGGAGGGCGATCGAGATTGGGGAAGAGCAAGAGAGTGAGAGGAAGTGTTGAGGTTATAGGTAGATGTATTAAGGCCTCTCTCTCTCTCTCTCTCTCTCTCTCTCTCTCTCTCTCTCTGTATACTCTCGCTCTATGTTTTTCAAGGTAGCGATAACCTGTAGGATGAGAGGCTTGGGCGCATACGCGTGCACTTTTGTCTGATGTGAAGGACGTTTCTGTCGTGGTTCAGAAGATATACGCCACCTTTTTCCCCTTCATGAAAAAACAATCCTGAGGATTTGAGCGAAAAGCAGATAAACAGAAAAGGTGGCTGACAAAAGGCATATTGACAGATTTCACTACAAAACAAAGCAGCTGCTCAGTATTGGAAAGCAACAGATGTGCTTTGTATTTGTATTGAACTTCCTATTCGAGGACCTGTTGGGTACATGTGTAGTTCTCTTTCAGACAGTTCTAACTTCCTCTTTATATTGAAACTAAACCTTTTACTACATTTTCCCAAACGCATCCCTTAAAAATAATACATGTTATTTTTTATGCACATAACTGAGAATAACCTGCTGTGTGATGTACTTTCATACTTTCCTTTATTTTGGACGGGTATGTTCACCTTTTTTTTTTTCTTTTAAGCATTTTTCTTTTTTTTTTTCTTTTAAGCATTTTTCTCTCCAATAATGTCTACTTTAAAGGTGCAGTATACGATTCTGGAAAACAGTTGTTCTGGATTAATCAGGCTCAGCAAAACAAGTACACCCCCTCCTTCTAGGTCGAAGGAAATTGGGCTAGCTAGGATGTTGGTTAGCAAATTGTCACTACAAATGCTGCTGCAATGCTAACAAGTTGCCTTCACAAAGATAAGCTAACGGGACAAGAAAGTACTGACACACTGGTTATGTTAATGTTACCCACGTCGAGCAGATCCTCCTCATCACTTTTCATGCTTTTCATCCATCCATCCATTATCTGCCGCTTTATCCCGCTAGTTGGAGTCATGGGTGAAGGGGTCAGTGTCATCGGGCGAAGACGGGGTACACCATGGACAGTTCGCCGGTCCATTGCATGGCCAACATTCACTCACGCACTACAGGCAGTTTAGCGTGATCGATTAACCTGACTGCATGTGTTTGGACTGTGGGAGGAAACCGGAGTACCCGGAGGAACCCACTCAAGCACGGAGAGAACATACACACTCCACACAGAACCACCCGGACCGGGAATCCAACCCAGATCATCTTACTGTGAGGTGCTTTTCAATTCTCCAGCTAATTGTTTGAGTTTTTCAAACATTCCACCTAAAACAGTGCAGCATTTGCATTCCAGCACTTTGTTTGAATTTGTAGCCGTGAGGATACATTCCAGTGCCTCAGCTTCTTGTTTGAATTTATGATTCTACCTTAGATGGTGTAGCACATATGTGTCAAACTCAAGGCCCGCGCGAGAGCTTGAAAGGTCTTAGTGTCTAAAAATAAATAGGTCAGAAGCGTACTTTGACCAAAAACTACATTTCCCACAATGCATGTTGATTGTGTTACGTCTTACTGCCACTAGACAACAGTGTAGTCATTGATGTGATAACGCGGCCGATCCCATAATGTCCAGAAAAAGGAAAGTTGATGCAGATGGACGGCTGTTTCAACAAAGATGGGAAGGTGAATACATGTTTGTGCTTCAAGGCGAAAGACCGGTATGACTTTTGTGTTACGCAGCAACATGTTGGTTATTAAAGAGACAATCTTTCAAGACAAGCCTTCATGAAAAGCAACAGAATTACAAGAATTAAAAGTTAAACTGAAGTCGCAGTAGAATCTGTTCACGAAAGCCACAGCCAAAAACAATGTGGCAGTGAAAGCTAGCTTTATTGTGGCTGAAGAAATCGCCCGTGCTTCAAAGTGTTTTTCAGAGGGAGTGTTTTTGAAGCAGTGCATGCTGAAGGTCTGTGAGCAGGTGTGTCCGACCAGACTCAGACTTTAAACAATGTCAAGAAACACCATCACTGACCGAGTTAAGGAACTAGCTGGTCCAGGAGTCACACAGCTACACAGCTTTTTCATTAGCTGTTGATGAAAGCACAGATCTGTGTAGTTGCTGTTGCAGTGTATTTAGTGTTTGTAGGTTTTATGTGTTTGTGTTTTATGCAGACATATGTTTATTGTAATCAAAGCATCTCATTAGCTTTTGATGCAAGGCTGTTTTTTTATCTGTCACACATGTTCTCAGCAGCTCACAATGTTTGATTTTATACTAAATAAGCCTCATTTCAGATTATCAAACATTTTGATCAAAGTTAATATTATAACTTGTGTTTGATGTTATTTTTTATTCACTTGAATAGTTTCATCCTTGATTGATGGAGTTTGTGGATTTTAAAACATGACAAATTAAAAGGATTTATGTTATAACAGAACAACAAGCAAACATATTTTTTTTCATGCAACTGTAATGTTGTAACTAAATAAGTAATACATTCAGAGTTATTTAACATTAAGGAGTAGTTACATTCATTTTATATTACATTTGGTTACATTTTGTTACATTTATAAGTTACATCTGGCCCTTTGAGGACAGCAATTATGCCGATGTGGCCCTCTGTGAAAATGAGTTTGACACCCCTGGTGTAGCATTTAAGCCACATTCTGGTGCCTCAGATTCTTGTTCAGAATTTTCTGCTTCACCTTAAATGGTGAAGCAGTTACATTCAGGTGTCTCAGACATCAGAACTGTTTAAGATAAAAAGGAATATGTGATTAGGAAGCCAGCGCCCGCCTCAGCAACAGTCAAAGGTCTCTACACCGTCAAAATGCCTAAGGGTCAACTCCGAGGTTTCTCAACTGTTGAATCACCCTTGCCTTCCCCCAAGACCCTTTTTTTGAGCTTTGATTTTCTAGTCCTCTCCTCTTTTGCTGTTTCTCAGCCATCTCTCCTTCTTGACAATGCAAGGAGCTCAGCACACATATCCTTCATTCCCCCTGATCTGCGCATGAGCATAAGATACTGGTTGCTTTTTGTTATCTACTGTTACTGACTTGTTGAAAGAGTGCTGTTTGGCCTCTTTGTTTATTTCCCATTTACAGAGTCAGGGCTGAGTACAAACACTGGGTTTTACCCAATTTAACAAAGTGTTTTGGATTGAAGTTGTAATGTTGCACCTTTAGAATTATTTTGAAGGCTGTTCCTTTTCATTGGATGCAGTTTGTGATACTCTGGGAAATGGATTGAAGGTAGTTGTCAAAGCTTCTGACTGTTTGTTAGCACAGGTCTGCTGCAGGTAAGCCTGTACCTTATTGTACGTAGGATTCAGCCAGTCACAACATATGGCTCCAGAAGTTTAAATTAATCGATATATATATATATATATATATATATATATATATATATATATATATATATATATATATATATATATATATATATATATATATATATATATTCAGTACATTGAACAATAGAATTATGCACCCACATCCCTACCAGGCCCATCAGTTCCACATGGCCACATGTGGCCTTAAACATTTAATCGCCAATAACATCAAGTGATAACATCACTGATTAGAATAAGCGCCTTTAAGCGGCACCATATGATTTTAGTGGAGTAATTTAGCAAATGCGCTGCTCTCCTATTGTTCCAGAGGATCACTCGGGTTTCATTGTACAGATGAGGTGAGTGTGGGAGAGATTAGCGCAGATTATGGGGAGACATGCAGTCAGTGTAGCAGACAGAGATGACATAGCAGCCTTCTCCCCTGCTGAGAGCTCACACAGTGGGCTGAGGGGCCCCAGACACAGACAACCTCTAGACTCAGCTAGGGGTCAAGCAGGGAACCATCAGTGTTCTAGTTGTCCTCTGCTGTGTTTACATAGATTCTGTTTACTACTCCTCCTCTGCATGTTCACACCAGATCTATGTTCTACTCTCCTCTACTGTATTTACACTAGATCAGTGTTCTAGACATCCTCTACTGTATTTATACCAGATCAATGTTCTACTCATCCAATACTATATTTACACCAGATCAATGTTCTACAAATCCTATACTATATTTACACCAGAGCAGTGTTCTAGACATCCTCTACTATATTTACACCAGATCAATGTTCTAGACATCCTCTACTATATTTACTACTCATCCTCTACTGTATTTACACCAGATCAGTGTTCTAGTCATTCTCTCTTATATTTATAGCAGGTCAGTGTTCTAGACATCTTCTACTATATTTACACCAGATCAGTGTTCTAGTCATCCTTTAATGTATTTACACCAGATCAGTGTTCTACTCATCCTCTACTGTATTTACACCAGATCAGTGTTCTAGTCATTCTCGCTTATATTTATAGCAGGTCAGTGTTCTAGACATCTTCTACTGTATTTACACCAGATCAGTGTTCTAGTCATCCTTTAATGTATTTACACCAGATCAGTGTTCTACTCATCCTCTACTGTATTTACACCAGATCAGTGTTCTAGTCATTCTCTCTTATATTTATAGCAGGTCAGTGTTCTAGACATCTTCTACTATATTTACACCAGATCAGTGTTCTAGTTGTTCTCTTCTATATTTACACCAGATCAGTGTTCTAGTCATCCTCTACTGTATTTACACCAGATCAGTGTTCTAGTCATTCTCTCTTATATTTATAGCAGGTCAGTGTTCTAGACATCTTCTACTGTATTTACACCAGATCAGTGTTCTAGTTGTTCTCTTCTATATTTACACCAGATCAGTGTTCTAGTCATCTTCCTCTATATTTACACCAGAGCAGTGTTCTAGTCATTCTCTACTATATTTACACTAGATCAGTGTTCTAGACATCTTCTACTGTATTTACACCAGATCAGTGTTCTAGTAGTCCTCTACTATATTTACATCAGATCAAGGTTCTAGACATCCTTTACTATATTTACACCAGATCAAAGTTCTAGACATCCTCTACTATATTCACAGTAGATCAGTGTTCTAGTCGCCTTCTACTATATTTACACCAGATCAGTGTTCTAGTTATCTTCTACTATATTTACACCAGATCAGTGTTCTAGATATCCTCTACTATATTTACACCAGATCAGTGTTCTAGACATCCTCTGCAATATTTACACCAGATCAATGTTCTAGTCATCTTCTATTATATTTACACCAGATCAGTGTTCTATTCGTCTTCTACTATGTTTACACCAGATCAGTGTTCTAGTCATCTTCTACTGTATTTACACCAGATCAGTGTTCTAGACATTCTCTACTATATTTACACTAGATCAGTGTTCTAGACATCTTCTACTGTATTTACACCAGATCAGTGTTCTAGTAGTCCTCTACTATATTTACATCAGATCAAGGTTCTAGACATCCTTTACTATATTTACACCAGATCAAAGTTCTAGACATCCTCTACTATATTCACAGTAGATCAGTGTTCTAGTCGCCTTCTACTATATTTACACCAGATCAGTGTTCTAGTTATCTTCTACTATATTTACACCAGATCAGTGTTCTAGATATCCTCTACTATATTTACACCAGATCAGTGTTCTAGACATCCTCTGCAATATTTACACCAGATCAATGTTCTAGTCATCTTCTATTATATTTACACCAGATCAGTGTTCTATTCGTCTTCTACTATGTTTACACCAGATCAGTGTTCTAGTCATCTTCTACTGTATTTACACCAGATCAGTGTTCTAGACATCCTCTGCAATATTTACACCAGATCAGTGTTCTAGTCATCTTCTATTATATTTACACCAGAGCAGTGTTCTATTCGTCTTCTACTATATTTACACCAGATCAGTGTTCTAGACATCCTCTACTGTATTTACACCAGATCAGTATTCTAGTCATCTTCTACTATATTTACACCAGATCCGTGTTCTAGTCATCCTCTACTGTATTTACACCAGATCAGTGTTCTAGACATCCTCTACTGTATTTACACCAGATCAGTATTCTAGTCATCCTCTACTATATTTACACCAGATCAGTGTTCTAGTCATCCTTTACTATATTTACACCAGATCAGTGTTCTAGTCATCCTCTATTATATTTACACCAGATCAGTGTTCTAGTCATCCTTTACTATATTTACACCAGATCAGTGTTCTAGTCATCCTCTACTATATTTACACCAGATCAGTGTTCTAGTCATCTTCTACTGCAATCACACCAGATCCGTGTTCTAGTCATCCTCTACTGTATTTACACCAGATCAGTGTTCTAGTCATCCTCTACTATATTTACACCAGATCAGTGTTCTAGTCATCTTCTACTATATTTACATCAGATCAGTGTTCTAGTCATCCTCTACTATATTTACACCAGATCAGTGTTCTAGTCATCTTCTACTGCAATCACACCAGATCAGTGTTCTAGTCATCTTCTACTATATTTACACCAGATCAGTGTTCTAGTCA
The DNA here is from genome assembly GCA_021613375.1 of Megaleporinus macrocephalus. Classification (NCBI taxonomy): domain Eukaryota; kingdom Metazoa; phylum Chordata; class Actinopteri; order Characiformes; family Anostomidae; genus Megaleporinus; species Megaleporinus macrocephalus. Next base: position 4,929,561 of record CM038715.1, on the reverse strand, counting down.
TCTTCCACTATATTTACACCAGATCAGTGTTCTAGACATCCTCTACTGTATTTACACCAGATCAGTGTTCTAGACATCCTCTACTGTATTTACACCAGATCAGTATTCTAGTCATCCTCTACTATATTTACACCAGATCAGTGTTCTAGTCATCCTCTACTATATTTACACCAGATCAGTGTTCTAGTCATCCTTTACTATATTTACACCAGATCAGTGTTCTAGTCATCCTCTACTATATTTACACCAGATCAGTGTTCTAGTCATCTTCTACGGCAATCACACCAGATCCGTGTTCTAGTCATCCTCTACTGTATTTACACCAGATCAGTGTTCTAGTCATCTTCTACTATATTTACATCAGATCAGTGTTCTAGTCATCCTCTACTATATTTACACCAGATCAGTGTTCTAGTCATCTTCTACTGCAATCACACCAGATCCGTGTTCTAGTCATCCTCTACTATATTTACACCAGATCAGTGTTCTAGTCATCCTCTACTATATTTACACCAGATCAGTGTTCTAGTCATCCTCTACTGTATTTACACCAGATCAGTGTTCTAGTCATCTTCTGCTGCAATCACACCAGATCCGTGTTCTAGTCATCTTCTACTGCAATCACACCAGATCCGTGTTCTAGTCATCCTCTACTATATTTACACCAGATCAGTGTTCTAGTCATCCTCTACTGTATTTACACCAGATCAGTGTTCTAGTCATCTTCTGCTGCAATCACACCAGATCCGTGTTCTAGTCATCTTCTACTGCAATCACACCAGATCAGTGTTCTAGTCATCCTCTACTATATTTACACCAGATCAGTGTTCTAGTCATCTTCTACTATATTTACATCAGATCAGTGTTCTACACATCCTCTACTATATTTACATCAGATCAGTGTTCTAGACATCTTCTACTATATTTACACCAGATCCGTGTTCTAGTCATCCTCTACTTTTTTTACACCAGATCAGTGTTCTAGTCATCCTCTATTATATTTACACCAGATCAGTGTTCTAGTCATCCTTTACTATATTTACACCAGATCAGTGTTCTAGTCATCCTCTACTATATTTACACCAGATCAGTGTTCTAGTCATCTTCTACTGCAATCACACCAGATCCGTGTTCTAGTCATCCTCTACTGTATTTACACCAGATCAGTGTTCTAGTCATCCTCTACTATATTTACACCAGATCAGTGTTCTAGTCATCCTCTACTATATTTACACCAGATCAGTGTTCTAGTCATCTTCTACTGCAATCACACCAGATCCGTGTTCTAGTCATCCTCTACTGTATTTACACCAGATCAGTGTTCTAGTCATCCTCTACTATATTTACACCAGATCAGTGTTCTAGTCATCCTCTACTATATTTACACCAGATCAGTGTTCTAGTCATCTTCTACTATATTTACACCAGATCAGTGTTCTAGTCATCTTCTACTATATTTACACCAGATCAGTGTTCTAGTCATCTTCCACTATATTTACACCAGATCAGTGTTCTAGACATCCTCTACTGTATTTACACCAGATCAGTGTTCTAGACATCCTCTACTGTATTTACACCAGATCAGTATTCTAGTCATCCTCTACTATATTTACACCAGATCAGTGTTCTAGTCATCCTCTACTATATTTACACCAGATCAGTGTTCTAGTCATCCTCTACTATATTTACACCAGATCAGTGTTCTAGTCATCCTTTACTATATTTACACCAGATCAGTGTTCTAGTCATCCTCTACTATATTTACACCAGATCAGTGTTCTAGTCATCCTCTACTATATTTACACCAGATCAGTGTTCTAGTCATCTTCTACGGCAATCACACCAGATCCGTGTTCTAGTCATCCTCTACTGTATTTACACCAGATCAGTGTTCTAGTCATCTTCTACTATATTTACATCAGATCAGTGTTCTAGTCATCTTCTACTATATTTACACCAGATCAGTGTTCTAGTCATCTTCTACTATATTTACACCAGATCAGTGTTCTAGTCATCTTCTACTGCAATCACACCAGATCCGTGTTCTAGTCATCCTCTACTGTATTTACACCAGATCAGTGTTCTAGTCATCCTCTACTATATTTACACCAGATCAGTGTTCTAGTCATCCTTTACTATATTTACACCAGATCAGTGTTCTAGTCATCTTCTACTATATTTACACCAGATCAGTGTTCTAGTCATCTTCTACTGCAATCACACCAGATCCGTGTTCTAGTCATCCTCTACTGTATTTACACCAGATCAGTGTTCTAGTCATCCTCTACTATATTTACACCAGATCAGTGTTCTAGTCATCTTCTACTATATTTACACCAGATCAGTGTTCTAGTCATCTTCTACTGCAATCACACCAGATCCGTGTTCTAGTCATCCTCTACTGTATTTACACCAGATCAGTGTTCTAGTCATCCTCTACTATATTTACACCAGATCAGTGTTCTAGTCATCCTCTACTATATTTACACCAGATCAGTGTTCTAGTCATCCTTTACTATATTTACACCAGATCAGTGTTCTAGTCATCCTCTACTTTTTTTACACCAGATCAGTGTTCTAGTCATCCTCTTCTATATTTACACCAGATCAGTGTTCTAGTCATCCTCTACTTTTTTTTACACCAGATCAGTGTTCTAGTCATCTTCTACTATATTTACACTAGATCAGTGTTCTAGTCATCCTTTACTATGTTTACACCAGATCCGTGTTCTAGACATCTTCTACTGCAATCACACCAGATCAGTGTTCTAGACATCCTCTGTTATATTTACACCAGGTCAGTGTTCTAGTCATCTTCTACTGTATTTACACCAGATCAGTGTTCTAGTCATCCTTTACTATATTTACACCAGATCAGTGTTCTAGTCATCCTCTACTATATTTACACCAGATCAGTGTTCTAGTCATCTTCTACTATATTTACACGAGATCATTGTTCTAGACATCCTCTCTTATATTTATGTTCTTTAAATAGTATAAAATAGTATAGTAGTTGGCCTAGTTTCCTGAATATGTGAAGTTTAGTTCTATAGTTTTGTCCTGGACAAAGTTAATTTATCTAACAACTAATGTCTTTTAATATTTTAATTGACATATGTTTCTATTATATTAGCCTAATAGATCCTGTGGAAAACTAAAGACCTAACTTAAATTACTAAAGCTGTCTTGGCTGATTGACATTGTTTGGGTAAGGGTAAAATTTGCATTAGTTCTATATGTATTATTATTATTATTATTATTATTATTATTATTATTATTATTATTATTATTATTATTATTATTGTAGTTGTTATTATTATTGTATTCTTTTAACGGCAGTTAATTTTCAGTGATGTTACTAAATGACCCCCCCACCACCACCTTTTTAGTCTTTATGGTGGGTGTATTTTTTAAACACAAAGCCTGCTCTCTTTTTCAGCTGCACAGAGACAGAGGACCTTGATGATTAGGATAAATAATGCAATGACCAGATTAATACAGCGTAATGCTTTAATATTTTTCATATGCAATTTGGATTTATTGTCCTTATCTGTCTGATGCCTTTGGTTAATCTAAACGGAGACCCTTAGCCTCCCAGGATGGAGATAAGGCAGGGCTGTGCTTAGTGCAGTGCAGAGGGAAAACATTAACCACTGAATGAGATTATTGTTTATCTGTGCAGGGTCGGACTATTCACTTTGATAAAGAGACACATTTGACTGAGAAAATAAGGAGCAAATTGAATACTCTCTGGGGGCTAAGTCTCATTTGTAACCTCTTTTGAGAGGCGCTCGGCTGCAGGCAGATGCGCACGCACACACATATGCTGGTGGAAAAGAGGAGACGGCGCGAGTGTCTGCGTCCTCGTTTACCTAGTCATTTTTTCCACCTTGAAATTAAGTTCACAGATTGAATCTATTATTGAGCGTGTACCGGGAAAAAGGCTGTGTCCTCCACATATTTCAGGATTCAATATGTGCATGTTTACATGTAAATTTGTGTAGACTGAATAAGATGGAAATGCAGTCTCCACTCAGAAAGATATGATTGGTATAACAAAGACCTATACTGATGATAGATGGGTTGGGGCTGAAATGCTGGGTGGTTGTGTGCATCATCAGTGTAGGCGAGAGTCATAGTAACCTCTCACAGCCTGTGAGAAACAGCTGTGGGGCAGCACACTAGCCAGATGTTTATTGTTTTTCGGAAGGCTTGTTTGTACCGAGTCGCTTTATCTTCGATTAGCCTCTAATTACAATTACACTAATAACATTAAATTATTAAATCAAATTCCCAGTAATATTTAATCACTGATAACTTCAGTCTAATCCTCTTACTTGCAGAAATCTGTGTATGAGTGCCTCAGATGTATTGGATGGGTTTGTTTTATTCTAATAGCTCATTGAGAAAAAAACAGCATTCGCTTTTACCCAGTAAACGAAAATTAGGCTTTTGGATTCTTAATCAGTTTTGGGTCATTTGACTCATAGTCATGTTTGGTATAATTGCTGATTTTTTTTTTTTTGAAATGTGATAATATATAACCTTGTATTTCCAAAAGGACAATTTTAAAAATTAAAGGAGAAGAAAAAACATTTATTTTAATGTAAGTCGGTGAAACCAGACAATGAAAACAGACCCAAGGCCTTTTTCAAAATATGTCAAAAAAATGGAGATACAAGGCTTGCTTTATATATCGTCGCTGTCCAAAGTAAAACAAGTATCTCTAAAAAGGCAATTTTACAGGAGAGGCCAAAAACAGTCTGTACTTATAATGTAAGTCAATGGAACCAGAATATTTTCCAACCTATTTTGAAGCATTTCCTTTTATCCATTCATCATGAAAGGTTTACTCAGTGTAAACAGCAGCTGCTGCATTCAAATGATGCAGAAAAATAAAAATGTATGACAATATGTATATTCTGGTTATATACATATGTTGTTTTAAACATAATTTGTTTTGCATCTAATAAAAAAAGTTTAAAATTAATGTTATAATACATTTTGGAAATAATTACCAGTATTAACACATTTTTTATTATTATGGACTGCATTATTGAAATACAACCCCATAGATTTATATTTGTACTGTACTGTGCATTAAAACTATAAATATAAACTAAAAATAATATAAACATATCTCATGGTTGCTGGCGGTATTTCTTTGTTTCTATTTAATACTGTGACACTTTATTATTGTATTATAATAATACACTTCACAGTCCCATAGTGTAAGCCTATAGCATCAGCAGCCCTATAGTATTATCTGATCCAACATTTAAACATTTAAAGAAGTGTAGTTCCCAATCTAAAACACATTAGTAATCCTTTTCCATCTCAGAAAACATCCTTTCTGAATATACTTCAATGTGCATGCTATGTTGTTGATATTAGATGCATGAGATGTTGTTTGGATCCTTCAGCTGTCTGTCTGCATAAGGGTTTTTTTTTTAAAGATGATATTACATTATTATTTAAATGCGTTTTCTGAGATGCATGTCAAGGCTGGAATGTGTTTGTAGCCTATTCAAACACAAAGAGACACCTGAGTCCAGGGCGATCCTCGTCGACTCCTATTCTTTCCTGTCCATTCCTAGCTTTTTTAAAGTAAGTGGCATTACGAGATTTGGCAATACAGTGAGTGGAGGAGAGAATGCAAGCAGGGGCATGTACGAGTGTGAGAGACTCCACTCTGAAATCAGCAGCTCTGAATAGACTGACATCGAATACGGGTAAAGCGTCATACTGATGGATATTTTTGTGACACTTGGCACAATTTGTGGCACTTAGGTTGCATGAAAAGTCCAGATTAACTGACCAGCTTGGGTTACCCTCCAATTAGAATACAGGATCAAAAAGTCAGGTGGAGTTACCCTCCAATTAGGGCCCAGGATCAGGCAGGCAGATCAAGTTTCAGCCCAAATTAAAGTGCAGGATTAAGAGCCCAGGTAAGGTTACCTGCTCTCCTCTTCAGATTTGAGGAGTGGTGCTGAGGTCATGCAACGGTCACCTAGTGGTCATAGTCACACTGTCACACCTTCACACCTTCTGTCTTACCCACCCTCTCTCTATCTCTCTGTCTCACAGAGTCGCCAGTTCGTTCTCTTCAAGAATGTATTTAAAAAGTGGGAATTAGATCTGCATGAGCAGGAAGTAGAGGCTGTGGAGGTTTGGTATGCAGATGAGTTTGGGCGGCTTGGAATGGGCAGGTGAGGATTTTGTCCCTGATTGAATCGTTTCGCTTATCTCCGCTTAGACACTGCCGAACGCAATGCTGAGCCTGTTAAGATGGAGCTGATTCTGTTTGCTTGGAAAATTCGTGCAGACTGAATGGAACCACAAATTTTCCAGCCTGTGGAGAATTCACTAATCTTGATACTGCAAGCTTATTCAACAATGGACGCTAATAAAACAGCATATACGTTGCATAAGTGTTATTTAGGTGTTATGAACATATGCATAGTGTGGATTTGGGTCCTCATTGCTCTTCTGGGAGTCATTATAGTTATATAGATAGTGGAAAAGATTGTGATGCAAATTTGGTTACCTTGGCAAAACAAATGGATGTTGCCAGTTGTAATTTTTTTTATTTTCCGTAAACTTACTTTTGCATATATCCTCACACACACACAAAACTAAATAAAGAAAACTAAAAATAATATATATATTCTTTTTAGTTTTCTTCATTTTTTGAATACAGGAGCTGCTGTTTACGTTGTGCTGACTTACAATAAAAGTACAGTATGTCTCTCCTTGCAATTTTGGAGATACTTGTTTAACATTGGACATATTGGATATATATATATATACTTTTGTTGATTTCTATTTTTCTCCATCAATGAAATGCAGCAGCTGTGATAAATAGACCAGTAAATGCTCCAAAGCAGCTTGGAAAACATTCTGGTTCCATTGACTTACATTGAAAGTGAGATTACATGAGTTTTTGGCTCTCATGTAAAGTTACTATTTTATATATATATATATATATATATATATATATATATATATATATATATATATATATATATATATATATAGATATATACACACACATCAACAATACATTAAGTGACATCATTAGTTCATTTCAAAAGATTCTCACAGCCAATGTAAAATACATTCTCTGAGAGCCATTCAAATTGATCCTAAAGCAGTCCAGCATCAAAATGACCCTGACACAAAAAAAGTGCAGAGCTTTAGCATGTCTGTCTCCACACATGACAAGCACAGAGTGCCTGGATCCTAGTCGAGGTCACATGATTTGCTGAGTTTTTAATACCACTTATTTAGAGGACTGTGAAGCTTTGAGCGGGTATTTCATTAGCTCTAAGCTGCCAGGCAGTGAGTGATGGGGGCTTTCTCGTGGGCACGGAGAACAGAGTTTGAGGGGGGATTGGATATGAGTGGGAGAGCAGCTGGGGTGACCTGGACTCCACAAGCCTCCTCCATTCAGCTCGGCCAGGGCCCAGTTATCCTCTTATCCCTCCAGTCTCAGTGGAGAGAGCAGGCAGCATGGAGCAGGAGGAAGACTGATAATGCTTCCTCTAGCAGCCCCCACCCCTTCCCACCCCATCTTAATCTTTTTCTTATACAAATGCTTTCAAAGAGAGTCATGAATTTTAATATTGCCCCCCTCAACCCTCCTTAGTCGCCCTTCCAACATAGTTATACGGCGGGTTTTTTCTCCTCCGTCAGAACCGCGTTCATGCTCGAGTCTCGGGCAACTCTGCTGTTACATTCGCTCCACAGATGTTTTTGTTTATTTACATTTTGAATAAATGTAAATCATTAGCCTTCAGATTTCTCCCCCCAGGTGTCCCCTCATTTGTTCTACAGTAACCTGTGATTGGGGCCCTTTGCCCCTGTCAGTGATGCCATCATATCGTTTCGCTCCCTTGCTTTGATAATTACCAGAAACAGTTGCACAACACTGTTGTCTGTTATCATCTAGAGGGTTTGTGGTACGCGCCGGGGGTTCCCGTGGCTCAGAAGTAGCAGTGGCCCTGCTCGTGCCCCATGGGGCCTCTGAGAGCGCCAAGGACCCGCTAATCACCGCCTGTAACGAGGCTGCTAATTGAGCGTGCCCCGCTCTCTTTTTCTGATTGTGAAAACAACATTCAGCTTGGCCGTTTGAGTCGCTGATGAATCATCACAAGTGCCTGCTCCGAGAGCGAACCCCTGACAGCCATGCCTGCCCGCGAGCTCAGAGTGTTTAACAGTGGAACTTTGAAACTTTGAAAGTTTAGGTTTAGATTTTTTCTTTCTTGTTTTTTTATTTTTTTTGGAAGTCATGTGATGTTTTCCATGGCCGATCAGTGTAGATGCTGCAATCCATGGGTGTGTGCGTGTGTGTGTGTGTGAGACAGAGAGACTGTGTGGCGTGTCTTTTCTGCTCCCCTCCATCTTGACACAGCACACTCAGCCTAATCACACATAATTGGATGGGAGGAGTAGAGGGCTGCTGAAACCTTTGTGTGCAAAGGGCAAGTGGTCAAGTTAATGGAGGCCCTCACTCTGAGTAGATGGAGATATTGCTTGCTGTCTCTCTCTCTCTCTCTCTCTCTCTCTCTCTTTCTCTGTATATTCTCCCTTTATTTTTCTTTACACACCTTAAAATAAATATACAAAAAAAGGTGCTAAAAGTTCTAATAGTTTTTAACCAGTGTTAAAGAAGAGACACTTTTTCTACAGATGCTTCTTTTTGAAGCTTTATTTTGTACATGACTATAAAGATTTTTTTTTAAATTGGACATAAACAGTAATTAAGAATGCACACAAGACATGGAATTGTTGGTTGGTTTAATCAGTTTTTACTTCATTCATTCACTCACTCATTGTTATTCCTTACTAAAATCATTTAAGTCAGTGAAACTAAGCTGGTTGTGTTGTTTAATAAAATTACTAATAACATTGCTTTTCAAATAAACCTTTATTTAACCATGATCAGCATTACATATAACAACTCTGTATAGTAAATAAAATGGCACTATATTTATGTTGCAGGCGTTGTGACCCCCGGTTCTTATCTTCACCACTGTAAAAAAAATGGTAAGCTTCTTTATAGTAACATCTCTAAAGAAAATCCCCCCAAAAGTTGGAGGAACACCCCCTTTACCCCTTTAAACAGCTGGTGGTTCCAACTTTTATTGCATGTCTCACCTAAGAGTAGTGGCAGTTTGCATTTTAGTCCATGTAGTTACTGAATAATAAGCCTTAGTAGTTTAAATTGATTGGAATCTAACACAAACCTGTGCTGTTAAGTTAAAACTTTGTTTTGGTTTAATCGGTTTTCACTTTATTCATTCATTCACTCATTGTTATTCCTTACTAAAATTATTTAAATCAGTGAAACTAAGCTAGTTGTGTTGTTTTAATAAAATTAAGTGAGTTGTCAGATTTTCTTTGTTTGTGTTCGATTGATCAATGCAATCTTGTTGAGTAAAACTCCACATCTTTCCTATTGGCTACTGGCATGCTGTTTACATGTTTTACTTGTTTTACTCACCCTCTTTGTGTCATCTTTCCACCTGGCCTACCTTCCATTGTGTTTTAGTCCACAGTTAACTGCCTACAACTCTACATTGTTGTTGGCTGGAGGTGCATGTAGCCATACACCTTACCACAGCTCAGTAGCACATTAATTATATACAATTATATAGATGTATCTTAAACCTATTTACTGTAATATTTACTGTAAGTCTGAATTGCTCAGCTGTGTGGAACCCATTTGCCATAAGATTTTTAAATAAAACATTGCTTTTCAAATGAACCCCTATTTAACCATGATCAGCATTACATATAACAACTCTGTATAGTAAATAAAATGACACTATATTTATGTTGCAGACGTTGTGACCCCCGGTTCTTATCTTCACCACTGTAAAAAAAAATGGTAAGCTTCTTTATAGTAACATCTATAAAGAAAATCCCCCCAAAAGTTGGAGGAACACCCCCTTTACCCCTTTAAACAGCTGGTGGTTCCAACTTTTATTGCATGTCTAACCTAGGAGTAATGGCAGTTTGCATTTTAGTCCATGTAGTTACTGAATAATAAGCCTTAGTAGTTTAAATTGATTGGAATCTAACACAAACCTGTGCTGTTAAGTTAAAACTTTGTTTTGGTTTAATCGGTTTTCACTTTATTCATTCATTCACTCATTGTTATTCCTTACTAAAATCATTTAAATCAGTGAAACTAAGCTAGTTGTGTTGTTTTTTTAAAATTAAGAGAGTTGTCAGATTTTCTTTGTTTGTGTTCGATTGATCAATGCAATCTTGTTGAGTAAAACTCCACATCTTTCCTATTGGCTACTGGCATGCTCTGTTTACATGTTTTACTTGTTTTACTCGCCCTCTTTGTGTCATCTTTCCACCTGGCCTACCTTCCATTGTGTTTTAGTCCACAGTTAACTGCCTACAACTCTACATTGTTATTGGCTGGAGGTGCATGTAGCCATACACCTTACCACAGCTCAGTAGCACATTAATTATATACAATTATATAGATGTATCTTAAACCTATTTACTGTAATATTTACTGTAAGTCTGAATTGCTCAGCTGTATGGAACCCCGTTGCCATAAGATTTTTAAATTTTAATTTCAATTTTTAAATGAGTCCCTACTTAACCATGACCAACAGATGACACATGTAGGTTCACTACTCATTCTGTATAGTAAATAAAATGGCACTATATTATTTATTTATATCTTCACCACTGTAAAGAAAATGATGAGCTTCTTTATAGTAACATCTCTAAAGAAAATCCCCCCAAAAGTTGAAGGAACTCCCCCTTTACCTCTTTAAACAGCTGGTGGGTTCCAACTTTTATTGCATGTCTCACCTAGGAGTAGTGGCAGTTTGCATTATAGTCGCATGTAGTGACTGAATAATAAGCCTTAGTAGTTTAAAGGGATGGGAACCTAACACAAACCTGTGCTGTTAAGTTAAAACTTAGTTTTTCCCAGAACACTGCGCCCACATGAGGAATCTTTCCGGGAACCTTCATCCCCCGTTTTCTGTCATCGCTCAGTTTATGTCAGGTCTGATGCCTTGATACTGGGCCAAAATTGACTGAGCTCCCAGTCCTTCCCTTGGTTTATATCCTCCTCCTGCGCCTCCGTCGTGAGGTCGCTTCTCCCGCAGCATAAGGCAGAAGCGGGTGCGTTAATGCGGCCGCTGTGTGTATTGTAGCTCTTCGCAGCATGCAGTAACTGGGAGAGGATAAACAGAATGATAATGCTGTCAGACATTGTTATTTTCTCTGGCTAATTTCCCCCCCGTCTTGGCTTTAATTCAGATGTCAAAATGGAGCTTGTCACATTGTGTCCTCCCGCTCCCTCCGCTTCCACATTCTCTCTCGTTTCGCTCCCTCTTCCTTTCTTTCATCTATCCATTCATCGGAGGGAGGAAGGGAAAATGTCACTCTCTCTGCGCTGTCCTCCAGCGCTTGTCATCTTAACAGCATCAGAGTGACATCTGCCCCCGCCAGGAGAGTTCCCCCGGTGACAAGCACCCGTCACGACGCCACCGTCTGATTGGATAATGAACTGTAAAATTCCCCATCAGTCAATCAGTCCGGCTTTATTATTGTACCCGTGACACCCACCACAATCGGATTGTCACTGATTGTGTTATGATTTACACAAAGGCACTTTGCCTTTAAATTCCTTAAACAGAGAGGAGAGAAAGAAGACTTAAGGTCTGGCCGTGAATAAAGAACCGTAAAGAAGCAGGAACTTATATTTGGGCTTCAAACTATATGCTCGTTCACTGTATCCACGGGCTTAGGGGCTGCATTCGTTTGTAACGTCTCCCCTGAAAAACTTTATAGACAGGATCATGTACTGGATTCTGACCTTAGGGGTTTCTGACCCATGCTGGCTCCGACAATCAGCAGCACCTTAAAGGAGATCATGTTGTACAATGTGTGGCTCTCCCCCTGCTCCTCTCTGCAACAATACCCTGACAGAGCCTTTCACTGCAGCCAGGCTCGGCACAAAAGCACAACGGAAATTGGGGTAACTTTTCGGGGGCTTAGAGGGCCACTCCATAGAGACAGGGGCCTCTTGGGTCAGGACGGTGGTTAATTTAAAAGCAGGAAGTCATTGTCCCGAGAGGAAAAAGAGTTGGGTAGGACGTTTCTTTCTCTCTCTGAAAAGGATGGCGTCTTTTTGTCGTTTGTTGTTTGTGTTCTGCGTGTATCAGACCGTCCTCCTTTTTTCGAGAATGTGAGGGATCTATAGACCACCCCGATTTGATTAGACACTTCCTCTGACCACACAGGGCTGAAACACTCTGACCCTTCAAAGCAGGATCATTTCAAACAGGGTTGATGTGGTTTTACCTGGTCCGAGGTTTTCCTACCCAAGCGCTGGATCTCTACCTTTTCTGGTTTTTTATCTATTTTTAATTTCTAAATGAATGTCTCCTTCTTTTGTCTGTCTCCTTTGCGTCTGCTATCAAAAAGAAGACGTGCGATGGCACCTTTTCTTCCCTGCCATTTACAGATTACTCATCCTTACATCATGCCTCCTACAGCTTCTTTGTGTGTTCTGTTTTGCTTTGTGGCTACTTATCACCTTTTGTTTGAGTGGCACAAATATTTTGCAGCACCTCAGCGTGGGTGAATTGGGGCTGAATTGGGACAGATGGGTGCGGAGCGGGGCTGAGAGATTGTGATGGTAAACAGAGAGCGTGGTGGGGGCTGCCGTGTTTGCCTGGCAGGTGAGAGAGGTGCTCTTGTGTTAAGTGGTTCATTGCGGTGAGGGGCCCGCGCGCTGCTGGAGAATGCCTTTAAATTCTGCTCTCGACCGTCTAGCTTTGTCGAGTCTGCCTTTCTCAGGGCTTCCAGAATCAGGTCCCCTCTTTACCCCCAGCCCGAGCCCCCCCCGCCTCCGTACCCACTGGCCTCATGCCCCTTCCAACCCTGCCCCCCCTGCCCTGTCCCGCGTTTATAAGCACACATGTTGAAGTGGTTCATTACCGTTGGCCTGCTCTCTCCAGGTTCTGGCCCCAATGGATTCTCGGCACTCCAGCTCCGTAACGGGAGGTCTGCCAGAGAAAGAAAAGGAGGCGAGCTGTGAAAGGAAAACGTGGCACAGAAAGGTCTTGTCGGCACTTCCCCCAGCAAATTAGCAGCTCTCCGAGGGGACAAGTACAACTTCATTGACCCCCACCATTCTGGAAATTGTCCCACGCTGTACCCCAACCCACTCCCATTCCCCCCCGCCTTCTCCATCGCCACATCACTGCTCTTCTGCTGACATACCAGAGTTACTTCCCCAATTAAGGAGAGAGACAGAGCAGCCGTGAGAGCCTGGATCTGGAGCTGTAGCTGGGACTGCCACAGCGCTGCTGCAACACTGCCCCTACTGCATCTCTCTTCTGTTTATGTTCCACTGTTGACTGATTTACTAAGATAGTAGTATGAAAAGCACATATTCATAATTTCTCTTATGAATAATTTCTCAATAAAGAGAAATTATCATTTCAACATTAGTAAGAGAATTCATTTACACAAAGAGAAGAGACTATAAATTTATAAAGGATATAAATAGTCAACAAAAATGAAGCTAGGAAAGGAGAAGACCATTAAAGCTAATCAAATTAATTTCACCAGCTAGTGAACTTTTAACTATTTGGATATTTGTAAATAATCTATATGGGGTTACGTATGACCTCAATAATTTATTTTCATATCTACTTTTACAAGTTTCAGTTGGTGCAAATCAATGATCTGGTTTTAGTGTTGTGCAAAATCTAGATAAAAACAAAATATAAAGTTGTGCAAACCATATATTTATATATTTTAAAACTATTACAGAGACAATTGAGAAGTATATGAATTAGATGCAAGCATCATGTTAAAAAACAGGAGAAAGCAGGAGAAACACACACTAGTGATGTGTGACACTAAAAAAAACACCAGGTGGAACATTTTACCTACATTTCACCTAACATAATTAGGTTAATTGGCCACAGGTCAGTAACATGACTGGGTTTTAAAAGGGCATCACAGAGAGGCTGAGAAGTAAAGATGGGGAGGAGTTTACCACTCTGTGAAAGGCTGCACAGGCAATTAATGCAACAATTCAAAAATAACTATTCTCAATGTAAAATACCCAAGAACTTTGAAATTTCATAATTTGTGGTATGTAACATTAAAAGATTTAGAGTAACTGGAGAAATCTTTGTACACAAGTGTCAAAACTAACACTGGAAGGCTAGATATGATTTTGTAGTGGGATTTAAAGCATGGTGTCAGAAAGGGGGTACGTGGAGCAGACACAAGCTTTAACAAAGCTTTAATGAGTATAACACATATACTAAATACAAACAAACCAGAAACAGTATTTATATATATAAATATATATAAATATATATTTATATATATTTATATACTTATATATATATAAATATGTAACACCTGGGAACACTGAGACGCAGACTACAAACAGGTTAGGGGCGGAGACACGGACGAGCACATGACAAAAACATAAACAAACGCACACGGCTAGATGAGAAAATGTAAACAAAGGATATAGACAGACAGAGAAAGCAGTTGGTGCAATTAACTGGGAACACATATTGTTGCTGCAAGTTAAAACTCTACTATGTAAAGAAGAATCCAAATATAAACACACGACTGAGGTGAGGTGGGGGGCATGGGTGACTTGCACATCTAAGGCACCGTTTTTAGGGAAGGCCCTTTACTTTAGCAAGACGATGAGCCACATTCTATATGCATTACAACAGCATGGCTCTGCAGTAAAAAACATTTGCCACGTCGTGAAAGTCCCTGAACTGTTGAGTGGCTGAAATTCTATATTAAACAAGAATTTAAAAACAGTTTTCTTTTAAAATTACAGCAATTGCAAAACTATAGTATGACTACTCCTCTTTTCCTTTAGCTTACAAAGTGCTGTTTAAAGAAAAGGGGATTCAACACACAGGTAAACATAAATCAGTCCCAACTTTTTATAAAACTCTGCAAAATTGTTCCAAAAACCATACTTTATTTCTCAGTTCTGTCATTTGATAAGCTTTCTTTGTAGTATTTGTTGTATTTTTTTAGTTAAATGTAGGATTTAAATGAATTTGCACATTATCGTGAATCAGAAACATGTTCCCATCTTGTCTCAACCACTGAACAGAGCCAAGGCCACCCTGCATGTAGCACTAACAGTGTGTTATCACTTGTCAGATTTCTTGAAGGATTTTGACTTTTAACCGTCTTCTACCAGCCGTCTTTCAGAATCATGTTATCAAACCATATAAATTTATACCATTTACTTTGGGATCAAGGCTTCCTTTTGGAAATGTACTATTTGACCTTCTTCAATTTGTTTGCCTCTAGAAGCATCCTTTATTTTAAAATAATGAAGATTCTTAGGTATTCAGAGTTTATTTTGAAGTATCTCTTATCAACATGATAATTGAGTAATCTCATCTTTTACCTAGGCTGAAAAGAAGGCTTAAGGACGTGGGTTCGTTTTTTTATTATTATTTGTTTTTGGCTTCAACCTGGGCACTGACACTGGAACACGCTGAATGAAAGTGTGCAGCATGTAAGTCTGGGCTTATGCTGTTGGGGGGTTAGCAATTTGCATGTAGCAGAAAATGGGATTTTACACCACATCAAGACACAATCTCTGACAAGCTTCCGAGCTGTGCGTGCATGTGTGTGTGTGTGTGTGTGTGTGAATGTATAAGCGAGGGGGAGATGGACAGAAAAGGTTAGAGAGGGAGGGTGAGAGATTATGTTGTATTTAGGACTTGTGCACTGTCAATTCTGCTTACACAGCCCAACACCACCCACCCAGAATCACATGCTCATTTCTGTGCTAATGTCAAGCAGAGAGACAGAGATATTACTGGGATAATTTGGTGGGTTGCGTTCACGCTGGGTGTCCCCCCATAAGTGTGTGACAAGGCCTGATAGTTCCTATGGCTGTCCCGATCCTCGCTTGCGGCAAGCTGCCAGTGTATTTTATCTTTTAATGCTTTCGCCTGATCTTCCAATTAGCTGAGCCACCTAATAGCCTGTGTGTGTGTGTGTGTGTGTGTGTGTGTGGGTGTGTTGAGGGTGTGGTAAACGGCTGCTGCGGAAGTTGAGGCTGAGGGTGTGGAGTAGAGCACATGCAGGGGGCTGCAGGCTGATGAGGGGTCAGGTTTTAGTGATAGTTCTGCTTGAGAGGATGGCTAAGGGTTTATTGTGTGCGGGGCAGCCGCTGTGCTGTTGCCAGGTTGCTCTGTCTCGGGGCTTGCAGATAACACAGCCTCAGCCCTTGAGCCTCCATTCTGCTGTGTATATTAACACGGCTTATCTGCACTCAGATAGAGCCGCGTGCCATTTGCCTTTCGGAGGAATTAGCTTGTCTTCCCGGCTAACCAGGCAGTGGTGATTAACCTTTCCACTGGCCAATATCCTCTCCACTGCTCCGCACTCAGATTAGTCTAGACATCATTACTATAGGTATGACTGCAGAAATGAACCTCTCTCGCTCGCTGTCTCTCTCTCTCTCTCTCTCTCTCTCTCCATCTCACTCACACACACAGTCTCTCTCTGTTCTCGCTCTCTCTCTCACTTTCTGTTTCACCTTTGTCACTCTCTTTTGCTCTCTCTCCCTCTGACTTGCTCTTTTTTGTCACCCCTTTTCTCCTTTCTCTCTCTCCCCTTTCTCACTCATTTTCTTTTTTGTCTTTCATTTTTTTCTTTTCTCTTTATATTTCTTTCATTCTTCTGCTCACTCTCCCTCTACACTTTGTGATCCACTTTTTCTCTTTCTTTCTTTTTCTGCTCTCTTTGCTGTCTTTCTGTCTGCTCTCTCTCTCTTTCTCTCTCTCTCTTTCCGTCTCGCTCACACACACACAGTCTCTCTCTGTTCTCTCTCTCTCTCACTTTCTGTTTCACCTTTGTCACTCTCTTTGGCCCTCTCTCCCTCTGACTTGCTCTTTTTTGTCACCCTTTTTTCTCCTTTCTCACTCATTTTCTTTTTTGTCTTTCATTTTTTTCTTTTCTCCTTATATTTCTTTCATTCTTCTGCTCACTCTCCCTCTACACTTTATGATCCACTGTTTCTCTTTCTTTCTTTTTCTGCTCTCTTTGCTGTCTTTCTGTCTGCTCTCTCTCTCTTTCTCTCTCTCTCTTTCCGTCTCGCTCACACTCACAGTCTCTCTGCTCTCTCTCTCTCTCTCTCACTTTCTGTTTCACCTTTGTCACTCTCTTTTGCTCTCTCTCCCTCTGACTTGCTCTTTCCTGTCACCCTTTTTCTCCTCTCTCTTTCTCTCTCTCCTTTCTGCTGTCTCTTTCTCTGTTTTCATCTCATTTTCTTTTTTTCGTTTTTCACTATATGTTACTTTCTTTCTTCTGTCCACTCTTCCTCTGCTCACTCTCCCTCTATACTTTATGACCCACTGTTTCTCTCTCTTTCTTTCTTTTCTCTGCTCTCTTTGCTGTCTTTCTGTCTGCTCTCTCTCTCTTTCTTTCTCTCTCTTTCTCTCTCTCTCTTTCCATCTCACTCACACACACACAGTCTCTCTCTGTTCTCGCTTTCTCTCACTTTCTGTTTCACCTTTGTCACTCTCTTATGCCCTCTCTCCCTCTGACTTGCTCTTTTTTGTCACCATTTTCTCCTTTCTCTTTCTCTCTCTCTCCTTTCTGCTGTCTGTATATCTGTTTATCTCATTTTATTTTTTCTTTTTGTTGTCTTTCATTTTTTTTCTCTACGTTTCTTTCTTTCTTCTGTCCACTCTTCCTCTGCTCACTCTCCCTCTACACTTTATGACCCACTGTTTCTCTTTCTTTCTTTTTTCTGCTCTCTTTGCTGTCTTTCTGTCTGCTCTCTCTCTCTCTCTCCATCTTGCTCACACAAACACAGTCTCTCTCTGTTCTCGCTCTCTCTCACTTTCTGTTTCACCTTTGTCACTCTCTTATGCCCTCTTTCCCTCTGACTTGCTCTTTTTTGTCTCCTCTCTCTCTCTCTCTCTCTCTCTCTCTCTCTGAAGAAATTCAGACTTGCACACACACACACGCGCACACCTAACAGCTAATAGCGTACTGTGGAGTTTGGGGCAGTATGAATATATGAATATCCATCATGACGGTAGTGTTTCTGCATGCGCTGAAGCTTTATCCCACGTCAGTAGAACAAGCAACAAAATACACACAATTTGTGGACTGTCAATCACGGGCAGTTGTATTCTGTTGAGACTTGTCTCTCTAATAGCCATTTAATCCATTAACCAGCCCCCCTCCCAACAGCTAGCCATTATTCAACAAATATCATAATACATTTCTCCACACAGCCCGAGGCACATACACAAATCAATTATTTCCTCACAAAGACTTGAAAGTACTTAGCAAGATGCCTGAAGGAAAAGCTGCGGGTTATATCAAATTGAACCTCTCATTTGTTTCTTGCACACACACACACACATACATTCTCCGAGCACAATTAGCCAGCGCTCAGCGTGTTTGTTTGGCCTGCTTTAATTCCGCCTGGCATATCTGTGTTATTACAGAATAAACCAGCATGCAAATACCATTGTTGAGGGTTTTAGGGGCGTCAATAGGACGGAGGCAGCGAGTAGACTGGGTGGGCTCTCTCAATCTGCTGTGGGCAGGAGATAAAGACCTGGGTTCAAATGTACCACACGCATACTTCCCCGTCATTAGCGGCGCGCAAATAAAGAAAAGATACCCAGAGCTGACATTTGACATGTGTAGCTAATTGTTAATATTATTATTGAGGTATTGTTCTTTAGCTCTTGCTGAGAAGCATGTGCACAACATTCTTGTGGCTGGGTGTGCAAGCCTCCCCTGACAAGCGGAGAAATCTTCCTAAGCTAAGTAAAACCTAAGAAAACAAACGGAGAAAGAAAGAAAAAAGCAGAAATGGCTGCTGCTTTCGCTGTCACGACTTGGCTACCTATTCAATGTTTGTCTTTTCTATTTTTGCAGCCTCTTGTGTTGTAACTGACCTCCTGTTTTGGTGTGTTGTGTGCAGGGTTCGGCGTCGCAGAATGCATTGCATAAAAACCTTGTGCTTCCCCGTGTCCTTCACCTTGCCTTTGCTGAGTGAATTAAAATTTCATAGACGCTCTGTCAAAGGCTCCCTGGATAGCTATCTATTTATAAATGCTTCCCTGTAGATGAAGTTCAGATAAATCAAAGCTGGGTTAGAGCTGGGAGAATCTTACATGAGTGGTCAGTAGGAGGACCTCATCTATGATAGTAACAGTTGCATAAAGGAAGTGTAATAATCACTGAAAGATAGAATTGGTTGTTTATGTTTCAGCTTATTTTTATGATTTGTATGCAGTCTTACAAATGAAAGCTTTCTGAATGATTCGGAACTGGTATGTATAAATCTATTAGAAATCTCTAATGTGCCATTAAATGCATTTATTTATTATTCAGTATTAATAGAATTATAGGCCAGATGCTGTTTTACACACCCAAAATATCTCCCAAAATATGTTTCCCCTTTTTTTTGGTGAGCTGATGAACGTTTTGATGTTTAGCTGATTTACATTGATACAACGCAATGCCGAAATAGACACAGACAGAAAAATATAATGAACTTCTGTGTAAATAGATTATCAGGTTATCAGGTTATTGGACGAATTCGTAGCTTTGATAGTTACCTCAGGCTTGCTAGTAGTCAACATTACTTTCAGTCTCAACATCAACACAAGTTAATAAAGTTGTTACTCACTATCAAACTCTTGACATCAACCATGAAAAAGGAAATACACTCACAGCATGGCTGCTACTTACAGGTAGCTATTGGGGTTGTGATGCTAATAAAGGTGGAACTGCTCCTCTCTTCAGTCTCTTCATTGTGGAATGCTGAGGGAAGCTGCTCGATACTGTCCAAGCTTTGAGAATCTGTCTGGAGTGAACTGTCAAGAGTAAACTAATAACTTTAATTAAAGTGGTCCTGGATTTTTGCTAAATGATGATGCACTTACATTCTGGAGCCTGTATAATCTGTAGCATTCAAGGTGGAACAGAACATTTAATTAAGAAGCTGCTGAATAGAAAGCCAACTGTTCTGTTCAAGGGGTATGAAAAGTGCCAGCAAACCCTTCACTACCAGGAACTTCACATAGTCCATCATTTGTTATTGCTGTCATTGTAGGTCAATTCTGGTAGGATTAATATTAATATCTCAAAACTGTTACTTAACAGTCTAGTCACTAATAGGCGGACCGTGGTTCGGGTCCAGACCCAGACGTTGTCCAATGTGGACCCAAACTGATAAACTATTGAGAATGATTTAATTTTGACTGTGTTTATTTTAAGCGGCAGAGCTTTTCTCGTCTTTGCGGTATACGGGTTTTATGGCACAGTAAACTCACAGACCAATCGCGAGTCAGAAAGAATAACGAGCTCTAAAAACAGAAAAGTGAACAGAGAGAACTGAGTGTTTAACAGGAACGGTTCTGGAATGGACCTGCTCGTCTAGTTTTGGAGAATACCGCTCTGTACAACCAACATGTTAATCTGTGAAGCTGAGTTAACAAGAAGACACACGATTTATTTACTTTCTCTATAAATAAACACTTTAAGATGCACCTTTACTCAAAAGCACTCTGTTTGTTTATGTAGCTCTTGTTTCAGTTCAGCATTTAAACAGTAAATATACTGAAATATACTGAATGGTATGTGTGATGTGTTGGTGTTTCAGTAGCTGATGGTATAAGATGCTGATACTAGACTACTTCAGTAAACAGGATACACCACTGAATCAGAACACAAGTTAGAAATGATGATGGTCCAGACCTTGGCCTGAGAATATCTCCTCTAACTGGACCTTACTGAACTCTAATTAAACACCCCTGATCTGGTCATTTGGGAGTCTGTAATTTTGCTGCCTTCATTTGCAAACGCAAGATTTGTATTTGAAGGTGGAACAACAGAGTTGTAGGTTCATGGTGTGTCAGTTCTATGTACTGAAATCTCTTTATTGATCAATGACAATATAGTAAATATAGATTTCTATTCTACGGCACCTGTAAAGGGTTTATGTGACCAAACGTATACACTTATTCCTGATTTTCTCAAAGGCAGAGAAGAAAGCTTGTGAGATTACTGGCACCCGCAATCATTTCCTCATTCTTTTCCACAACAAGAGTCTGCCCAAACTCCATCTTCTGAGTCCCTCTGTCTGATCAATGTCTTTTAGAACACAAAAACTCCATTAGGCCTCCGGCGCTGAATCTATCAGACACATCACTGGCTGTTAATGTAACCAGATTAATATTGCACCACGTTTCTCTATATTCCAGGGAGGAAATCAGTGCCTGCTGTAATGCAATATGATCAGTGGCACTCTCCTAAGAGACAAGAGAGAACATAGCGGATTTCTAGGAAATCTATATTTGTGTGGTGTAAGCAGCTGCTAGAGATGGGCCTGAACATATATAGAATGTGACCCATGAGTCTTGTATGATAACTTATATTCCTGGCAAACAAGATTAACGGGATTCAGCACATAGTTCGAGAGATCGGAAAAGTCAAAGCTCACGTTCGCATTGTGTTATGGTTTTCTGTGTAAGTAAATAGTCTGTGCTGAAGGACTGGCTGTCTTGGGTGTTCATGTTTGACTCTTGAGTTGGGATAAGACCTGTATCTTGCAAGTCTGTGACAAAAGTATTTGACTGTTCTTCACAAAGCCAAGTCACCCTTCACAAAGCCCAGCAGGACTGTCCTGTGGGGCATGACGGGACAAAGTCTGGGAGTAGGGCTTACTTCCCAGACGTAAGAGCACTCAGAGGGTCCTCAGACAAGACAAGAGACAAACAAACATGCACAGATACACAAAACACCAGCCGGCTTCTCGTGCCTCCCTGCTTTGTTGCTGAGACAGTGGCCTGAGATTTGTTACGAAGCTCAGACTATGTTGACCCAACAAACATCACCATCCTAATGTTGCCTCTTGTTTTTCACTGTTTAGAAGAAAAAAAACGATAAACCAAAGCAACCAGTGTAAATGGAGGAGAACATACGAGTGAATGAGAGTGTTAAGTGAGGAAAGCTTTTTAGAACAGTGCAAACAAGGGACAGTCCTGTAGAACAGTCAGTGGGTGATAACGTTCTACAACAGAACAAATGGGGAGGACATTCTAGAACCCTGTGAACAAGCCAGGGCATTGTAGAGGAGTGCTAATAAGGGATACAAGTTTAAATGGGAAGAAGTATCTAGAACAGACTGAATGGGGGGAGAACATCCTAGAATGGTGTGAACATGGTCACTGTGTGACTACATTTTAGAACATTCTGAACAAGGACACTGCAGAACATTGTCTGCAAGTGATGATAACTTTCTAGAACAATGTATATGGTGGAACACTGAGCACAAGGAATGGGCCAGTAGAGCAGTATCAGTAGGGGACAACATTCTAGAACAAAGTGAGTGTACAGACTATTGTAGCGCAGTGGAGAATATTCCAGAACAATGGGAACTAGATTTTTTAACAATTTTGAATGGGGGCAACATACTAAAACAATATGAATGGGTGGGGGCATTCTAGAGCAAAGGGAACATCACAGAGCATCTAGAACAGAGAGAACATTCCAAAACATTGTGTATAGAGAGGCACAAAGTAAATGTAAACTTCAAATGCATGTTATCAATAATCTTTATTATTGAATGTAAATGTACATGAATGAAAACAAGCTGAAATGAAATAGGAGTTACGAGGCTATGTTTAAAATGTAAGGAGTAGAAAGTACTGATAATGGAGTGTAAATGTAAGGAGTAGAAAGTACTGATAATGGAGTGTAAATGTAAGGAGTAGAAAGTACTGATAATGGAGTGTAAATGTGAGGAGTAGAAAGTACTGATAATGGAGTGTAAATGTGAGGAGTAGAAAGTACTGATAATGGAGTGTAAATGTAAGGAGTAGAAAGTAAAGATATTTGAGTGTAAATGTAAGGAGTAGAAAGTACTGATAATGGAGTGTAAATGTAAGGAGTAGAAAGTACTGATAATGGAGTCTAAATGTAAGGAGTAGAAAGTACTGATAATGGAGTGTAAATGTAAGGAGTAGAAAGTACTGATAATGGAGTGTAAATGTAAGGGGTAGAAAGTACAGATAATGGAGTGTAAATGTAAGGAGTAGAAAGTACAGATAATGGAGTGTAAATGTAAGGAGTAGAAAGTACTGATAATGGAGTGTAAATGCAAGGAGTAGAAAGTACAGATAATGTAGTGTAAATGTAAGGAGTAGAAAGTACTGATAATGGAGTGTAAATGTAAGGTGTAGAAAGTACAGATAATGGAGTGTAAATGTAAGGAGTAGAAAGTACTGATAATGGAGTGTAAATGTAAGGAGTAGAAAGTACTGATAATGGAGTGTAAATGTAAGGAGTAGAAAGTACTGATAATGGAGTGTAAATGTAAGGTGTAGAAAGTACTGATAATGGAGTGTAAATGTAAGGAGTAGAAAGTACTGATAATGGAGTGTAAATGTAAGGAGTAGAAAGTACTGATAATGGAGTGTAAATGTGAGGAGTAGAAAGTACTGATAATGGAGTGTAAATGTAAGGAGTAGAAAGTACTGATAATGGAGTGTAAATGTAAGGTGTAGAAAGTACTGATAATGGAGTGTAAATGTAAGGAGTAGAAAGTACTGATAATGGAGTGTAAATGTAAGGAGTAGAAAGTACTGATAATGGAGTGTAAATGTGAGGAGTAGAAAGTACAGATAATGGAGTGTAAATGTAAGGAGTAGAAAGTACTGATAATGGAGTGTAAATGTAAGGGGTAGAAAGTACTGATAAAGGAGTCTAAATGTAAGGAGTAGAAAGTACTGATAATGGAGTGTAAATGTAAGGAGTAGAAAGTACTGATAATGGAGTGTAAATGTAAGGGGTAGAAAGTACAGATAATGGAGTGTAAATGTAAGGAGTAGAAAGTACAGATAATGGAGTGTAAATGTAAGGAGTAGAAAGTACTGATAATGGAGTGTAAATGTAAGGGGTAGAAAGTACAGATAATGGAGTGTAAATGTGAGGAGTAGAAAGTACAGATAATGGAGTGTAAATGTAAGGAGTAGAAAGTACTGATAATGGAGTGTAAATGCAAGGAGTAGAAAGTACAGATAATGGAGTGTAAATGTAAGGAGTAGAAAGTACTGATAATGGAGTGTAAATGTAAGGTGTAGAAAGTACAGATAATGGAGTGTAAATGTAAGGAGTAGAAAGTACTGATAATGGAGTGTAAATGTAAGGAGTAGAAAGTACTGATAATGGAGTGTAAATGTAAGGGGTAGAAAGTACTGATAATGGAGTGTAAATGTAAGGTGTAGAAAGTACTGATAATGGAGTGTAAATGTAAGGAGTAGAAAGTACTGATAATGGAGTGTAAATGTAAGGAGTAGAAAGTACTGATAATGGAGTGTAAATGTGAGGAGTAGAAAGTACTGATAATGGAGTGTAAATGTAAGGAGTAGAAAGTACTGATAATGGAGTGTAAATGTAAGGAGTAGAAAGTACTAATAATGGAGTGTAAATGTAAGGGGTAGAAAGTACTGACAATGGAGTGTAAATGTAAGGAGTAGAAAGTACAGATAATGGAGTGTAAATGTAAGGAGTAGAAAGTACTGATAATGGAGTGTAAATGTAAGGAGTAGAAAGTACTGATAATGGAGTGTAAATGTAAGGAGTAGAAAGTACTGATAATGGAGTGTAAATGTAAGGAGTAGAAAATACTGATAATGGAGTGTAAATGTAAGGAGTAGAAAGTACAGATAATGGAGTGTAAATGTAAGGAGTAGAAAGTACAGATAATGGAGTGTAAATGTAAGGAGTAGAAAGTACAGATAATGGAGTGTAAATGTAAGGAGTAGAAAGTACTGATAATGGAGTGTAAATGTAAGGAGTAGAAAGTACTGATAATGGAGTGTAAATGTAAGGGGTAGAAAGTACTGATGATGGAGTGTAAATGTAAGGAGTAGAAGTAAAAAGTCATCTGAAAAATAATTTTCAGAGTAAAGTATAAACAGTAAAGTATAAACAACCAAAAGTTCTACTTAAATAAGGTAACAAAGTATTTGTACTTTGTTACTTAACACCTCTGGTTCTGATTATATTGATTACAGTATAACAGGCAAATGTTCTGCCTCTGCATGTTTTCATTCATATTTGTCGGGGTTTGTGTGCTCTGTTTAAATTAAGGTCATCAGGAATAACGTCTTATTTTGCCTTGTCTGCATCATCAGTGTGTGTCCTCCTACCTCCTCCAGTCTTTTGGCACCTGCTGACCACATCCGCTACTCACCCTTCCAACACAGATAACACTATGGTCAGTGAGCGCATCATTAGCATTACTAAGGGAGCCTCATTCAGGACTAATTGATTCAGGGGCTTATTTGCTTCAGCTGCAAGGCGTTAAGTGCTGATATGTTTACGCTGGCTGGATAAGAACTGGCTTCATGCAGCCATGGGTAACTGCTCAGACATAAAGAAAGGACCAGCCCTGAACACTGCCTGTGTGTGTATTTGTTGCATGTTTGTTTTGTTTTTGTTGTTTTTACTTTTAAGGTTACGTTGCTTAAAGAGATGTTATGACCAACTGTCTGACCTGATTTCTTAGTTTAATTCCTATATCGCTTATATCTTTATTTTTGTTGTGTTTTTAATTTTTTACATAATTTGAACATGTCTGTTACCCTTTACATTGTGTGCCATGAGGACAGACCAAAAGAAATAGGGCCTAAAATAACTTTAAAAAAAGGTCCGGTTACTCTGACTTACTCTAAAAATAAAGTATGTTTTTCCATCTTTTGTAATGTTAGCATTTTGAAGGTTGTGTGTTTGTGTTTTTTTACCAGTAAGAAATAGATGATAAGTTGTGAGTCAGTTTGAAAAACAAAGTTTAGTTCCAGATTTCTCCTGGACGCCCCACACATTGTGGGAATTTATTAAATTCCTTCACCAGAAATCTTGATTTATGAAGTACTGTGTAGTCAAATCGGGTACTAGATGAGAACTGTAAATTAATCCTATTGAAATATTACAAAAAAGTTTTTTGCTGAGGAAATAAAAGCTATATCCTGTATTGACATATATTAAACCGCTACTTACTGTATTAAGCCTATTGAAATATTACAAAAAAGTTTTTTGCTGAGAAAATAAAAGCTATATACTTTATTTATACTGTGCACTCCACAATTACTGGCACCTCCAAATGTAACCTTTAACCTTTAATAAAATAAAAATCTCTGACTAAGATTATTGTTATATAGATTATCATTTTGCATAAAATCACCTGCTCCACAATTATTGACACTCCTAGCAATACAAATGTAATTGAAGCATTTCTGTCATTTCTACTGTAGTTTATAAAGTTAATCTGAGTACATAGGAACCTTTAATTAGTAATTCATCACTTCCTGTTTCCCTGGGGTATAAATATGATGTGACACAGAGGCCTATTTCTCTTTTCTACACTTCAACATGTGTGTCAACCTTCATAAGTCAGGCAATGAGTCACTCGACTACACCTGCCCTTATCTGTGGTCAGAGGAATCATCAAGAAGTTTGAAACATCTGGAACAATGGTAAACAAGCCTGGACGAGGACATGAGTTTATCAGTGAGGAGGACGGTACGTGAAGTAAATAGTTCTCCAAAGCTCACTGTTAGAGAATTGCACCTAAGAGTAGCATCTTGGGGTCACAAAGTCTCCATAACAACCATCAGGCACTATCTATATGCCAACAAGCTGTTTAGGCATGCACAGAAAAAGCCTTTTCTCACTTAAAAGCATAAATGTAATCGTGTGGAGTACTGGGACTTTAACTGGGACGGCAGGGCCTGTTTCTCTTCCACAGGTCCCGAGAACCTTGTTAGGGTGCATAGTATCATGAACTCTTTGAAATACCAGGACATTTTAAATCAAAATTTGGTGGCCTCATCAGATGGGTCATCACTGGGTCTTTCAGCAAGACAATGACCCTAAACTTGTGGCCAAATCTACACAAACATGGTTCAAAATCAAAGCCCCTCCCATGGCCATCTCAGTCCCCACACCTCAACCCAACTGAAAACCTGTGGGGTGAGTTGAAGAGGAGAGTGCATAGGAGAGGACCCAGGACGATTTAGAGAGACTGTGGAAAGAGGAATGGTCGAAGATCCCGCTCACTGTATTCTCCTATCTTGTGAAATGTTATAGGAGAAGATTAAACGCTGTCTTGTTGGCAATAATTGTGGCACAGATGATTTCATATAAAAGAATTATTTCTTCATTTTTGTTCCCACTGAATAAATGCACTTGAATTAAATGCTGGATTTTTCCCTTTTTTGCACTGTTGTCCAATATTGTGTGTATATATATATATATATATATATATATATATATATATATATATTAGAAGCCTAAGAACACATCTTAACAAGGGGTGGCAATAATTGTGGATGGCACGTTATATACAGTGAGGAAAATAAGTATTTGAACATCCTGCGACTTTGCAAGTTCTCCCACTTAGAAATCATAGAGGGATCTGAAATTTTCAACTTAGGTGCATGTCCACTGCGAGAGACATAATCGAAAAAAAAAAAATCCGAAATCACAATGTCTGATTTTTTAAATAAATCAGCCAGGTTTCTGGGCTATCGCTGAGAAACAGTTTGAGCTCCCTCCAAAGATTTTCTATAGGGTTTAGGTCTGGAGACTGGCTAGGCCACTCTAGAACCTTGATATGCTTCTTACAGAGCCACTCCTTGTTTATCCTGACTGTGTGCTTTGGGTCATGAAAGACTCAGCCATGACCCATCTTCAGTGCTCTAACTGAGGAAAGGAGGTTGTTCCCCAAAATCTCGCAATACATGGCCCCGGACATCCTCTCCTTAATACAGTGCAGTTGTCCTGTCCCATGTACAGAAAAAACACCCCCAAAGCATGATGCTTCCACCCCCATGCTTCACTGTAGGTATGGTGTTTTTGGGATGGTACTCATCATTCTTCGTCCTCCAAACACGGCGAGTGAAATGAAAACCAAAGAGTTCTATTTTGGTCTCATCTGACCACAGAACTTTCTTCCATGACTCCTCTGGATCATCCAAATGGTCATGGGCAAACTTAAGACAGGCATGGTGTGCTGATTAAAGCAGTGGTGCCAGCTTTCTCCAGGTTATTGATCAGCTCCTCCCGTGTAGTTCTGGGCTGATTCTTCACCTTTCATAGGATCATTGATACGCCACAAGGTGAGATCTTGCATGGAGCCCCAGTCCGAGGAAGATTGACAGTCATGTTTAGCTTCTTCTATTTTCTAATAATTGCTGCAACAGTTGATCTTTTTTCATCAAGCTGCTTGGCACATGCCTTGTGTCAAAGGGGCCTGGGAGACTTTCAAATGTGAGACCTCACAGCCTGACAGAGTAGAGTGTATTTGTCTACCTGTTTCTAAAGATAAAACATAAATAGGAAATTGTTGCATTGTTGCTGTCATTGTTGGCTATAGCCTGACGCTGTGACACTAAGGACGTCTTGTCTTGCATAAGATGCATGAAATGTATCCTGAAACATGTTTTTTATTTAGATAGATAGATAGATAGATAGATAGATAGATAGATAGATAGACAGATACTTTATTGATCCTGACGGAAATTTAGCAGCCAGTAGCAGTTACACAGTACAAAAAACAAAAAGGTATATAAAGAAGAATAAAGAACTCCAATAGTCAAAAAGTATATATACAAGAATATATGAATACAAACAGTAGTGCAGTAATAAATTAGGGAATGTACAAGAGAAAAATGGGTATCAGCAGATATATGACAGTACTGGGATATTTATTATAAATAAATAAATAAATAAATAAATAAAATAAATGTGCGAAGAATGTGCATCTGCCCATGTCGTTCTGGTGCCGGGGCTGCGTATTGTAAAACACTAAAAATGGAAAAAAGTACAGGCAGAATTTAGGCTTCAACTTTGCTGCTACTATAATATTCATATTGATTTTGATGTAATTTTAACAATTCTGGTGTGTAACAGCTGGTAGACTTTCCAATACCAGGATTGCCTCTGGTTTTCAACACTCATGCCCCTCCACCTGCACCTTCGAGATGAATGATGTTAGCTCACGGGGCCCTGCTATGTACCCTACACCCAGTCTGTTATTGCAGTCAGCCAACCCACAGTCCACACCTCAGTGAACGCACCTTAAGTGGAGGAGCTAACCCATCAGCTCTCTTCTCTGACATCCAAACAAAACTTGGCGCACTCAGCTACCATTTCCAGCTGGTCTCTCTCTCCATGTGAACTCATCTCAGACAGGTCCCTCCAACACCCCCCGCCCAACACTTTGAGAGGTTTGCAGAAGTACTGTGATTCAGTGACTCTCACTCTCTCTCTTCTGCTTTCTGACCAGCTCCGGAGTACAGAGGGTGCAGCGGACTGTGAATAGCAAGAGAAGACAGCTCCCCGGTGAGTCGCCCGTTATCGTCTCTTTGTCCTGGAATAGTCAGACACGATGAGTCAATCCCTGACACCACACACCCCTTACTCAAGCCGCCCCCATGGCTAACGTTGGCACTGAGTCTTTTGGCTATTCATTCCAGTCTGATTCAGCCTGACGAGCATGTGTGGCGATCAGAAATAACATAGACGCTGACACGGGGCATCTACGTTCAGGACTGTTTGGTCCTGAAACAAAACATGCCCGGTTGGAAGGAGGTGAATTATTTACATTGCTCTAGAAGAATGTGGTGACCTGGAAGCCTGTATAGAAGGCAGCAGTTATAAGAATTATTACAATGAGGGAGGAAAGCAAGAGGGATGCCACCTTTCTCTCTTTCTCTCAGACTACTGAAGAGAAAGTTAATTTGATAAGTACATGTTTTCTGTCATCTCTCCAAAGCATTTTTCCTTTTGTATACACAGAGGCAGCAGAATAGCCCTGACACTCGCTGTAGCACAAACAAGAGCTCCTGAAAAACAATGTAAAGCTTCTCGCTGTGTTGGTAGAACCAGCCTGAGCACTGAAGTCTCAGGGTTAAAGTGTCACAACAAGGTCAAGTTTTATTTGGATTCAAATTCCACACAATGCTCATATTGAAGTTGAGGTGGGTGGGTGTGTGTGTGTGTGTGGAGGAGGTCGCAGGGCACAACATTAAAGAAATAAAAACATAAAATAAGCACTGATCACATTCATTGCAAACTTCTGCGCTGACATTTAAAATTACCCTCTTTCGCTTACTTCCTGCCTTGTTTTCTGGTGGGCTCATAAATAACCCAATCAAGCCACTCTGCTTGGTTTTCACACTGGGAGGCTGAAAGGGGATAAAATTGTCATCAGGTTCATAAAAAAAAGGAAAACATGGTTTATGCAAAATCACACCGTTAAAGATGCGAAGGGCCTTGTGCTTGGTTCGGTAATGATTTTCAAATGTGTTCCTCACTTCAGGAGCGAGAGGCTGGAGTGAGGGCCTGTTTTCTGGAGATAATTGATTTTGGAATAGACTAGAGATGAGAGCGGGCAGGCGGGGGTGAAGGCGCGCTGCGCCGGGGTCCGAGCCAATTTCCGCGGGCCTCGTCCCTTTAATTACTGCAGCGCTAGAGCGCAGGGTGCGCCGGCTCTCCCACCCGGGCAAATTAAACCCCCTTCCTCGCCCCTCCTGCTGCTGCCTCCCCCATCACGCAGTGGCCTGATGAATTTTTCATGGCCTGGCCTCTCTGCCTCGCTAGCCTGCCACGGTGGCTGAAGGCAATGCTTCTGGTGCCATTCCCTGCACCCTCTCGAAGCCACCCAGTCTACAGCCTGCAAGGGAAGGCTACACAGAGAAGTCCAAAGATGTTCTGCTGGTTTTACTGGGTCTGTTAATCTGTATTCTTAACACCCAAAGGTGCACCATCAGTCTGCAGATCTCTTGCGGTATCACCCTCAGAGAGAAAAGCGATGGGTTTGGACTCCCAGTGCCTACATGACCAACTCTGGCCTCTAGATCTCTTTGGGTATCAGCCCAGTGAAGAATGTAATGGTGCAGAAGTTTGAAACAAGATTTGAAGTCCTTCAGAAGAAGTTTCATAACTGGGCTTACAGGAATCCAACATGAACTCGCGAGACTAGACTGGAAGGGGTTTGAGTGGAGAGTCATCTTGTTTTGGACTCTTTGGAGCCCTTATTAACCATAACCTCTCTTTCCAAGCACTGTACCCCTCGTGCCTCCCCTAGGCTCCGCTCACAATGGGAGCAGAGCAGTGTCTCTTATGAGAAGTGACAGGTGGCGTTGTGTTCTGCTGGGTTAATCCCACAGTGGGGGAAGATGACAGGATCTCTGTGGCACTGAGTTTGCATCACACCACCACAAGTCACATTCCAGCTCAGCTTATAGCAGAATCCATGCTATCAGGAGTCTTGGCAGCAAGGAGCCATTAGGCACCCATTATAAAAGTCTATCTGTGCCTCTACAGCTTTGGTTGTATCTGAAGCATTGTTGCCATCAGGAGCGTGTCAGCGCTTCCCTGCCCTGACGCACATATTTTTTGTATTGATTTGACCTTCAGCAGTCACAATGACTTGAATCTACAAGTTCAAGGAACAATAGCGCTAACAAATCTGGCAGAGATTTTGAAAGAGCGAGGAGAGCGGAAATGCATAGAGACATTGATTGACAGCCCTGTGGATAAATCATTGGGTTGCTTTCCATAATGATTTTGTTAGCATGCCATATTCCATATTGATTCCTTCAACATGCGTAGATGTGAAGATGAAGGGCTCACCTCCAAATCTCCACCCCAGGCTGTGTGTATTACAGGCTGCTTTTGTCCCGACTCTGCAGGCTGCAGTATTCCCTTTGCCAGCCCCCTGAGAGGGAATCAGTAAGATTACCACATACCCTATCATGGGGACCAGACTTAATGAGGGCATTGTCAGGGTCAGGGTTAATACCTTTCACGTCTCTTAGATGGAGTCATCATTTTGATATTCTGAGAACTTCTGAGAACTTAAGCTGAGAACTGAGCATGTCAATGGCACTTTCTTTAAAAAGGCCTTATGTGCTCTTAAAATAAAGTACCATAAAGAGTTATTTGTAGACTGATTTTTGAACACTGTGTCCACTCACCGTCCACTCTACTAGACACTCCTACCTTATTGGTCCAACTTAGATGTGTGGTTGTAGTTGGTCATCCTTTAGTTCTTCATCTGTGGTCGGAGGACGCTGTACACTGGATATTCTTGGTTGATTCTCAGTCCAGCTTTGGGACTGTGGTGTTTAATAACTCCAGCAACACTGCTGTCTGATCCACTTGTACCAGTGCAACACACATTAACGCACCACCACCCAAGTAATACCTGCTCTATGGTGGTTCTATGGGAGTCCTGACCATTCAAGAATGGGATAAGAAATTATGTAGAAACTAGAGTCTGAGATACACCTTTATGATAAGTAGTGCTGATAAAAAAATTGGACCGACATTGTACAAACATGGAGGTGGATTTAATGATATGACTGATCAGTGTTTATGGTCAAGAGGGAGAGAGAGAGAGAAAGAGAGATAGAGGCGGAATGGGGACAGGGGCAAACCTATCATTATTTTATGAGGCCTAAAGCCTGGAGAGATAGGGGTTATGGTATTGGGGTGTGCTTGTCCTCAGCTTTCCAAAAACAGCTTGTCTGATGAGTGCATTTTCGTGTAGATTCAGCCTGTGGTTATCCCAGCACTCTGCTGGCCTGTCTGCTCTGAGCTTCCCACCTTTCCTCCAATCCTAAATCCCCTTTCCCAGCAACCAAGCATGCTCAAGGATCACATACAGATAATATGATATGATACTGAGGGGTGAGCCAGCTGTCCAGGTGGGTGTTTTTACGCATGATTTAAAGCGGAAACTCAACGAAGTCTGGCTGCTTAAAAATTAAAGACCCAGAATCGCATGGTAGCATTTGTCTTCTGCACCAAATTTCTCATCCAAGCTTGACCGCCAGCTCATCGTGGTGAAAGGATCATTAGGTGGTCATTAAGTGATATAAAGGATTATAGATTCAGGACTTATATCAAGGGGGACCTATTATATTTTTAGTCTTCAGAATTTTATTAGGTTTCCCAAAACACAATATTTTTCTCATATTGTACAGCTATATTCATCCTCTGTGTGAAACACTCTGTTTGAGCTCCTGCGCCTTTAAGCCCTGCCCCCCCTAATGAGCCTGGTATGCTCTGGTCTAGTCAGCTCAATCACTCTGTTCTGATTGGTCAACCATTAGAGTAGGTTGCCCCTATTTGGCCTCCAGTGGTCGCTATACATGTGTGTGAGCACATGCCAAGCTTGCTGGTAGGCGGAAATGTGGATTGTGTTACAAAATGATGTCATCGTGTAACAGAGTAAAGGGATGGATTTTCAACAAGCTAATTCAAAAGTTGAGAAGCTGAGAAAAGTGCTTTCTGTGGGAGAAAGTTTCTCCCTTAGACATATACTTAGGGCTTTATAACTTTGCAGACTGTTTACATGCACAAAACGCCATGAAAACAATATAAGAAAACAAAAAAATAAACAGAAAAGAGCAGTAGGTCCTCTTTAAAGACATTGCAAGAGTGCTAAAGGACAAAGTGAGAGTGACTAGAGCAAGACCGAAGCAGAAGGCGGGGGTGAAAACACTCATGCAGTCCACGGTGGTGGCGAGGCTGCCTGTTGAGCGGGAATTGAATGTTTTTAGCATTTAGCGACTGTTTAGCATTTAATTTCGCAGGCGCACTTAATGAGCTCAGCCCTGCTTGGAGCGCTCAGCATTTTGCACGAATTGAGACTTAATTACATTCCTCCATCTTCTGTGACCTGCCGCTTTTCCCCCTGCCAGACCTTCCCCGTCAGGAGGGGAATGAAGGGAGAACAGAACAGCGCGATCTGCATAGTGAGCGAAAAAAGGGGAACGCGGCCTTCAGCCAAGACATGCTCGCTTTCAAAGCCCGCAGTCTAGTCACCCTACCTGCCGGTGAAGGCCTTCCTGAATGAGACACTTGCCATGCTAGCTGAAAGAATGTTGAAGGCCAGAACATTGTGTTTGACCTGTTGTCTAATAGCATACGTCCCTGCATCGCCTTCACCGGCTGAAGAGAATTTCCGAGCTCATTTCCGAATCAGCTCAATGGGTCGCATTCAGTGGGTTTTAAGGGAAATGTACGCACATAATATGCATGCTCAGAGATTACAGAAAGCTCTGGATACAGAGCAATGTCCATCATATACTCAATATGATCAAGGTCATGGGTCTTTTTCTCACTACTCATGTTGTCAGAAACAGGGCTCAATCAGTTTGCTCGTCAACACCTCAACATAACTCACTTTTTTTATAACATGAAATCTGTCACCACACCTAATTGGCATTCTCCAGCAATGCATTATTGGCATTATTGGTCGGTCACTTTCTGCTCTCTTTGTTAGCCGAGGTGGTTTTGTGAGTGCATATACGACACCTTTCACATGTACAGTAATAACAATAGAACAATAATTTAATTATGTGTGTAACAACTCAAACTTCTTACTTCTAAACTCTTACTGCTGTATACAGTATATCTGTACTTATTACTATAGACACAGTCACTTTACATTTTATTATTCTATTGTATCATAAGACATATATATGAGTACATATGACAAATTTCTTTTATGTTGTAAATTATTATTAGAGTGTTTATTCTTCTACACAACCGGCTGCTACTGCAATAACTGCAATTTCCCCCTGGGATCAATAAAGTATTTCTGATTCTGATTCTGATTCTGATATGCATGTTTTCTCTTTCCCTCTCTTTACAGATTTGCAGTGCCTCTCGCTCAGGAAAGCTGTTTTAATTTGTCACCTCGATCTCCTGCTCAGTGTTGTAGGCCTGTGGTCTGAGGTCATTCAAAACGCTCAATTAGCCCCCGTGCTAGCATTCCACATGCGTAGCACAATTGTTCCATGGTTCCATGGTATTGAATGTCTCTGCCAATTCACTCCTCTCTCCGTTTCTTTCTGCGGCTGAGGCCAGTGTTTTTTCTCTCCTTTTCTCTTTCAGACACGCTTGGTCCCATCTGCATTATAAAAGGAGAGAAGGTTGACAATCACAGTTCATCACTCCCAGAAATCTGAGGAATGATGGACAATTTCAGTAGCGAGGCAAATTACAATGGAGATTTGTGTTTAGGAGTAGACCTTGTATATCGCTTCAGGTGACCTTGAGGAAATGTGAGTATGCCGGTTGAAAAAAAAAAGTGTTTGACTTTCAGTCTCCGTGTAAGAGTGAATTCCAGGGCAGTGCTGATAGCAAACAGCTCACAACTGCTCCCTCAGGCAGGAGACTCTATTTGGCCGAAGGGTCAAAGTGGCTGGAGTCACCTCGGTCTATCCCAGGTGAGGGGGAAGATACCTGAAAGCAGACCTGCATGTGTAGCTAGAACACCTGATACGATACAGATTGGTTATTGAGCTAGGTATAGAATATATGTGGTTGATCCATGTGAGTTGCCTTGTCTGCTCAAAGGAAAAGGGGGAGTAGTTTGGAGGAGAAAGGGAGTGATATGTTGAGAAAAACAGAGGGACAGGTTTCAGAGCATTGAAAGGAAGACCATACAGGATGTAAGGGGAGGATCGATATGCATAGAGACATCATACTGATTGTTTCTGCAGCCACATGGCCATTACTATTATTAAACAGAACCTCCAGTTCAGACACATGCCTATGAGTAACCATACAGTGCCATTAAGCTGCTTGTCCCAATAACAATAATGTCACACAATGGTTTTAGAAGCCACTGTTGCGGAAAATCTCACCTCCAACCGAACAAGCTTTTTTTTCTTTTTTTTTTTTTAAACGGGCGGTTCTACGCTGTTCCTTCAAAACAACCTGGCTGAACAGGTTTAGGCCTAAGATAACCATAAAACAAAAGGATATTGTTATAGTTGTAGCAAGTGGTTCATAAAATGCACTAAACTTTATTCAGTATCAATATCGTGGTGCTTCCTTGAGTGTTGTAGATTTAGAGAAATGGTTCAAGGTTAGACGTTAACACTGGTATTCGATATGATCATCTGTAAGCATGGTTTATGGTTCATAGTGGGCAAAACTAATATTTATAATATGCAATATCAAAATCAAGATAATGGAATATGGGACCATGGGGATTAAACTGTTTTTATGCTCACCCATGATTATCCGATTGAAACAAAGCCTCTTCCATTGTTTCAATAATATAAGCACCAGTAAAACATACAATAGACAAAACATTACAATTAATAGTGCATCATTCATTTGCCCCTTTGAAAATCATCTCATTCATTTGTATCTGCAAACCAAACCAAAATTGCAACCGATAACAGAAGTGGCTCTTTCAGTGATTAGCTGATGAGGTTTTTATAAAAAAAAATGTAATTAATATTTTAGTACTGGGTGGCTGGTGGCTTCACACAGCTGTCGAATATAAATCTTTAATTCAGTGAGCAGGTAATGTCTCTATAGCTTACTCATCACATAGAAATATGACTCAGACCACCACCTATAATAGGAATAAGAATAATATGAGATATATTTTTATTTGTTATCTGCTCTTGCTCTGCAGTTTTTATTTTATATATATATATATATATATATATATATATATATATATATATATATATATATATATATATATATATATATATATTATAATGATTTAATATATAAATTATATTAATTATACCAATGAAAACATTTATTTCCATTTTAGCTGATTTGGCCAATGATTGTTTACATTTATGATGAATGGACCAACAGTAGTGCTCCAAAATAGCTCCAAAAATTCTGGTTCCATTGACTTACATTGAAAGTCAATACTTGGTTTTCATTGGACAGTGAATATATATATATATATATATATATATATATATATATATATATATATATATATATATATATATATATATATATATATATATTGCAAGGTTTAAAGTAGGAGTCTGCGAATCTAGTAGGCACTGAATTCACTTTTTTTATTTACTCTTATGAATACCCTATGTTAATAAAAAATAAAGCTCGTGAATTCTGTGGGCTGTGTAAAAGAGTGCACTGGCATTGTTTGGGAATGTTTTTCCTCTCCTCTCTCAGAGCCTGCAGGAGTGCTGCGAGAGACCTGTGGAGTGTGGAGAGCTCTCGGCCTTTACCGATGAGTACAGAGCACACCCAAACCCCATCCATCCCACACTCGCCACTGATTCACGCCTAACAAGGTCAAGTTCAACCTGCTGCACCCTCACACCGCTGTACTGCTGTATGGCTTCTCTCGCGCTGAGTGGATGGAGTCGGTTGTGGAGAGAAAGAAACGGTGGTGTGTTAACACGCCGCTAAAAAAGAGCGTCTCGGCTGAATGACTGATCTGCATTGTGTTCAATGGTGATGTGTTTCTTTAGCCTTCATATTCCTCTTACTCGCTGTTCTTCAGAGCTGGTCTGCTCCAGCTTACATTTCATTCAGTCTGTGAGCATCTCCATGTCCATACTCAAATGAATCTTTTAATAGTTAGCTGTGCTTTTATTATTTTTTTTTTAATAAAGCCGCCCTAAGCCAGCTAATCGCAGCTCACACACTCCCCCAAAACCCATCGCTAATTCTGACTGTAAGTCTGGACTACTGCTCGCACATGACTAATATAGATTCTCTCTCTTTAAAAAAAAAAACCAAAAAAAAACCAACCTTTTTTACTTACTGTGGCTGCATATTGTGATGATGCTGACATTATAGGACCCAAACATCTGGAGTGATGTTTAGTGTGTGTGTGTGTATATATATATATATATATATATATATATATATAGACCGTGAAGAGAGAGTCAGAGGCAGATATTTAGAAGACGTTCTCCACATGTGCGACAGAGAAGCGAGTGAGAGCAGCGAGCTAATCCCACCGCTTCACTGCGGGGAACAAGATTAGAGCTTTAGTTTACAGCGATTAGCATGTCAACACCTGCGCATATTAAACTCCTCTCAGTCTCAGCGCAGCTCCGACCTGACAGCCCTCCAGAACTCCAAACTCTAACTGAACTTTATTTTATTCTCTCTTATAAAGAGCGGGGTGCAGTAAGAGTGCTGAGAGTGAGTGACCTCGGCGGTGAGTATGAATGTTTAATGTGCAGTCAGACTGAGCTCAGAGGAGGAGGCCATTAAAGCGCTAAGCCTCAGGATAAACACACCATTAGGCCCGAGTGAATTCACTTGTTTGTGGCATTAATTACACGCTTTGTGCAAACAAAAAGCTCATGTGAAAGAATGTTAGTGGTCTGGCCGTTTGGCAAACTCAGCTTCTTTCTCTCTTGTTTGCATAGTCACTTGTTTTGTTTGTTTGTTTGTTTGTTTGTTTGTTTGTTTGTTTTTTGTAGGCGTAAAAGTAATTTCTCAAATTAAGAGGCGAATTACGTCCAATATTTATTGACTTTATATGTTGAAGGAACGAGTTTTTTTCTATTTAATCCATTTATATTTAATTTATATAAAAAAAAATAATATATATATATATATATATATATATATATATATATATATATATATATATATATATATATATATATATTAACCCATGTTTGTTGCATATTATATATTGTATTTGCATTATATAATTGTCATCGACAATAATAATAATAATAATAATAATAATAATAATAGTGTTATTTGTTTTGTCTACTAAACTAATATTTAAATGTCTCCTCCCCGCAACATCTAGACCTCCACCAACTCCAACTCCACGCTCTGTTGTTTTTTCCCCTTCGTTTTCGTTTCAGACAAACTTCCTCGCGCACCTCTGTAATCCTGCGCGAACGCTGTGCGTGTGTGTTTTCCTGTGTCGCGGTTTTCGAGCCTGATGCTGATTGGTGGGACCTGCAGGGGACCGTGTGGTCGCTCCAATCATCAACAGCCACTCTGTGCGCTCGTTGCACACACCCACTTAGTTGGAGCTTCATATTGAAGAGTGGTCGGCTCCTGTCCAGCACGCCTCACACTGATTGGCAGTGCGCGCGAGTGACAAGTGCAGCACGACAGCGTTCAGTCCAATAGAAAAGCGAAACTCCGAACCCCCTACTTTCCAGCCGCTCCGCTCGAGTCCAGCGTGCTGATGGAGGCCGGATATCAGCTCCCCAGCCAGAGCTGCTGAAGAACGCGCGCGCTGCTTGTCCCACTTCTCTTCAACTTCTCTTTCTCTCTGTCTCCATCTCTTCGCCTCACCCCCTCTCTCTCTCTCTCCAATGGTGTTCCGTTCCCCTTTGGAGCTCTACCCGACTCCCCTGCTCGTCCCGGGCTTCGCCGACGGCCCCGCGCTGCTGGCGGCCCGTGCGCGCTCCCCGGACGCGCGCGCTGCAGCGCTGCCACCACCGCCGGCGCTGCCCACGCTGAGCTTCACGGCCGAGCAGGTGGCGGGCGTGTGCGAGACCCTGGAGGAGACGGGCGACGTGGAGCGCCTGGGTCGCTTCCTCTGGTCCCTTCCCGTGGCGCCGCCGGGCGCGTGCGAGGCGCTGGACAAGCACGAGGCCATTCAGCGCGCGCGCGCCGTCGTCGCCTACCACACGGGCAGCTTCCGCGAGCTCTACCGCATCCTGGAAAGCCACCGCTTCACCAAGGAGTCGCACGGCAAGCTGCAGGCCATGTGGCTCGAGGCGCACTACCAGGAGGCGGAGAAGCTGCGCGGGAGGCCGCTGGGGCCCGTCGACAAGTACCGCGTGCGCAAGAAGTTCCCGCTGCCGCGCACCATCTGGGACGGCGAGCAGAAGACGCACTGCTTCAAGGAGCGCACGCGCGGCCTGTTGCGAGAGTGGTACCTGCAGGACCCCTACCCCAACCCCAGCAAGAAGAGGGAGCTCGCGCAGGCCACAGGGCTCACGCCCACGCAGGTGGGCAATTGGTTCAAGAACAGGAGGCAGAGGGACCGCGCGGCCGCAGCCAAGAACAGGTCAGTCAGGATCAGCGTGGGAAAAAAAAAAAATAATAATAATAAAATAAAAATAATAATAATAATAATAATAATAATAATAATAATAATAATAATAATAATGCGTGTTAAGTATTTCTTATTAGAACACAAAAATGTATATTTACCAAAAACTTTTAAACAACATTCAACGCTGTTTGTTTACAACGTCGCCGGAAACAAGTATGAATCTATTTATTAGTCACTGTTTTGAAAAATAATAATTTTGAATTATTTAAATATATTTTGGATACTAAAAGTCTAAAGATTATTTTTACATGCCCTGCGTGGTCACGTGCTCTGTCGAGGACGGTTATGAATAAATCCAGCATGAACTGCCGCGTGTCTTTAAATAAATTCACAATTATTCAAATATATTTTTGAATGTGATTTTAATCCAATGCTGTTAATCACTGGATCTGTGTTATACAGTAAAATGTGATTCGTTAGTTCCACCTAAAACACTATTTTGATAACAATTAACAAGTTCAAGTAGTTTTATTCAACCAGAATCATTTTTGAATAATTGATTCTTTCAATCAAAGCGATTTGTCGGGTTGAGTAAAACTAGTTCAGTTACCACGTGTGAAATTGGCACCACAAGTCAAGTAATTTCTACAGTGTATGTAACATCATCGTATATCTAATACGTCTTAGTAAATTAATAATAATAACATAACGCACTCTTTAAAAGCGTAAACTTTTAAAATTGGTTTTATCGCTCTGTAGAACAAGGTCAGCACAAATGAACGATCAGAACGATGTTTATAAGATTTCTACTACAAGAATCAGTCGCAGTAATGATCATTATATTTAATTAGCTACACACACAAAAAGACACGGTGTGATATGAGAGATTAATCCTGCCTCTGTCAGACACTGTAAGAGGAAATGAACGATTATTAAATGATTTTAGGAGCTGAATCTAAAATCTGGATTCTACTTTAGTGGACTTTATTTATGAACACAGATCTGGACAGTATTTGTAATTTATTTATTCAATTCAGATATAAAATCCATCAGACGTCATGTGGAAATACAAGTGCGAAAAAGAATAATTAAGAAAAATAAACATCTTTTTTAAAAGAATCAGAAAGTGTGAGTAGTTAATATTAATTAGTATGTGTTAGTATTAGTGTATATTAGAGCTACATTTGGTCTATTTAATCTTATAGACTGCTTCAAGGAGTTTTAACATATTTCAATGTGCGAAGTGTAGCATGCAAATACAAATAAATATTAAGAATATTCTAATATTCTTCAAAAATAATCTCCACCGCTTACATAATACTAATATCATAATGAAAAACATAATGGGTATGTATTATAGTAAATGAATGTATTATTATTATTATTATTATTATTATTATTATTATTATTATTGTTATTATTGTTGTTGTTGTTGTTGTTAGCACTGTTGGGTTTTTTCTTTTTTGTTCTATATTTCTTACATCATTTCCAGTCTCGACCTTAGTGGAAGATAGATATCTACCATATAATACTGAATACTCTAAAAATAAAATAAACAGTTCACACAAAACGATTTTACCAGTAAAACAGCCCCCTAACAAAATTATACTCATTTATATTCATTATATCTAACAGTAGTGTTACTGTACTACTGAGCTGTACTACTGAATTTGTCTTACTGTGTACCTGAACTATGATTACATGGTTTAACACCTCGACAGTAAGCAAAATATTCAGTTTTATTATTTAGTACCAATGTTCAGTAAGAGGTCCATCATACGTTTATTATAAAAGTTTAGAATACTGTTCAGTATAAATATTAATTATAAATGTTCCACATAAATATTCAGTGTAAATATTAAGTAGAATTGTTCAGCGTCCAGGTGTAGTATAAATGTTCAGTAGATATGTTCAATATGAATGTCCAGCATTAATGTTGACTATACATTTTCCATATACATATTAATTATTAATGTCCAGTATACCTGTTCAACCTAAATATCCAGCATAAATGTTTAGTTTAAATGTTCAGTATATATTTTCAGTGTAAACATTCAGTGTATGTTTGCAATGTAAGTGTTCAATAAAAATGTTTAGGGTAAATGTTCAGAGTATATGTTCAGGATAAATATCGGGTGTAAATGTTCAGGGTAAATGTTAAGGGTATATGTTCAGGGTATATGTTTAGGGTAAATGTTCTGGGTAAATGTTGGGTTTATATGTTCAGGGTAAACGTTGTTTGTGTATGTTCAGCTTAAATGTTGGTTGTATATGTTCAGGTTAAATGTTGGGTGTATATGCTTGGGTAAAATGTTCAGGGTAAATGTTGGGTTTATATTTTCATGGTAAATGTTCAGGGTAAATGTTGGGTTTACATCTTCAAGGTAAATGTTCAGGGTAAATGTTGGGTGTATATGTTTAGGGTAAACATTGGTTGTATATGTGTTCAGGGTAAATGTTGGGTGTATATGTTCAGGGTAAATGTTGGATGTATATGTTGGGTGTATATGTTCAGGGTAAATTTTGGGTTTATATGTTCAGGGTAAATGTTGGATGTATATGTTGGGTGTATATGTTCAGGGTATATGTTGGGTGTATATGTTCAGGGTATATGTTGGGTGTATATGTTTAGCGTATATGTTGGGTGTAAATGTTCAGGGTATATATTGGGTGTATATATTGGGTGTATATATTCAGGGTAAATGTTGGGTGTATATGTTCAGGGTGTATATGTTCAGGGTAAATGTTGGGTGTAAATGTTCAGGGTATATATTGGGTGTATATATTGGGTGTATATGTTCAGGGTGTATATGTTGGGTGTATATGTTCAGGGTGTATATGTTGGGTGTATATGTTGGATGTATATGTTCAGGGTGTATATGTTGGGTGTATATGTTCAGGGTAAACGTTGGATGTATATGTTCAGGGTATATATGTTGGGTGTATATGTAGGGTGTATATGTTCAGGGTGTATATGTTGGGTGTATATGTTGGGTGTATATGTTGGGTGTATATGTTCAGGGTGTATATGTTGGGTGTATATGTTAAGTATATGTTGATGCGGGTCACTAATGTGTTTCTCTCTGTTGTTATCACCTCCAGGCTGCAGCACCACGGGTTATCGCAGAGCGGTCTGCGGGGTCTATCCGAGTCGGGCTGCCCCAACCCAGGTCCGGCAGAAGCAGCGAGCCCCAGCGCGAGCGTGTCCAGCAGCGCGGAGCGCGCGGATGGCGCCACCGTGCTCTCGGTTACGGACAGTGACTCGGACTTCGACGTATGATAAATAGCGCGCGCGGGGAAATAACACTGGACCTGCAAACATTCAAACAAACAAAAAGACAAACGAAAACAGAAAAGGGCCACAGGGTGCAGCAGGGTTGTGCGCGCTCACTGCTGTCGCTCGGACGGAGGAAAGGCGCGCGCTGGCTTTTCCAGGGACTCGCGCTCTCTTTCGCTCGCTTTGATCTCCGGTCAGTTTCTTTTTACTGCATGTTCGTTTGTGAATATTTTGGGACGTTTTTTTGAAGAGGCACTATGAGGAAGGAGCGGCAGAGTCTCGCGCTCTCTGCTCTCTCCATACCCCTGTTTTAAAGCCGCAAAGCGGACACCCCCCCTCCCCTCCCCCCAACTCTGTATCCTGCAGACAATCGTGGAAGTCAAAAGCACCTTTACTCCTCTTCTTTGGCTCGACGGCAGAAAGTTGGACTTTATCTCCAGAATTTCTAATAAACGCTCAGTCTGTCTGCCTCTCTCTCTCTCTCTCTCTCTCTCTCTCTCTCTCTCTCTCTCTCTCTCTCTCTCTCTCTCACTCTCTCTCTCTTTC
This sequence comes from Megaleporinus macrocephalus, assembly GCA_021613375.1. Classification (NCBI taxonomy): domain Eukaryota; kingdom Metazoa; phylum Chordata; class Actinopteri; order Characiformes; family Anostomidae; genus Megaleporinus; species Megaleporinus macrocephalus. The sequence continues at coordinate 4,885,846 of CM038715.1, read as the reverse complement.
GGCTCTGTGTGCTCTTGTTATCCTGCAGCTAGGCCATCCTGGAAAACTGCCTCCCTGACTTTGTGTCCATGAGATGTCTAAGTGTCTGTAAAGTGCTTTGAGATTTTTAATGTCTGTCGTTGGTTGATTTTATACTGTAAACGGCGCTGAACGCGGTGTGGTGGGTCACTTTTATGCAAATAAATATAATTTAATATGATAAATCTATGAATGCCTTTCTTCGTGACTGTATGAAGACATGATCTGTCTGAAATGTAAAAATGGATTTAGACTTTAGTGTGTTTCCCCATATCTAACACCCAGATTTCCCCAGTGTGCTCAGATAGATTCATACAATTATATATATATATATATATGGTTTCAGTTTCGCTCACATAAATAATTTAAGAAGTTCTGTAATAACATCGACCTGGAATCCCAATATTCTTCTTCTTATTATTATTATTATTCTTTCTACAACAGTGTATATAATATATAATATATAATGTATATTACATTGCTTTTTACGATAAGCAAAGTTGACTTAAATATCCGATGTTTATTATTATTATTATTATTATTATTATTATTATTATTATTATTATTATTATGGAAAGCTGTCCTGGGATTTAAAAGATGACTAAATATGACTATAAAAATATTTGATAATAATAATAATAATAATAATAATAATAATAATAATAATAATAATAGTAGTAATAACTGTGAGACGTACCTTATTTGGAATTCGCGCCGTTTCTCTTATTGATATTAATAAAATTCGATCGATGTAAAATGAAATAAAATACATATTCTGTACGGAATTAATAAACTGTTTGACTAATTAACTTTGTGTTTTCGAAACTTTTATGAAAACCCTCTGTGTGTTCAGAAATCACACATAACTTGTGAATCATCTCAGCGGTTCGTGATGTTACCAACTTCATTGACGTTAAACATCAAATAGATTTATTATATAATTTTGTTTTTTCGTGTCGCTGTTCTGCTTCATTCTTCTGCGCTTATTTTCACTTGTTTGGATTTCAAGGGCGTGTTTAACACAACCACGTGCGTTTTTGACCACCATCGTCTCTATTATCGCGATAACTTCTATAAATAAACTAATAGTTTATTATTCATAACACGGCATGTGTAGTTCATCTCGTTAAACAATGTGCAGAGCTAAACTTTCACTGCTGTTAGTTTGATCTGATTAGGTCTGTGAGTTTCTCTCCTGTGTGAAGTAACTGCTTTCACTGGAAGCCCACCAAGCTGTGCAGATACTGACACAGAGCTTTTATAAAAAATAAATAAATAAATAAAATAAAGACAGTGCATAACATAACTCTATACTTTATTTGGGTGGCGAGTATGTACTAGTCAGTATGTACATACAACGCGTTAATAAAAGGTACTGTGCAGGTGCCCACACAGGTACACCAGTGGTCTTAAGATCTAATGATGTACCTTAAATTAGTTTTAAATGAACACAACTATATACTGTCCTGAGTGCAACGTGCATATTTATACCTTTTCAAAATATTAAATATATACAGTATATCCAGCCATGATGAAGCCCCCCCCCATAAGTCCAGTAACCACAGGACTGTGAGTTTGTGCTTCTCAGCCTTCCTCTCTCTGGCCTGCTTTTCCTTGGCGCCTCCCTTGCCTCCCTCAGCTACTCTCTCCGTGTTCATCCAAGCGGAGCTCCCTCTGACCTGGATTCACTGCATGGACCACAAACACAGCACCTTTCAGCAGATTCACCCACAACACCAGCTCCCCCACATTCAGTCCAAGCTAGCCTCATGAGCAGACGAGGACTTGTTCTCCAGGCCTGTTTGAATCCACAATATATATATATATATATATATATATATATATATATATATATATATATATATATATATATATATATATATATATATATATATATATATATACAGCCTGTCTGCTGCCTAACACCTAGTAGGTTTTATGTAATTCTATTAAAAGAGCAGCAGTAGGGTCAGGACTGGGCTTACAGGATGAGCAGCTGTGTTAAGCCTGACTTCTGGACTTTAATTTGTGTCTGTTGGCAGACAGAGCCCTGTCCAGCTGTCCAGCACCGGGCTGCAGATAACTCACTTCCACTGAGCAGTGATGATGGCAGCACTACTACTGCACATAGACTTATTAAACTAATATCTGACTGGTAAGTTGTTACTGCAGTAACTACAGCCTTGTTATTGTTTCTTTTAATACATTTTGAACACTTTGGTTACCAACATTTTCCTCCTCTCGCTCCTAACGTCCTACTGAGCATAACACAAAACCCAGCGGAAGCTGATTTAGATGATAAATATTTTTGGAACTCAGTTACATGCGGCGCACAGACATTACACCCATAGGGTAAGGCTCTAAGGTAGAGTTTAGGTACAGTAATCTAAGATTTTTGATATTGTTTAATGTTATACTGGCAGTTATGGAGTAGGGGGACAATATAACATCTTAATGCCATAAATATTAATTAGCTGATTGTTATTCTAATAATAGAATAAATATAATTCATAATATTATAAATATAAATTATGACTATACAAATCTACAGACTATACTAGAGCTCTCAGCATTATCACAAATACAGCTCTTCTAAACTCCTATGAATCTTATCTGTGTGTGAAGGTGGAGGTGTCAGGTTTTTGCAACACTGTGAGGACCAACATCTGTTTATATACTTATGCTGTGTGGATCTTTTGTCTTTGTGGGGACCACAACCCGGTCCACAATGTAAATGATGACATTTTAAGTCTAGAGTAGGGTAAGGGTTAAAGTTAAGGTTAGGGTTAAGGTCCAGGAAATTCATGGAAGTCTAAGCAATGACCCAACAATTCACAGAAACAAGCATGGAATTTAAAGATGGGGGAAAATACAGAAAGAAAGAAATACATGAAAGAAAGAAAAGAAAATACAGAAAGAAAGAAAAGAAAATACAGAAAGAAAGAAAGAAAGAAAGAAAGAAAGAAAGAAAGAAAGAAATACATGAAAGAAAGAAAAGAAAATACAGAAAGAAATACAGAAATACATGAAAGAAAAAAAAAGAAAAAACAGAAAGAAAGAAATACAGAAATACATGAAATAAAGAAAAGAAAATACAGAAAGAAAGAAAGAAAGAAAGAAAGAAAGAAAGAAAGAAAGAAAATACAGAAAGAAAGAAAGAAAGAAAAAGAAAGACAGAAAGAAAGAAATAATTGCAATGGGCATGTCATTTTGCGCTCAAAAGAATGTGCATTTGTCGCCACCTTGTGTTAGACATGTGAATTGCTCGTCTAACGTTCAGAACTCCGCTTCAAACTGAAGCTGCCGTTAAACAGGTGTACGCAGCTCATACAGTTACAAAGCTTCACAGCTGATTTAATGTTAAAATATTTTGTTTCATTGCGTAGCTTGAGTTGTCAATTCTGCGCTAACATCTAAAAAACGATCTTTTCCGTAAAGACAAACTCACAGTTTACTGAAAAATACACTGCAAATCCATAAACATGGAGCAAATTCAGAAAACACGCTTTAATAGCTCAACATGACCACACCTGCGAGGAACCACAACCCGAGGTGTTTCTGGAAGATTTTTAAAGGAGATGAAACATCTGTGAAGGTAAATCATGGACAGAAGTACAAAATAACCTTCCAGTAAGTCCATGCTCGTGCGCATCCCCAGTTTTAATGATGAATATGTCACATGAATCGAGCAGATTTGAAGAGTTTTTTTGTTTGTTTGGTTTTTTTTTTGGGGGGGGGGGGGGGGGTGCTGTCACAAAGAGATATTTGAGCGAGCCAGTTTCACTTTCTCGTGTGTGTTTTGGTTCTCCAGTAGTTTTTCAGTAATGGTTATAAATGTGTTCATGATTTTTGCTTGTTTCTGAGATGAGGATCAGCTCCCACTAACGCTGACCAGACATTAGAAGATTTTAAAAGACTCTGAAAAGACGATTTTTAGACTAAAGTCTGACCCTCTCACATCTAAAGACTAGTCACAGACTTTTAGTCACAGACTAGTCACAGGCTATGATTTTGCAAAGACTGGGGGTCTTTCAGAGTCACTATTTACAACAAGACTGCTACTAGATTCCTTTAGAGATTATTTCCCATTTAGATGATTGAAAATAGCAACATAAAGATAAAGTGGGCTGGGATTTTGAGAGCTTCAGTGATTTCTGTCCACCTTTTTTCCTTTTCCACTATAATAAATGGTTATAAATGTGAAGACACGTCAAAGAGGCACTCTTGCTCACTCCACAGCTCACTCCACAGCTCACTCCACAGCTCACTCTACAGCTCCACCAGTTTCTCCTCCTTCTGTACAGTCCAGGAGAACCGCAGTTCTGAACCCTCTCCGGACCCCCCTCCATGTCTAACTTCTTTACCCACCAGACGTTCCTGTACCTGCCTCGCGGCTTCCCGTTTGATGGTGAACAGAGCTCTCCTATTGGTTGTCGACGATGTTCTGTTTGCGTGAGCCTAGACTTCAGACTTACGATAATATTAAACACGGTTGATGAAAATCGTTTGAATTTCGCTTGGTGTAAGACCTGCATTAGTTTTCATACGAAATAATCACCCATGAGCCAGTTCAGCTGACAAAACACACAGTTTTAATATTGACCACTGTTTCTGATCGGTTCTGAGGAGCTTTCAGAAGAAGACCTTTCATTTTTAACAACAGATTTTAAACAAACAGGCCAAATAAGGAAAAGTTCCAGGACAGCAGTATAGTTCTTAACGGTACTGCATTTAATCCAAAGTGCTGACTCCTAATTGCTTGCTCCCCTGTGAATCAGTCTGAGTGCTTTTAGTCTTCGTGTGTCTCTGAACATCAGGGTTTGATTATACATGTCTAAACTCAAACCAGTTGCTATACAAATGTGTTCCATTCATTCTTAAAGTATTTACACACACTGCTCCACTTAGATTTAGCCATTTTGCTAAATCTGACATCAGTGATCATTTCTGTGAGCTCCAATATTTACTGCACCTACAACCTATTTCTGCACTGCTTGTCTTTAGTGTGTGTTGACTTATTGGTAAAAAAAGTAATTTTTACATATTATTTTCATAATTTTCATTATATAATTGTACACCCAAAATTGTAATTCAAATGTAATAAAAAGTATTACATGAATACAACAGTTAGGTTACAGTTTAACAGGTGATCAGTAATCTGTAATGGTACACATTCTTAAAGTAACTTATCCCACTCTGTAGCAGTGATATGAGCATGCTGGGTAGGGCTGCTCGCTATGTAGAAAAATTGCTAGAACAGTGGTGCTTTAAAACAAACAAACAAACAAACAAAAAATCCACACACAACAAAGCAAAGGAGAGTGAATTGTGTATGTGTGTGGTTGTGGGGTGTGTGTGGGGGGACAGTAGGTTGCAATACACAGCCTTACAACTAGATGTTACACACTGTTCCTTTAACTCACTTTTACTAGTAAAGAATCTAGAAATTTGTAGTACATGTTATTTTAAGGTGTACAAAGCAGCAAATACACAGTACAAGTACAAATACACAAATAAGCTGTTCAGTGGTCAGTGATCTAATCATATATATATATATATATATATATATATATATATATATATATATATATATATATATATATATATATATATATATAGAAACAGCTGCATTACTGCACATAAAAGCTTTTCCTCTCAGTGTGTGAATGAAAATGATTGTTATCATCAGCAATATTAAATACTATACACAGAGTTTTTTTACAGAGTACAATATTAAATACTATATACAGAGTTTTTTTACAGAGTACAATATTAAATACTATATACAGAGTTTTTTTACAGAGTACAATATTAAATACTATATACAGAGTTTTTTTACAGAGTACAATATTAAATACTATATACAGAGTTTTTTACAGAGTACAATATTAAATACTATATACAGAGTTTTTTTACAGAGTACAATATTAAATACTATATACAGAGTTTTTTTACAGAGTACAATATTAAATACTATATACAGAGTTTTTTTTACAGAGTACAATATTAAATACTATATACAGAGTTTCTTTACAGAGTACAATATTAAATACTATATACAGAGTTTTTTTACAGAGTACAATATTAAATATTATATACAGAGTTTCTCAATGGCTTACACACTGTTATTTCACTCTGGCACACAATTCAGAATCTCTAAAGCTCAGGAGTGTTTTTCTTCACTGATGTTTTTCTAAACAGCTCCAATGTTTTGACTTACCTACTTAAAGGAACTTTATAAATAAAAACAGATTTGCTGCCACTTGCAGTTTTGTAAGTGGACTATTTGCCTATATTTGCTTGATACAAAACTTCAGTTGCTCACCTGTCTGTTGATGCATTGTCTGTTTCTCTTCTACATTTCTTTTAGCAAGAGACAGATCAGGACTGCAGATCTGGTGTAGAAAGCTGAACGAAGCCTGGCTTTGTCTGCTGGACTCATGTTAATGTGAGCTTCAGACATATGCAATTCCCTCAGGTTGTTGGCACTGATGCCCCCCATACATTTCTTGGTATTTGCACCTTTTACTGACAAATGTTGTTATATTTAACACGGTAGCAGGACGGTTTCTCATGCAGTGCCTTCTGAGGATTTGAAGGTCATGTACATTCAACACTGATTTCTGGACTTGCCCTTCATGGACTAAGATTTCTCCAGATTATCTGAAACTGTGTGACTACTCTCTTACAAAACGCTGCTTCAACAGTGAAAAAAAAATTAAAAGAATCATTTACCATAAATATCAAACCAATACAATGCACACAGGTATAGACACACACGAGTTTCTAATAACAGTGTGCATGTTTTAAGCCACACAGTAATGTTTTGTATGAACTGGTTTAACATGCCAGCATAAAGCCAGAAAGCTTCAAATCTATGAACTACAGCTACTACAAAAAGAAGAGAGTGTGCAAGGACATTTATTTATTTGTTCTTACAAACAAACCACTGTGAATGTTCTGAATCTTCTTCTTATCTAGTGTTTTGTCTGGGTTTATTTTTTGTGGTGTATATCGTCACTGTCCAGTAGTCTCCAAAAAACGGCCAAAAACCTTCTTTGCTTTCAGTGTAAGTCAGTGAATGAATTATTGCCAAGGTATTATGGGGCATTACTATTGCTCCATCCACCATGACTGTTTTTCTTTGAATAACAACGATATTTCATGTTGAATAAAACACACAAATTGTACATTTGATGAATGAGTACATTTATAGCAAACTCTCAGAGAGAGCTGCGTTCTCAGTTTTCTCTCTGTGGTGAGAAACCCTGGTTTGTTGTACAAGTTGACGATGTACTTGTCCATCTGATGTAAAGAAAAGGTTTAAGAGAAAGCGTATGGCTTTGTCGATGGAGGTTTGTTTGCTCTTAAATCAGGAGAATGTTTCAAACGTGTGTTTTGAGAATGTGTGTGAGAAGGTGGCCTGGAAATGTGTGCTAGCAATGTCCTCTCTGGCAGGGGCGATTGTAGGCTTAGAGGTTTAGAGGTGCTGAGCACCCAAATGAGAACAGCTCATAAAAAAAAATTCAATCCAAAATGACTGGAGTTTACAAAGCTACGTTTTAATGTGTTAAGACATCTTATTAAAAGTAAATTATATAATATATTTATACACATTATAATAGTATATGTATAAAAAATATATAAACAGATATTTGGTTAACTGATGCAACCTTTTACTCGCCAGTCATAACTGTGACTAGAAATAATAGTTTAATTAATATAACTAATCTCAGATATCTGATTAATGGTGTAAAAGCATGGAGTAGTTCCTCCTCAGTCACCTGATTCAGTGTGTCTGGTATAGTGGACTTCAGTACTGGACTTTTCTACTGGGTAGATACTCTATATCTCTCCTTTCCTGGTTTAAAACCACAGTCTGGTTTTAATAAACAGCCCTAGTTCATCTGAAAGGATAATATGCTCCTCTATCCCTGCTGTACTAATAAAACTGTTTTGAACTAGTATTGCGAATCGTTATTTGAACATGCCCTCAGTACCTCTGAGACTACACTCAGTTCATAGGTCATAAGGGCGGTGACATTGGTTTAAAGTTTAAAAATGGTAAGAATAATTTAAATTTAAGTGTTAAAATGCACTTACATTTTATTAAAAGTAAATTATATAATATATTTATACACATTATAATAGTATATGTTTAAAAAAATATATATACACATATTTCTCATTAAATATTGAGCTTCTGTGGGCTACGGTGACCAGATAAGAATGAGAGATATTCCAATTATGAATTCAGGACTTGATCAAGATCATGTTGGCCTTACTCGAATACAAGAATCGAATATCTATAGCTGACTTCCTGACCACACTTACACACAGAGTTAGGTTATAGTATCATCTCTTCATATCTTATCATTCTGTAACATTAATTATCTAATACACATACAGACAGTACTACTGTAGCACCTCAGCTTTAATAACACACAGACTAACCACCAGCACAGCAGCTCCAGCTTCTCTCACTCTTTATAAACAGTAAACAGACCACCTGCAGCATTAGCCTGATAAATTATAATAAACCCTTAGATAGTCACTCCTAGCTACAATAACAGAATAAAGAGTGATCAGAAATATGGGTTAGAGTGAGAGCTGGGCTGATAATGACTGTAATGTGTTGGTTCTGAGTAATAAAGTAAAAAAATACTCCTTTACAAAACTTGCTGCACTGAAGGAGAAGCTGGATCATACCATTTTGCAAGGCAGGGGGGGTGTGCTGTATATTCGTTGTTAAGATAATTGGTTTAACCATATAGTCTCTATAGTTTTAACATTTCCAGCTTGCCAGAGACAAATTAAAAAGAAAAAAAGAAAAAAGAAGAACAAAATCGTTTTTTACTATAATCTTTAGGGGTGCTGGGACTCTAGGGTTAGGGTTAGGGCTAGCTACGCCCCTGCTCTCTAGACTCTTTCTGTGAAACACCTGAGAGTCAGCATCGCAGTATCATCACTAGGGGGCAGTGCATGCACATTCTCTTTTTTCAATGCAGCCATTTGAAACCTGTTCAATCCCATCGGTCACAATTCTGTTCTGAGTTTGTGACGCTCTGAACGAGGTATTACTTATTTTTGATTTCAGATGAGAGTTTATTCGTTAACGTTAACTTCAGACGTTGACTTCAGACATGAACCAGAGACTTCAGAGATCACACCTGCATCAAAGAAAGTAAGGCAAACGTTAAAATCTGGTTATTTTTATGAGTCTGAACTGCCACCGTTTAATCACTACATCTCCAGCTGTGACCAGAAACATAAACACATCAATCATTTGTTGTTTCCCCCTTTTTAAAACCAACTATTTTTATAAACTAGTTCTTTCTTTGACCTCTCTGTTATTTCTCATCTGATTAATTGATGCAACCTTTCACTTGCCAGTCATAACTGTGACTAGGAATCATAGTTTAATTAATATAACTAATCACAGATATCTGATTAATGGTGTAAAAGCATGGTGTAGTTCCTCCTCAGTCATCTGATTCAGTGTGTCTGGTATAGACTTCAGTACTGGACTTTCCTACTGGGTAGATACTCTATATCTCTCCTTTCCTGGTTTAAAACCACAGTCTGGTTTTAATAAACAGCCCTGAGTTCAACTGCACAGTCAACTCTGAAATGATAATACATTCTTCTCTCCCTGCTGTATTAATGAAACTGTTTTAAACTAGTATTGTGAATCGTTATTTGAACATGCCCTCAGACACAGTACCTCTGAGACTACACTCAGTTCATAGGTCATAAGTGTGGTGACATTGGTTTTAAGTTTAAAAATGGTAAGAATGATTTTAAGTTTAAGTTTTAAAAAGCATCTGGACTGAATTGCACACCTTTAGCACCTTTCTGCTCCCAAACGTTCAGATAATAACCTAGGCTTGAAATGTATGGTAGTCTATGTTCAGCTAATAGAAATAAAAAAAAGTCTGTGGTTCTGTTCATTTGGGCCTACCAGTGGAGGTTCTGTAATATACAGAGCTGATGAACATTCATGTGCATTGTATAGTGTTACATCTATTAGTCCTCTGCTGTGATTTATTAATTTATTCATTTAGATATTGGTTTATGTTACACCAACATTATTTATTAATTTATTAGGAATAGATAAGCTGTTTGAAATATAAGTGCTATTGACTTTAATGGGCTATTTTAACACGTTATAGAAACTAGCTTAACATAATCAGTGAGTAACAACAAGTTACTATGAAGAATACTGTGATTAAAAGTTTGAGAGTGTCTCTTGTAGTAACATCAAAAGACTGCACAGTCAACTCTGAAATGATAATACGCTCTTCTATCCCTGCTGTATTAATAAAACTGTTTTAAACTGATTTTGCGAATTGTTATTTGAACAAGGCCTCAGACACAGTACCTCTGAGACTACACTCAGTTCATAGGTCATAAGGGCGGTGACATTGGTTTTAAGTTTAAAAATGTTAAGAATTATTTTAAGTTTAAGTTTTAAAATGCAACTGGACTGAATTGCACACCTTTAGCACCTTTCTGCTCCCAAACGTTCAGATAATAACCTATATTCAACTAATAGAAATAAAAAAAGTCTGTGGTTCAGTTCATTTGGGCCTACCAGTGAAGGTTCTGTAATATACAGAGCTGATGAACATTAATTTGCATTGTATAGTGTTACATCTATTAGTCCTCTGCTGTGATTTATTAATTTATTCATTTAGATATTGGTTTATGTTACACCAGCATTAATTATTAATTTATTAGGAATACATAAGCTGTTTGAAATATAAGTGTTATTGACTTTAATGGGCTATTTTAACACGTTTTAGAAACTGGCTTAACATAATCAGTGAGTAACAACAAGTTACTATGAAGAATACTGTGATTAAAAGTTTGAGAGTGTCTCTTGTAGTAATATCAAAAGAAATGGAGCTTCTATGTCATAGCTAATCGATCCAACTGCTAAAGATGCAAAAAGATGACTCTGATCAAGCGTATCTTTATTCAATATATATTTTATTAGTTTATATATAGCAAGGTATATCAAAAATTATCAGCTGATTTATACTGATTCATCACATGGAAGGGGTTCATCATCTTTTTTTAAAGTACAGTGCATAAGACTGATGCCAGCTTCTGTTCTTTGGTCTTTTGTAAGCTTGACTATTGGGTTTATAAGACTACAAGATGTCCAAGTAGATGCATTTCATCAAAGCTAGTCCTGAAGTGAATATTATGTGCTGTGACGATGATGTGACGAAATGCTTAGGTGGGCTTCTTCATCATCTTTGGTTTCCAGAGGAAGGTGGTCTCTTACTGTGCAGCCCTGTGAGTGTTTAAGAGCCCAGGTCCACGAGGCTGGCGGCCATGGGGTTAAGTAGGCCGTCGTGCATGGAGAGATGGTGGTGCTGGTGCGGGTGCTGGTGCTGGTGGTGGTGGGGCTGGTGATGTTGGTGGGGGTCCGATGTGGGACCAGGAGGAGGAGGCCCAAAGCTGTGCAGGGCAGGCAGACCAGAGCTGGAGCCCATCAGCATGGCCGGACTCATAGAGGAGGTGGGGTCCGGACTGCCTGCTGGGGATTTCTCCTCATCTGAGCTTTCACCCTGAGATTTACTCTCACTCATCTGAGACGTCAGGGGGTTGTGGCCGTTTTGATTTCCGCCATCATTTTCCCTGAGGAGAAATCATTACGTTCAATAATGCAGTCGTCCAGTGCGTCTTTCCACACGTTCCACTCCGCCTTATAGAACGGGAATTAATGCCAGATGCATGCTGGCTCTTACGGGCCAATAACGTGACTATGACAGATTTAATTTCAAGAAAAAAAATATCTTTTATATATCCTTAAATATAAGATTTATATATTTATGATGCGTTGTTTTAAATCCTATTCTATATTCCTTTACAGGTTACTGACAATTTACCCAATTTATAATCAAATAAGTTTCTATAAAGTTTTTCTTGCAAATATAGTTGTACTGTTAACATTTCTCAATAAGGTCAAGGTTAATCAATAAAATGAGTCAATATAAACTCAGTTAATGATATATCAATTGCAGTTCATTTCAACACTTCTGTAAGATCATGTGGTTGGATTTGTGCAATATTTCAATTAAAAACGTAATTAAATAATAATAATAAAAATAAAAATAATAATTTGCTCTATCTTTTTTTTTTTTTTTACTATTTTTTGGTACTCCTTTTATGGCCTTTCTTGTTCATAGTCTGTCATAAATCTCATAACCCAGAAAGTTAGGTAGTTGAATAGTACAAGATGTCAAGACAACAGAAAAAGAAAACATTTGCATTTAAAGGCTGAATAAATTTTAATTTTAAACATAAATTTTGATATTTGTCTTATTCTAATATATATATATATATATATATATATATATATATATATATATATATATATATATATATATTAGAATAAGACAAATATCAAAATTTATGTATAAAACAGAAACATAAGGGAACCTTTTCAATTCAGAGCTACGTTGTCTTTTAAGTATGACTAAAATATGAGCCAAGAAGAGATACATGTATAGATATAGACTGAAACCTGTATCAGATGCAGATATAGATTTGAATATATAAGATAGAAATATAACACATATTGAAGATTAAAACAAAAATATCATTCTCAGAGCAAAAAAAAAATTAAAAAGCATCTTCATATAAGATTTTACTTCATATAAGCATTTTCATTCATTGTAAATTTTCAAGTTATATTATAAGTTATATTCAGACGATGACAATATATAACATGTATGTTGTATCTTTTTATAAAAGTAATTTAAGATTTAAATGTGAAATTAAGGTAAAAGCTTCTGTTAATAAGAGTGACATCTAGTAGCGCGCTGTATAAGCAGTGAGGTGTACCTTTCTTTGGCCTCTGCTGCCCGATCCCGCTGCCTCCTGTTCTTGAACCAGTTGCTCACTTGTGTGGTGGTGAGCCCCGTGGCTTCGGCTAGCTCCCTCTTCTCTCGGGGTGAGGGGTATGGGTTATGAGAGTACCACTCCTTCAGGACACAGCGGCTCTTCTCTTTAAAGCAGTAGCTGGTCTCCTCGCCGTCCCAGATGGTTCGAGGCAGGGGGAACTTCCTCCTCACTCTGTATTTACCCACGGCTCCGAGGGGCCGCCCGCGCACCTTTTCTGCCTCCATGTAGTGTGCCTTAAGCCATAACTGCTGCAGCTTGGGGTGGTTGTGTGGAGAGAACTGGTGGCTCTCCAGCACCTTGTAGAGCTCCCTGAAGTTGCCCCGGTGAAAGGCCACCACGGCCTTGGCCTTCAGCACCGACTCGTTCTTGTGCAGGTGTTCACAGGCCGGTAAGGACCAGAGGAAGCGGCCGAGGCGCTCGATGCTCCCCCCTTGCTGGAGGACTTCACACACGCAGGCCACCTGCTCTTGGGTGAAGCCAAAGCTGGGTGGCATAGACATTTTCAGCAGCAAGAGGCGCCCAGGTGTCTCCTTAAACGCCCAGGTGTCGCTTTAACCCAAATTCACACTCGCTGTGAGCCGTTCCCACGGGCGAAACTCAATTCTTGCAGTGCACAGCCTATGAAAAATGCATGACATAACAAAGAGCAACAGTGGCAGCAGTAAAAAAAATTGCTGATCATGACACGAACAGGTACGAACAGCCGTATTTCCTCTGCTTCGTTGGAAAATCACGCTCGCCCGGCTGCCAAGAAGTGCAAATGATCTTATTCCTGCCTTGAGCATTCAACTTGTGCACACCACATTATTTCCTCGAGTGTGTTGGGCTGTTAGCCCGCCCTCCGGTAATCGGATCTCCTTACAGGGGGAGAGCATCCTCTTGGGGAGCCATTCAGGGGAAGAGTGCAGCGAAGTTGTGTGGCACCATCCTCCGCCTTAGGGGAAGGAGTGCACATGCAGTGCAATGCAGTGGCTAAAAGCAGACAGACATAACAGAGGGGGTCTTTAACATGTAGGCTTGTTTCACATGCACATAACAAGCACTAATTAAATATCAACTGAGATCCGCAAAGCAGAATAAATCGTGCCTATTATTGAAACAAAAAAATGAAAATAATTTCTGGGGAGCACTTTGTGATACAGGGTGACCCCAGAAAGGATTTAAGCATTGCTCCAAAAGTTTGTTAGGTTATTTCAAAACATTTTTTTGTGTGGAGAAAACTTCCAAACTGGAATAATGAATAAAGAAAGAATAAAAAAAGAATAAAGAAACAAAAAAGTGGGGCTGTTTTTGCTTGTCGTTGGTGTTACTGTTGGTGAACTTGTGTCTACTGATAGGATTATAGCTTGCAAACACTCAAATAATAACAATCTGGAACCCACCAGAGACTTTTTGAACAAATGTTTTGCAAATAAATAAATTCATCAATTAATAACTTAATAAATCATATTAATTAATCATAAAAACCTTACCTACTTACCTACCTGATCTGTTTTGGGTACACCAAATGCTACTACATCTTTAATTAAGTTGCTAACAACATATATACTGTAAAGTAATATATATATATATATATATATATATATATATATATATATATATATATATTACTTTTTGTGCTCAATAAAATTAAATTAAATTAAATAAATAAAAACAATACTAAATGTACTATGAATGCATTAGTAAGTCATGGATAAACCAAAAAATTAAGCAGAGAAAAGAAACAAGAAAATGCTGTTGACAGTGTCTTTAGGGGTTGTTGCTTTAGACCAGTCATGCAGCAGAAGTGTTTTAGATGAAGAGTTGTGAGCTGAAGTCGCTGGTATCATATATCTGTTGGGTTATTTTGGAGTGCAACATGAGGCTGGCGTACTTTTTCATATGGACATTGTAACAGCAGCATATTTGCTTCAAAAGGGACAGAGAAATTTTTACGTATTAGACTTTATTGATTTTTAAGGCTATATTTTATCAGATGATTACTCAAATGTACTTGAATATGCTGAAGATTCTGGAATATGTAACTGTTAACAAGGTATCAACAGAGCTGAGCAGTATGGCAGTATTTACTGTGATATAATGTGCCTCAATAAGCTTTTCCGAGAATATTGTGGGTATCATACCAGTTGTTTAATTCTCATGTTTAATTATGAAGAGAGCACCATCAGTCCTTTTTAATTGGATTGCAGTGCATGGAGTAAAATGTCGCATTTAAATAATTGTACTCGTAATTTAAATATTTTGAATATTGTGATATTGTTATATTGTGTATTGTATGTATTTCCTGAATTATTTTAGTATTGTGGTTTTGCCATATCATCCACCTATAAGTGCCATAAATGGTTCTTAGAGTGATGCCCTACAAAAAACACTTATTTTTAATTTTTTGTCTGTCTTTTATGTCATACCAGCACAAACAAATCAACAATTTATTATAACAGTATGTCTGCTTGTATGCCAAATATTCTATCTCAGAACATTTATTCCAGTTCTATAGTTCTATAGCTTAAGAATAACTCAGCCAGGTAATGCTGTAGTCCATGGGCTAATACTAAGCTTTAGGTTATAATAAATCTTTGATTTTAATCAATTGTTTTATAGCCTTCTCATCCAGTCCTCTCCCAGTTATCCAAACACATCTGTACTCTTATTAAAACAAATGAAATGTTGCAGCTGAACTAAAATGCCCCGACACAAACCAACACGTGGCTGTGTTTGCAGTAAAGGGGCCAGACATGGCCAGTATCAGTTTTTCTGAAGAAATGGAGGAGGTGTCTGAGCAGCCGCTGGCTGGTCTGTGTGGTGGTGCTTGGCTAGCTCCTGTCTCAGCCACAGACCCAGCGACGGTGTGGTATAGCGAAGCAGCTTTTTCAGGGCTGGTGGAAGTTCATGGAGTGTATAGGAACACTGATCTGGTTGATTTTAAACGCCATTGTTTATTCAGAGGCCTGGCCTGGCGCTAAACATGCTGTGTCATTCTAAACCTCATGTTAGAGACAGCGAGCCAAGCCTGCTGTCTGGGGCTCCTCCATCTGACCTGACATCTTCTTCATAACTTCTACTGAAAATAATACGTTCCAGTGCCCTCAAACACACATGGACTAAAACTAACTCTCCCTAAACCTTTTGTTTAGGCTCCATATTTTTTTATTGCTTACAGAATCCAGTGCTGTATGTGTGAAAAGAAAAAAGAATAACAATAACTTTTTTTCTGTTTTTCAGGCTCTTGACCTACTTAAACTTCAGTAGAAAGAAAATAACTGAAACATTGTACTTCCTTCTCACAGCGAATGAGGTTATACTCTTCATGAAATCCATAAATTACCCATGATTAATACTTTAACTAATAGAATAGTTAAAGTTTTAAATTGTTATAATCATTACAAGACCTTTATAACAAAAGTTTTAAATCACTTAAAATCACAGACTTCATACCAAGACTCGTTATTCAGTAACTACAAGAACTACAGTTCAGACTAGTTATTCTTATTGATGGCTTATTTATATATGAAAATAATAATAAAAAAGAAAAGTTCTTAACTTGTCATTTTTAAGTATTTCTTTTGGTTCATTTATCGACTAATTTAATATTTTTATTTTTATTTTATTTTATATTATGACAGCTAATATTACAAATGTATAATTTTTTAATGCTTTAGATTTCATGTTTATAAAGAGATCTCAAATTACATCATCAGTATTTTTACTGGTATCAGCATGGGTCTTTTAAACTGTTATGGGGGATTTCCAATATTGGGGACCCCAAACATAAAACTGACTGTGATAATAATATGGTTATATAATAATATAATGGTGTTTAGTTTTCATTATTTTGTACATACCTCACACAATAAAAGAGGAATTGAAAAGATAATGAAAAGATGAATAATACTTCAGCAAAGATTTCTCATCAGCTGAAAAAGAACGAAAGATGTGCGTATGTGAACATAAATATAAATCTTGTAATTAATTATTTTATGATTATGTACATAGTAATAGTACAGAGAGATGACAATAACTGTATTCTGTTCTTATGATTAAACTGAAAATCTCTTTATTTTATGGCCCAAATCACTTTCCAAATATTTCTTCAAGCTGTGGGATGAAGCTGCTTTTGACACTAGCTTTTTTTTTTTTTTTTTTTACACTGTTTGGTTTGTCTTCCTGAGGGAGCTCCATTGCTACCTATGCTGAGGAGGTAGGAATGGTCAGTCCGGCCTGTGCTCCGCAGCCATCTGCACCTGTCTCCTGTTTCAGTGGGCTGTGAGTGAGGGGGAAAACTCGGTTAATCCAGACGGCTCTGTTGTGCTCTGTTTCACTAGAGGCCCATTGCTGACCACGCCATGGCCTAAGTCTGTTTCTTTTTTTCTATTCAAATCAAGGCAGTTGTGTGGGGGCCGTGGGCAGAGACACCCTACACTCAGCAATCACACTGACCTCCACTCACAGCGCACACTCTAAATGATTCATGAAGCTGGCTCACCTTCCCTCTCGGGAGGGACGCGATACCCGATAGCACCGGGTGAGACTGCCGCTAAGCTGTGTGTGTATGTGTGTGTGTGTGAATGGTGGGGGATGATGATGGCTCATAAGTTCATACATTGCTTCCTAGCTAGCCTTGGGCTGGATCCTCATTGGCTTTCGCTGGGTAGTTTTGTTTTTTTTCTTTTTTACCACAAGTCTGCAAAAATAATTTACTCTGTAATAAATAATACATTCCATTACATTTTTTAAAATATGCACCAACATCATTTAGTTATATTATAAGACTATTCCATTAACTAAACTGCTTTTAGTATTTCTGGGTTAAATGCTTTAGTGATGATAGACATAATATCGCTATGTCATTAGCTAACTTGTAAATCTTGTCAGTGCTTGTTCTCTCTCTCTCTCCCTCTCTCTCTTTCTCTCTTCCTCTCTCTCTCTTTGGCTCTGTCTTATTCTCCTTCTCTTGTCCTCCTGTCTGTTGGCCCCCTGGGTGATCAGGTTTCTCCCCTCCATCCTCCTGGCAGGCAGAAGGATTAAATGTGCATGCATAGGGAAGTGACACCGCCAGCGTCTGGGCAGAAACATGCTTCTCAGACTGTAATCAAAGCAGTATCTTTCATTCTTTCTCTCTCTCTTTCTCTCTCTCTCTCTCACTCCCTCCCTTACTTACTCTCTGAAAGTCCCTCAGTACATCATCGAATCACATAAACCTCCTTTAGAACAACTCTCCGGTGTCTAATTCTATTTATATATTATTAAAAAGTTAAAAATGTTAAATGGTTATCAACCGCCCCCCCATAAAAACATGCTTTATGGTTATTAAAGCAGCCCCCTGTTGTCAGATTGGTCACTCTGTGTGTTGTAATGAGCAGCACCTGTTGTAGATAAATCAAACATTTCCACACATTTTAACAGCAGCTGATCTTTTGCATTCCTAAGTGTTTTTATTGAGAAGGCGGCGCTGCTTGCTTCTCAGCAGATGGACACGCTGGTCAGGAAGTATCTCTCTTGTCTGATATACATGTAAAGAATGTGTCCATATGTTCAGAAGTAGGCAGGCGTTACTGCTGTAGTGTTAATTTTGGCAAATGTTGTTTAGTTTTGGTCATAATTTAGTGATCTGAATTGTTTTTAGTTTTAGTCTAGTTTTAATCGACTAATTATCGTAAGAATATAGTCTAGACTAATTCTACAGACTATTCAGTCGACTAAAATATAAAGGGTGTAAAATGTAAATGCTTTTTCTTCAGTTCCCTTTAATTATTTAAATCATTATATACACTTACACAAAATTAAACATTTATTAACCAGTTATGGAATATTATTCATATTTGAAAAAAAGACCAAAACACATATAAACAGATTTAACAAACAACATCTGAGCTCTTCCATAACTGCAGAGTAAATAAAAGAAAACTGTTATTTTATCCTCGTATCACCTTTTTATTTATTATCGCTTATTTATTTAATAATTGTTACTAATGTCATGTGAAGTCAAGTTTATTTGTCACAAAGCAGCTTTACAGGTGTTTGAAAGCATGAAAACATGAAGTCACAACACTAAGGCTGTCAATCTAATTAAATGACATGCTCTGTGATTAACTATTCTACATTAATTGCATTTATTACTTTTTGCTATGAAACTATTTTTATTTGTGCAATTCAAATAAATGTTAGCATAACAGTAAATCAATAAATGAAAAACTGCCACATCTCTAAATCACAGTGTTCACTAGAGACACACACTAAACATTATGTGCACTAATAAACTGTAAATCAAACTAGCTAATCTGTAGTGTGCACTTTCTAGTGTGTACGGAGAGATTTGGGACATGATAATCAAACGCTGATGGTTGGAGTTAGCTAGCTAGTTTCCTGACTTTGGTCTGGACACACTGCCCTGCACATACAGCGCTTTACCTACTTCCCACATACCTGATCCAAATAATCTGATCATTAACACCACCTTACTGAGTTAATACAGGGCTTCACCTGCTTCCCACATACCTGATCAACTAATCTGATCATTAACACCACCTTACTAAGTTAATAAAGCGCTTCACCTGCTTCAACACATACCTGATCAACTAATCTGACCATTAACACCACCTTACTGAGTTAATACAGCGCTTCACCTGCTTCCCACATACCTGATCCAACTAATCTGATCATTAACACCACCTTACTGAGTTAATACAGCACTTCACCTGCTTCAACACATACCTGATCAACTAATCTGATCATTAACACCACCTTACTGAGTTAATACAGCGCTTCACCTGCTTCCCACATACCTGATCCAAATAATCTGATCATTAACACCACCTTACTAAGTTAATAAAGCGCTTCACCTGCTTCAACACATACCTGATCAACTAATCTGACCATTAACACCACCTTACTGAGTTAATACAGCGCTTCACCTGCTTCATACATACCTGATCAACTAATCTGATCATTAACACCACCTTACTGAGTTAATACAGCGCTTCACCTGCTTCCCACATACCTGATCAACTAATCTGATCATTAACACCACCTTACTGAGTTAATACAGCGCTTCACCTGCTTCAACACATACCTGATCAACTAATCTGATCATTAACACCACCTTACTGAGTTAATACAGCGTTTCACCTGCTTCCCACATACCTGATCAACTAATCTGATCATTAACACCACCTTACTGAGTTAATACAGCGCTTCACCTGCTTCCCACATACCTGATCAACTAATCTGATCATTAACACCACCTTACTGAGTTAATACAGGGCTTCACCTGCTTCCCACATACCTGATCCAACTAATCTGATCATTAACACCACCTTACTGAGTTAATACAGCGCTTCACCTGCTTCAACACATACCTGATCAACTAATCTGATCATTAACACCACCTTACTGAGTTAATACAGCGCTTCACCTGCTTCCCACATACCTGATCAACTAATCTGATCATTATCACCACCTTACTGAGTTAATACAGCGCTTCACCTGCTTCATACATACCTGATCAACTAATCTGATCATTAACACCACCTTACTGAGTTAATGCAGCGCTTCACCTGCTTCATACATACCTGATCAAACTAATCTGATCGTTAACACCACCTTACTGAGTTAATACAGCGCTTCACCTGCTTCCCACATACCTGATCAACTAATCTGATCATTAACACCACCTTACTGAGTTAATACAGCGCTTCACCTGCTTCCCACATACCTGATCCAACTAATCTGATCATTAACACCACCTTACTGAGTTAATACAGCGCTTCACCTGCTTCCCACATATCTGATCAACTAATCTGATCATTAACACCACCTTACTGAGTTAATACAGCGCTTCACCTGCTTCATACATACCTGATCCAACTAATCTGAGCATTAACACCACCTTACTGAGTTAATACAGCGCTTCACCTGCTTCATACATACCTTATCAACTAATCTGACCATTAACACCACCTTTCTGAGTTAATACAGCGCTTCACCTGCTTCCCACATACCTGATCAACTAATCTGATCATTATCACCACCTTACTGAGTTAATACAGCGCTTCATCTGCTTCCCACATACCCGATCAACTAATCTGATCATTAACACCACCTTACTGAGTTAATACAGCGCTTCACCTGCTTCATACATACCTGATCAACTAATCTGATCATTAACACCACCTTACTGAGTTAATACAGCGCTTCACCTGCTTCATACATACCTGATCGACTAATCTGATCATTAACACCACCTTACTGAGTTAATACAGCGCTTCACCTGCTTCATACATACCTGATCGACTAATCTGATCATTAACACCACCTTACTGAGTTAATACAGCGCTTCACCTGCTTCATACATACCTGATTGACTAATCTGATCATTAACACCACCTTACTGAGTTAATACAGCGCTTCACCTGCTTCATACATACCTGATCAACTAATCTGATCATTAACACCACCTTACTGAGTTAATACAGCGCTTCACCTGCTTCATACATACCTGATCGACTAATCTGATCATTATCACCACCTTACTGAGTTAATACAGCGCTTCACCTGCTTCATACATACCTGATCGACTAATCTGATCATTAACACCACCTTACTGAGTTAATGCAGCGCTTCACCTGCTTCATACATACCTGATCAAACTAATCTGATCGTTAACACCACCTTACTGAGTTAATACAGCGCTTCACCTGCTTCCCACATACCTGATCAACTAATCTGATCATTAACACCACCTTACTGAGTTAATACAGCGCTTCACCTGCTTCCCACATACCTGATCCAACTAATCTGATCATTAACACCACCTTACTGTGTTAATACAGCGCTTCACCTGCTTCCCACATGCCTGATCCAACTAATCTGATCATTAACACCACCTTAGTGAGTTAACACAGCGCTTCACCTGCTTCCCACATACCTGATTAACTAATCTGATCATTAACACCACCTTACTGAGTTAATACAGCGCTTCATCTGCTTCCCACATACCCGATCAACTAATCTGATCATTAACACCACCTTACTGAGTTAATACAGCGCTTCACCTGCTTCCCACATACCTGATCAACTAATCTGATCATTAACACCACCTTACTGAGTTAATACAGCGCTTCACCTGCTTCATACATACCTGATCCAACTAATCTGAGCATTAACACCACCTTACTGAGTTAATACAGCGCTTCACCTGCTTCATACATACCTGATCAACTAATCTGACCATTAACACCACCTTTCTGAGTTAATACAGCGCTTCACCTGCTTCCCACATACCTGATCAACTAATCTGATCATTATCACCACCTTACTGAGTTAATACAGCGCTTCATCTGCTTCCCACATACCCGATCAACTAATCTGATCATTAACACCACCTTACTGAGTTAATACAGCGCTTCACCTGCTTCATACATACCTGATCAACTAATCTGATCATTAACACCACCTTACTGAGTTAATACAGCGCTTCACCTGCTTCATACATACCTGATCGACTAATCTGATCATTAACACCACCTTACTGAGTTAATACAGCGCTTCACCTGCTTCATACATACCTGATCGACTAATCTGATCATTAACACCACCTTACTGAGTTAATACAGCGCTTCACCTGCTTCCCACATACCTGATCGACTAATCTGATCATTAACACCACCTTACTGAGTTAATACAGCGCTTCACCTGCTTCATACATACCTGATCAACTAATCTGATCATTAACACCACCTTACTGAGTTAATACAGCGCTTCACCTGCTTCATACATACCTGATCGACTAATCTGATCATTAACACCACCTTACTGAGTTAATACAGCGCTTCACCTGCTTCCAGTGCGGGGGGTGATTTTCTCTAAACACAAACTCTAAACTATCTTTCTCTCTGCTGACACTGTCTGGATAACTTAGTTCCATCATGAGTAGCGACAGTTCACAGGCAGGTATGGTCTTCCCGGGTTTAGACCAGATTTGTGTAAGTTTGTGTTTGATTGATGCCGACCCAGCTTGTCCCGCCTCACCATACACGCCAAAGTAGTTATGATTAGATGTTTTTCTAACTTGTCCCCGCCTTTCACAATAACTAAATCAGTTCTGATTGGATGTTGTCACTGCCAAACATTTTCATCATGTTTTTATAAATTAAAAATCAATTTTGTCATAGTTGTATCCTGTTATGTAGTTTTTATTTAGTTTTTCGTTATGAAAAGGTTACTTGACGAAAACTATGACAAAAATTCATCCATCCATCCATCCATCCATACATCCATACTACTGTATATGCCCCAAACTAGACACCAGCTAATCCAATGTTTCTTCAGGAATCAAGTATTAATTTATTAATTTATCTCTCATTGCTCCGGTAATGGCATATGCTCTTCTGCGAAGGCTTCACACTACATGTTGGAAAGTTGCTATGATGATTTGATTGCATTCAGTCACAAGAGCACTAGTAAGGTCAGGTACTGATTTGGATGATGCTCCAGTACTCCAGAGAACACAGTTACACTGCCCCATAACTCATAACTGATGCTGGGAGGCTTATACCCCTGTAGCTGACCTTAGGCTCATGTCCTGGTATCTGAGGAAGTTATTTAAGTTATTGTGTACAGTTAAAGGCATGAGTCATCACTGGGTGCACTTTACAGTAGATGAATTTCAGGGGTGGAAAAAGTGTGAGTGGAAGTCAAATTTTGCACATACAGATATAATCATACCTGCACAGTAATGTGAAAGTTTAGCAAATAAATTAATATTTTTCTTAGTTTAGTGGTGTTAAGTGCTGCAGCTTCTAATCAGCAGTGCTAGGCCTCACACAAATATAAATTTGTGTAGTTGTGAGCAGTTTCATTTTATAGTTTTGTAAATTTGGTTAAATGTTTTAATAAAAATGAACTAACTGGCAAAAAGGATATCTCACAGTTTTACGATTTTGTAATAAGTAATTTAAGGGTCAGAGTAAAAGTTTAATGAGCAAAACAGTATGCAACTGTGTGAAAGTATAACTACTTAACTTCAATTAATATATAAGTAAAGTACAAATCAATAATAATACTAAAGTACAGTACTGAAGTATCATAACTTGGGTAACTTCCACCCCTGAAGAATTTAGTCTACAAACATCTACCTATCTGTCTATGTATTAGGATTTGGGGTCTCCAGTTGTCTTCCCCCATCTAAATGAGCCTTGTTCTGAGGTCAGCTGTGCCCCTAACAGCCTTCTTGCACATGTCTAATGTGGGTCAACATGTTTGACCTTAAAGTCACGGGAGCAATTTGAGGAATAAGCAGAGCAAGATTTTTAGGGGGGACTCGCACATGACACACAACGTGTCTTCTGACCTTCCCACTGTGACACTTTTACTGCCAGTGTAAATTCTACTCATGTACAGAATCCTACTGGACAAATACATGAACCCATGTACAGCCCTATTTCCAAAACACAGGGACTTTCTCCAAAATGCAAATGAAAACACAATGCAATAATGTGCAAAGCTTTTAAACCCTTAATTAAAAGTAGTACAAAGTTATCAAATGTTAAAAACTATATGATCATTTTGAAATTGATGCCAGAAAAGGGACATGTTGGAAAAGTGGTCCAATGAATCAAATGTAAAAAATAATTTTTAGCAATCATAGATTCTGTGTCTTCCAGGACTAAATAGGGCGACAACTATTTGGCTAGTTCTCAGCACACAGTTCAAAAGCCAGAATCTGTAATGGCATGGGTTATTTGCACATCTGTGAAGGTACTATTAATGCTCAACGATATATATATACAGGTTTTGAGCAGCATATCCAGACAATGTCTTTTTACTTTAGGAAAGGTCTGACTTATTTCAGACAGACCATGCCAAACCACATTCTGCGCATATTATAGCAGCAGCTCTGTAGGAGAAGAGTTTGGGTGCTAAACTGGCTCGTCTGCAGTTCAGACATGTCACCCACTGAAACTTTGGCAAATTATGAAAAGAAAACTGTTGAGAAGCTGAAACCTTTAGCAAACAAGAATGGAAAACGGTTCCCAAATGCTTACAGGGTGCTGTTAAAAGATGAGATGATGAACACAGCAGTAAACAAGAACCTGTCTACGCGTTTTTGAATGGTGTTGCTGGAATCAGCTTCAAAATGATCATATATTTCTCAAAAATATTTGATCAGTTTTAACATTTGATGGATTGTCTTTGCACTTTCAATTATATATGATTACATGATTGCATTTAGTTTTTATTTACTTCTTCCATCCATTATCTGCTGCTTGATCCCGATAGTCGGGGTCACTGGAGCCAATCCCAGCGTCATCGGGCAAAGGCTTGGGTACACCATGGACAGTTCGCCAGTCGTATGGCCCACACACACTCACATCTACGGGCACATTACAAAACATGACAACACATAAATGAATAGCATGGAGTATTAGAGGATCCTCAGTGGAGTTAGAGTGGGTTGTCTGTGTGGAAGAGGAGCTGTGTGTGTGTGTGTGTGTGTGTGTGTGTGTGTGGACGTGTCCCATATTCGAAGAAGTTAGTCAAGCTGTGTTGATAGGTCTAAAAGTGTGCTAATGAGGAGGTGTTAATGGAGGCTTCAGAGGTCCAATAGCAGGATCTTACACTGTATTTGGAGCCCTGTGAGGGTGTGTGTGCACATGCTTGTGTGGATGGTGTCCTTTACTGTCACCAAACTTGTTCTCAAGTCACTCATACCTCTCAGCGGCATACAACAATGTTTTCTATACAGAGAAGTGAAATGGCCAGACATGGGACCAAGTAACAAGTAAGTCTTAAGTCTTGTTAATCAAGTCCTGAGTCAAGTCCCAAGTCAATACAATATAGTCTTGAGTCAAGTCTCAAGTCTTAAACTTTGAGTCCTAGTCAAGTCACCAGATGTAACGTCATTTTAGTATTTAACACAGTTGATGCAGTTGATTAGTAGTATATTAAACTAACATTAATATAACATTTAACATTTTTAAAGTTTCTATTATAACAAAAATAACTCTCATATGAAATTAGACCATATCAAGCAGTTCTAATCACCTTGTTACCAGTCCATCACCAGTCTAATCACCTCATTACCAGTCCAATCACCTCATTACCAGTCCATTACCAGTTAAAATAGGTGTTGAAGCAGAAAAAACACTAAAATGTGAGGCAGTGGGCCTCGAAGGCCGAGGCTGAGAAACACTGCACTGTATGGAAGTATTAGTACTCATTACACCTACAGGAATTTTAATAATCACATTCTAAACCCATAAGCATTAATATCTGGACGGGTCTTTCAGTTCTAACAGCATGTGTGACTCTGCAGTAGCTCTGCATGGACTTATCAGTGTTTGTACTGTTCTGCTCTACTGGATCACTTCCTGTCTGAGACGCTGAGCTTCCTAAACTCTTTAATGTTTCAGTGAAGTTCTCAGTGGACGGTGGAAGATCTAGGAGGAGGAACAGAGGGAGAGAGCTTCCTTCACATTAGCTGTTGTTTATCATTATGTTGCTAAGTTTGCTAGCTTGTTAGCCAGATAGCTAGCTAACTGCTATATGTGAAATATACAGAGCAGAGACTTCCTGTTCTTTGTGCCTCAAAAGTGGAACAAAGTTTGAAGTGGTTGCAGCTCCATCTGTGATCTGGACTCTGCTGGTCCTGCATGTTGAAGTTCTTTTTATTTACTGCAGCAGAATCTTTGTAGTTGAACAGGATTATTTTCGGGAGCGTGTTGCTCCTCGTCTCCACACAAATTTAACACTGGCGCCCCCAAAAGCTTCCTGTGATTAGCTGCAGAACTTCTCTTGTTGCTAGGTTACGGATAAACTGAGCGGCACAGCTCAGCTGCCTAGCGTTACAGCACCATTTAATACAAAATGATCAGTTCTGTGATTCAGTTTTCCTTATTTATTATGTGAAAATATGGTGGCGAGTCTTTTCAAGTCTTTAAGCTCAAGTCCGATTCCAAGTCCAAGTCAGTAAAGGTAAAGTCTAAGTCAAGTCGCAAGTGTTTAGTGATGTTGTCAAGTCAAGTCACAAGTCATCAGTTTAGTGACTTGAGTTGGACTCAAGTCCAAGTCATATGACTCGAGTCCACATGTCTGGAAATGGCTGCAGTCCTTTTAAGCTATCGGTGCACATGTCCCTCTTGAGAAATGAGTTCTGGTATGTAATATTGAAATTGCTCACATGGACACATGGATACTTTTCTCATTCTGCAGCCTCCTTGATGCAATCCAGTGATGCAGCTGCAGCTAGTGCAGGCAATAGCACTAGAGGGCACCTGTGGATGATGGTAAAATAGTGCATTTCACTCTTCTTTGGGAACTATTTTGTCTCTGAACACCCTGCATATACCTCTCTGCCAGTAATGAATAAAATTAAAGTAGAGTATCAGGCCACAACCTTGCCTTATATCTACCATAAAACAAGGTTCCAGACATCAAATAGGATGTTCAGAACCAGTCATGCAACAGTGTTCTGTGAGGTTAACGTGAAATGCTTTAGATGTCTGGTTTCTCTCACCATCACTGTCCATATTTCTAAAAGTTTCTCTACAATGTAGCATTTCACATCAATAGTGTGATTTTTGAGTTATAGAAAAAATCCCTTTTGTTGTCCTAATAGATTCTTCATATTGTTACTTTTATTGCTAATGTTATGCCTGCTGGTAGCCATGGTAATTTATAATAATATACTACAACCTAGGGTTACATGTGAGTCTTAAGTCTATGTATTAGTCAAGTCTCGATCCTCTGAGTCTTTATTAGAGAATTTCAGTCTTACTATTAGCTGCACCTGTCAGGTTCAATCAAATATGGGGCCTATGATAACAGAAAAGCCTGGTTAGTCTGTGGTTTGTAAGTATGCTTGCTAGCTAGCGTAACAGCTTATGCAGTTATATGAATAAATTATCAATTCAGCTGAATTAGATTTACTGCATGTAAATTTCATTTGTTATTTAAAGTTGTATTGAACCTGACAAGCTAAGAGTGGTCTTAAAGTAATTGATGCTATAGATTTTTCCAACTTTCTACCTCAGTGTTTTTCCCATTACCACCTACAGGGCCATAGTGAGTTTACCTTTCTTGCTGTTGTGGGGTAATATGTTTATAGCACATTCGAGTAGGACTTAAATGTTGGTGAACATCAAAGCTGTCAAAAGTATTCACATTCATTACTTAGGTAGAAGTAGAGATACTAGGGTTTAAAAATACTTCTGTAGAAGTTGAAGGAAGTATCAACTCAAACCTTTTACTCCAGTAAAAGTACTGCTTTCAATACTACTTAAAGTATAAAAGTAAAAGTAATGTAAGGGAAATAATGCCATTAAAGACAAAAGCTTAGGCTGCAACACAGGGGTCTATAGTGCACTAGCCCACCTCCCCAGAAAAACAATTCCCATTGAACATGAATGTTGTTTAGTACAATGTAAATATATTAAAAAAGCATATCTGTTACTACTGAACAATAACATGTGTTTAATGAAGCAGAAGATATGATGACTAGTTGTCTATAAGTGTTGTAATGAAGTCAAACTACAAAGACATGTTATCAATAATCTTTACTGGAATGTAAATGTACATGAATGAAAACAAGCTGAAATAAAATAGGAGTAACGAGACTATGTTTAAAATGTAAGGAGTAGAAAGTACTGATAATGGAGTGTAAATGTAAGGAGTAGAAAGTACTGATAATGGAGTGTAAATGTGAGGAGTAGAAAGTACTGATAATGGAGTGTAAATGTAAGGAGTAGAAAGTACTGATAATGGAGTGTAAATGTAAGGAGTAGAAAGTACTGATAATGGAGTGTAAATGTAAGGAGTAGAAAGTACTGATAATGGAGTGTAAATGTGAGGAGTAGAAAGTACTGATAATGGAGTGTAAATGTGAGGAGTAGAAAGTACTGATAATGGAGTGTAAATGTAAGGAGTAGAAAGTACTGATAATGGAGTTTAAATCTAAGGAGTAGAAAGTACTGATAATGGAGTGTAAATGTAAGGAGTAGAAAGTACTGATAATGGAGTGTAAATGTAAGGAGTAGAAAGTACTGATAATGGAGTGTAAATGTAAGGAGTAGAAAGTACTGATAATGGAGTGTAAATGTAAGGAGTAGAAAGTACTGATAATGGAGTGTAAATGTAAGAAGTAGAAAGTACTGATAATGGAGTGTAAATGTAAGAAGTAGAAAGTACTGATAATGGAGTGTAAATGTAAGGAGTGGAAAGTACTGATAATGGAGTGTAAATGTAAGGAGTAGAAAGTACTGATAATGGAGTGTAAATGTAAGGAGTAAAAAAAGTCAGCTGAAAAATAATTACACCAGTAAAGTATATATAACCAAAATTTCTACTTAAGTAAGGTAACAAAGTATTTGTATTTCATTACTTGACACCTCTGGTGAACATTGGAGACCTATATGACTAGATCACCTATTACACGTTAGACATTTGTTGATGGCGATGCTCCTACACAGAAATATCACTGTTTGTTGCATAGTGGACGTAAGACCCTAGTTACTCCACTTACAAAATCCTAAATTTCTTGGTTGACAATAATTGTGTTATGTTTAACAGTAATTCAGTAATTCATGTTTTGAATTTATCTCTTTATTTCTTTAAACCCTAACCAAACTGCCTGAAGGTTTAGTGCTGCTGGATATTTGGAAATGATAACTGAACAGTAATTATACTCTGAGGAATGTCAGGTGAACCTTTACTGTTGATGGACACGTTGAGAAGAAATGTGTTCGATTAAAAAAAGTACATTTTGTTCAATAAAATAGGAGAATTCCTTTAGAACACCTTGAGCTAAGGATTGGAAAAAGAGCCTTCTCTACAAACTCTGAAGGACCAATGCCGGATGTTAGAAACATGGGAAAATATCTCAGGATAAGCACATGGCAGGGTTAGAACATTTCAAGACAATGACGAGTCAGTTTCCATGTTTCAGTTTGAAACGCTTTTGAACAAATGACTTACAGGCTTACAAAATGTTGCAGTTGTATATTTGTTGGGTGTATGTAAACTGCGGATTGTTTAAATATATGTTTTTTTTCTGGTCTGTGACACATACTGCCCTGTTGTGGTTGCCCCTCCTTCAGCACTTCTGAAACCCAATGCCCAAGACCGGGGCAAGCTTTGTAGGGACTGAGGATAAATCATAGAAACACAACATGCTGGATTTTCCAGAAGATGTACTCAAATACACGTACACATACAAGGCTAACAACAGATCGAGTAAATGTAGATGCTGATGTTTAGCATAATGATTTGTTTACATGGAGACAAGAAATACTGTCAATCTTGGCTGTATTATCTCTTTTTTCTCTGTATTTTCTTTTGTTTTTGTATGTGTATTTTCTCATGCTTATCAGTACACATAGTTATACACACACATAGGCGCAGGGGTATTTTGGGCTCAGCCAGCAGGGCTGAAATCGGTCCTCTATGATTCATGCTCTGTGAGAGTTTGGGGTGTATATGTTTACAGTTTATGCCGCAGGCACATCCTCTCACTAATGTTACAATGCAATGTTATACCCCTATTGTTCACATCCAGAAGATGACACTTCCCCTAAGGACATACACATCAACTTACAGCCTCACCACTCCCTCTTTGGCCAACCTGGGCTAAGTTAAAAACGCAAAGGTCCACAGTGGGTCTTCACAACTGAGTTCTGTATTTCACGTAGTCTTCAGTACGTCTGCACTTTCTACATATACTTCTAAATTATTGATCTGAAGATACTTTTACAACATGTTGATGAATGTAATTAAAATGTATAAGGTTTTGTTCAATTATGTTGTACTGCACCACTTTGTATTTAGTTCCCCATATTCTTCTGCTGTCATTTTCCAAGGGACATGTACAAATATACATGCTTAGAAGTTTGGGATCACAGTGAAATGTTCTTGTTTTCAGTGGAATATCTTCCTTTCTTAACACAACAATGGACTGACGGGTCTCTAAAGAAAGTTGTTTCTTTCTGGTCATTGTGAGTCGGTCAGCAAACCATCAACTGCTGATCTTCAGATACTAAACTAACCTAGAATGTTGTTCCCTTTTATACTCACTTATTAGTAGAATGTTTTTCAGCTGTGCATCACAACTGAGCAAGAGTGTCCTAACAACCAATTAGTCCAATAACATCCTTAACTTGGATTGGCGGCCGTACCAGGAGATTTAGACAGAGGACTGAGAATTGCTGATAATAGGACTATATGCTAAAAAAGCCTCTATACAAAAATAGACTTTAATACAAACATTTATATTCTTTAAAAATCATCTGATACACTTACATTAATTGTGAAATGGACAATATTGTTTGTAAGTTGCAGGAAAATTGCATGAAATGAAATTCTAAAGTGGTCCTAAACTTTTGAGCGGTAGTGTA
This sequence comes from Megaleporinus macrocephalus, assembly GCA_021613375.1. Lineage (NCBI taxonomy): Eukaryota > Metazoa > Chordata > Actinopteri > Characiformes > Anostomidae > Megaleporinus > Megaleporinus macrocephalus. Next base: position 4,854,527 of record CM038715.1, on the reverse strand, counting down.
TCTGTAATATCTGTAATGTTGTAATATATCAGTAACAATCATTTTCGCTTGAGGATCGTTTTCCCCACCAATATTTTTTCCTTTTAACCAAGTTACAGACCAGAGCATTATTATTATTATTATTTTTATTATGGATTTAGAAGCTCAGTTAACCAGGTATAAATAGCACCCATTAATACCTCTCTCGTGTATTAATACACAGGCTCTCACCCCTTTAAAGACACATACCATTTACCTGTACCTTAAACCATTGGAGCTCAACATATTTCATTCACAATAACAACATTTCATTACAAACGTTTAATTACTAACATGCCTATACGTGCTTGGCTGCATGGATTTGTATTTTTTCTGTATTGAATATTTTACCTTTAACTCAAATATAAATTTATATAATAACTATTTTTACTTACATCCAACTATATTGAGGAAGAAATAAGACTTTACGTTACATTCTGCACTTCTGTGGTGTACAGTCGGCGGTTTTGTCCCTATTTTCTATTTTTATGTTATTTTTGTTATCATTCAGAAACACTACTCATTATTGGCCAGTTATGTCTAAACTCTGTAACTTTCTCGCCCTCACTGGTGTCCACATACATAAACAAGTCAATAAATCTAGTGCTTCTCTGAAAGACCAGACTCGTATCACTCACCTATAAATAAACAACTTTACCTGATTTCTATTGACCTTCTAGTGCAAATGCTGATCAGAGGTGAGAAGTAATTAAGACAGATAACAGATAAAATAACCTTATTACTGTATTTAAGTATGAAAATCAAGTATAACTTTTCTCTTTTTTCTCTTTTCTCTGGCATTTGACTTTCACTGACACATTCTTCACAGAGTTAAGTGATTAGGACGCTTGTTTGAAGAGATAAGGGATTGGGGAATGTCTCAATACAGTGTAAAGTACAGAGGTGATTAAGGAACTACATATTAGTGTAAGGTAAATAGGGTAAAGAAGTAATTAGGGAACCTAAAGTAAGGTAAAGAAGTACTTAGGGAACTTCTTTTCAGTATAAACTTACGCAGAGAAGTGATTAGGGGAACATCGCTCTACAGTAATGATGGCTTCAGATAGCATTAATATTTTAATGCTACTGGCTTGCACTGGATCCGTGATACTTAGGAGGCAGGGCCACATGTGGAGGGTCATGACAGACATATGCACCCATAAACAGGGGTTTGTTTTTAGTTATTGTTATTTATTCCTACACCCCTATATAAAAGTTAATTCAATCAATAGTAAGTCAGCCATCATTTAAGATTCTTTCTTGAGATCAGGGCTGGACTGGTAATCTGGCATACCAGGCATTTTTTTTACCGGTGGACCAACAGTCCTCGGGACCGATATACTAAAAAAGTATAAAAATGTATTATTAGTGAAAGGTATGTCCACATTGAAGAGTAAGACAGTGTCAAATGCTTTAAGACATAGTTGCGTTGCATGAGTTCATAAAGCAGCTCTGGTTTTAGCCTGATACAAACGCAAGCTACAGCTTTTTTAAGGAGGGAGCACATTTTAACCTGAAGAATTAGAATTGAGCTGCAGCGAAATTCAGAAAATCTGAATTTTATATAATATAAGTAAATGAATAGGTTTATATTTTTATCATTTAAACTTTTAACTTGATCAATGAAAGACACTGTCCCTAAACATTTCCCAGAGCGTTTTCAGAGTATTTGGCCGTTTGCTTAAGGAAATGATGTGCTCTACTTCTACTGCCTCTCGTGCTAATGTGAAAATGCATCAGTCAGTTATACTGTTGATGGCTACTGAGTGATTTGTTTTTATTTCTTTCATTTTGTTTCGTCTATATGTGTATGTTGGAGAGAGGGCAAGAGAATCTCCTTGTAATTCGACTTGTAATTGTTATTTGACTGAGAGCTGAATAAACAGTGAATATTGGTTTCAAATGTGGCCCAACTCAGCACAATGTGTGACGAAATGTAACTCCTTTTAAGGGCAAAGAGAACAGCGCCAGAGAAAGCACATCCCACACACACTCACACACAGTGCTACTAGCCAGCTTCGTGGTCAGCGTGTTTATGATCGTGATGGAAATATGATTAGAGAAGCCGCTCCTTCTCCTTCCCTCTCCACTAGTTTAGGCTTCTCTGTGTTCTGCTCTAGCTGCACAATGTGCCTTTTGTGTCTGAGACCAGATGATGAAAAAGTAACAGATAAACAGCAACTAACGCTCACTCTGTTATTTGAAAGAATAAAAATATGAATAAATAATTGAGTGTATGCCTTTATTTATTAGTGATTAAAATAAATACACCTTAGTCACATGCCTCTGTCCTATTTAAAGATTTTTTGTGAATTTATGCATAATTCAGTCACAGAGATGAAAAACTATTAATTGTGAGTAGTTTAATGTGAAATGATGGGAATGGAAACTTTATGATTTGGACCTTTTTACATGATTTTTTTATAGGAGCCAGATAAATGATGAAACATGAATACAGACATATTATTATTATTATTATTATTATTATATTATGTACACTGCATTGCCCATTTAATTAGATCAGCGTACACTTTCTTAAATTATCAATTACTAAGTGTTAAGTTAACACTTTCTTAACAACTACAGACTGAAACCCATCTGTTTATTTATTGTCTACTTGGTTAGCCCCATTTTTACCATTTACTCTAATGGTCGGACCACCAGAGCAGTTATTACTTAAATGGTGGGACATTCTCAGCACTGCAGTGACACTGACATGCTGATGGTGTGTTAATGTGTGTTGCGCTGGTGTGAGTGGATCAGATACAGCAGTGCTGCTGGAGGTCTTAAACATCTCAGTGTCACTGCTGGATTAGGAATAGTCCACCAGTCCTGTGAGCAGTGCACTGTGACCACTGATGAAGGACTAGAGGAACACAGACTGTGCAGCAGCAGATGAGCTACTGTCTCTGACTTTACATCTACAAGGTGGACCAAGAAGGTAAGAGTGTCTAATAGAGTGGACAGTGAGTGGACACAGTGTTAAAACTGATTCACTCGTATCCATCATCTAAACAATAACAGATCTGTGGTGATACTGTGGGGGTCTTGGCTATTAAAGAACAGGGTTAAAGTATACAGAGGAACAAGAACATTATTTACTTTTAATGTAAGTTAATGTACATTTTAGTCATTTTAAAGCATTTCTATTGGTCAGTTCATCACACTATCTTACCTGTAACAGATTGGATGTATTTCTAAGAAATTTGTTATGTAATTGTTTCCCCTGGTGTGGCTTTCCTCTGGTTCATATCATCACTACTGGGACACCTACACATTACACCTACAGGAGCTTTTGTGACATCCAATTCTAAATCTATAGGCATTAATACAGAGTTAGTCCCACGATGCAGCTACACTAGCTTCCACTCTTCTGGAAAAGCTTACTACAAGATTTTTGGAACATGTCTGTGGGAATTTTTGCCCATTTAGCCAGAAGAGCGTTTGTTAAGTCAGACCCTGATGTTGGGGTGATCTCCAGAATAAACTCTATTCTAGTTTGTCCCAAGGGTGGTTGATGAGTGTCTGTTGAGGTCAGGGTTTTATGCAGGCCAGTTAAGTTCTTCCACACTATACCCTCCCAGCAATCCCTTCATGAACCTTGCTTTGTGCACTGGGACACAGTCATGCTACAACAGAGAAGGACCTTCCACAAATTGTTCCCACAAAGTTGCAAGCATACAAATGTTCAAAATGTCTTGTTATTGCAGAAGCATTAAGATTTCATATTACTGGAACTAAGGATCCTAGGCCAGCCCCTATAAAACAACCCCATAGCATTATCCCTCCTCCACCAAACTTCATAGTTGGCACAATGCAGCCAGGCAAGTAACGTTCTACTGACTTGTTCATCTAACTGCCAGCTAGAGAAGCGTGATTCATCACTCCACAAAAAAACCCAAAAACATTTCCACTGCTCCAGAGTCCAATTTGCACCACATTGCAATATTTGGCATTGTGCTTGGTGATGTAAGGCTTGCATCAGCTGGTGAGCCATGGAAACCCATGCCATGAAGCTCCCGGCACACGTTTCTGTGTTGAAGTAAATGCCAGATGAGGTTTGGAACTTTGGAGTTTTGGTGACTTTTACACACTCAGCACTCGGAGACCCTGCTCTGTAACTTCACGTGGTCTGCCACTTTGTGACTGAGCAGTTGCAGTTCCTAAATGCTTCCACTTTTCAATAATACCACTAACAGTTGATTGTGGAATATCTAGAAGGGAAGAAATCCCAAGACTTGTTGCATTGGTTGCCTTGTGTTACAACTTTTAAACAGATGCATTCTTTTACATATGTTTGTGAAGACAGACTGTATGGGTAGAGATCTGGATGAAACACTTGTATTCAATGATTAAGCAGTCCCAAGTGTCCCAATACTTTTGTCCATATAGTATAAATCAGTTCTAATACCTTTTTCTTCCGTCTGCCCAAATCACACCCAACACTTCCCCCTTCAGGACACAAATGGAATAGCATCTGTATGTTAGAGTTAGAGCAAGCATTATGGACATTTTCAAATTTCCTTAGTCTTCTGTGTGGACACCTCTCTATATGTCCACCCAGAAGAGATTATGAAGGCCTAACCAGATTAGTCAGTCTATCAATCCTGTGATGCAAACAGGCCTGCTATCAATACAGGGTCAATGATAAGAAAGTCACAATTCTCACTTACCTAATAAATAAGGCTGAGGATAAGCTTAAAGAACATGGTCTACCTTGCATGGTGTAAACTACTGAGACCCTAGTATTTCAGCAGTGTGCCACTCAAATAACATGGCGGCCTGTACCACACACTGAGATAATGCAACTGCTGCATTAGTGATTATGAGCGTTGGGGCATGGGGTATTTTCCCCATGTTAGTTTTCTAACATTTCTAAAAAGAGGCTACTAAAACTGCCTACTTGGAAAAAAAATCTTCTCCCTTAAAAGCCATGCAAAGACCTTTCCTACCACTAGAGATCAGTAAAGTACAATAAAAGAACAGAAGATGCTCCTGGTTTGTTTTCAACACTATATTGGTTGCATATGAAACCTGCCACCACGTCTTCTCAATACAACACACAGACTGATGAGCCCTCCAGCTAAACGTCTCCACCTCGTCCCCGTCCATCTGTACGGATGGCTGCTTGGACGCTACATCGCATTGCAACAGTGGACAGAGGGATCGTATGGCTGGCCTATTCCAACGAGAACAACACAGACTGCGTCCTCTGGGACAACCAGTCTCAAATGGTGTATGACACAGAAAACTGAACTGAGCTGAGTGTGCTCTTAAATTATATGCAGTGCTTTTAGCAGGCGCTAGTCAGTGAGTATTAGTCCCTAAGGACTGTCAACAATACTGATTTCATTCTGATGCTCCAGTTTTAGTAATTATAAATAAAATAATATGAGGGTTAATTTCAAACTGCAAACAAAACATTGCATTATCAGCATTTGGGAAGTTTTTCTATTTTTTTAAAAGAAATAGGAGGTGCTACAAATATGTGTTTAGTGCCACTTTACCAAACTGCTCAATGCCTTTTTTCTTGAGATCAAATTTCCCATTACTTATTGAGTGATGCAAAAAATGTACCTAATGTCAGACACAACCATTCATTAACTTGTTTTATAAATTAAATCATTAAAAGCTATTGTATTGTTCATTCACATTTTCTATTTCCCACAGTCTGACCTCAACTCAATTACGAACTCATTCTCATTACATATGTCACTCCACTGCTCATATGCCTAGTTGTCTAAAACTACTACTGTTAATATTATTAGTATTATTAGTATTATTATTATTATATCGTCGCTGTCCAATGAAAAACATGTATCTTCATTTTTGTTGATTTCTATTTTTCTACATCAATTAAATGCAGGAGCTGTCGTTTACCTTGTGGGACATTGTTATGATGACTGAACCAATAGAAATGCTCCAAAATAGCTTGGAAATATTTCTGGTTCCATTGACTTACATTGAAAGTAAAGACTCCTGTAAAGTTGTCATTTTGAAGGTACTTGTTTTTCATTGGACAGCGATGATATTATTATTATTATTATTATTATTATTATTATTATTATTATTATTATTATTATTATTATTATCATATCAGGGCCTCCTCCCCACCCATCACCAGCCAGCTCTCCTGTCCATCTGTGTCCACTGCTACACCCTCAGTTACATCACTGTACCATCCAGATGCACCAGCATTGAGATAGGATGGGACTGTTTCAGCTCACGCCCACTTTACATAAAGCCTCAGTCAGAGACTGCCTCAGTCAGAGACTGCCTCAGTCAGAGACTGCCTCTACCTTTCAGCTTCTAAAGCTTTGCTATCCAGATTTCAAACAGAGACTCTTTTCTTTGATATTTAGTTTATTAAACTGTAAATACTGTTTGATCAGAGGAGGATGGGTCTCCCCTTGTGAGTCTGGTTCCTCCCAAGGTTTCTTCCTCCAGTCTGAGGGAGGTGTTCTTGCCACTGTTGCCTCTGGTTTGCTCACTGGGGGGTATATGTTGTAACTGTCTGTTTTCAAAACTTCTGTAAAGCTGCTTTGAGACAACATCGTTGTAAAAAGCGCTATATAAATAAACTTGAATTTAATTAATTTATCATTATTATTATTATTATTATTGGTCTACTTCCTTTTCTCAGTAATGGTATCTCAAGAGCTACACATCCATCCAGACCCGTAGCCCTGAGTTGTCTTCTCACAGTGGAAGGATACAGAGAGCTGTAAGTACTGAAAGCTTTAAGTATCTGATGGTACTTGATCCTCTGTTTAGTCACTCATTTTTGTGGGTTATTTAAATGTAATGTATATTTAATAAATGGCTTAAACAAATCATTGTTTTGAGCTGGAAATGAAATAAATGGCCTCTGACTTTTGCTCAGTGCTGACTGTATGGACTACTCAGCTGTAGTACATCAAACTCAACATCTTAGGCTGATGTCACGTAATGATAGTATTCCAACAAAGTGAACGGAGAGGCGGGGATGGGGGGGTGGGGGGGGGGGGGGGTGTAGCTTTACAAAGGGGATTGTTTTATGTCCTCTTTATTGACCTGTGGGGGCGGCATCTCCTTGCAGCCCCTCTCAAATCGTACACACACACGCCAACACACTCACACCTGAGCGCACGTGTGTAATGTAACCCTTTTTAAGGGCATCAAAAACACTACCTTTTCAACACACACGCATACGTAATCCCCCTCCCCCCTCCCCCCCCCCCCCCCGCCTCCCCAAAAACACAGAAACACACGGATCCAAACAAACACTCAGAGGAGCTTTCCTCCTGTCTGTGTCCACACACTCCCCCATCCGGCCCAGGCTGGACGCGGCGCGGCTTAACCCAGCTGACGTGTTTTGCGCATTTCCTGCCCGGGCGCAGCGCAGGGAGGGAGAGAGGGAGAGGAGGGGGGAGAGGGAGGAAGGCTGCAGGAAGCGAGCGCAGCTCCAGCCCACTGCGCGCGCGGACACGGGCGGCTCAAGGAGCGCGAACGAACGATCCTGCCATCAGCACCACACACGAGCTGCACACAGAACCACAAACCGGCGGACGGTTAAAGGCTGCCAGGAGAAAGAGGAGGAGGAGGAGGAGGCGGAGGACTGTCCCGATGGCTGCGCGCTGAGGCTCGGCTCTCTCTCTCTCACACACACACTCACACACACACACCGCCCACTGGAAGACCTTCACGTTCGGGCTATTTCCTCTGTTCTGAAATCCTGGCGGACGGCAGCGATCGCTTTTTTTCACGTCCACGCGAAGTATTTCCTCAGCTCGAGCTCTACCTGCCTGTTTAATCCAGAGAGGGATCACATTCTGGCAACGGCGAGCCACAAACAAAAACAAAAACAAAAACAAGGAGCATCGAAGTCTCTGCTTTCCCCCTGACTGTTGTTCTGCACGAGCTGCCTGGGAAGACCCGCGGTCCGCTCCTGTCTCGCGCACAGTCGTAGGAGCCACAGCGGAGCAGCATCCCCTCCGGTGCCCTGCCGCACACCGCCGCCGCCGCCGCCGTGATGGTCTCTACATGTGAGCCGTGGGATTAAGACGATTCGTGGGTGCAACCGGTTGCATTCGTTTGCACGGCGCTCGCGCTCATCATGGTGGTGTTTAACGGCTTGCTGAAGATCAAGGTGTGCGAGGCGCTGGACCTGAAGCCCACCCCGTGGTCGCTGCGCCACGCCGTGGGCACCCGCACTCAGGGGTTTCTGCTGGACACCTACATCGCCCTGAACGTGGACGACTGGCGCGTGGGCCAGACCTCCACCAAGCAGAAGACCAACAGCCCCGCTTGGAACGACGAGTTCGTCACCGAGGTGTACGACGGCAAGAAGATCGAGCTGTCCGTTTTCCACGACGCGCCCATCGGCTACGACGACTTCGTGGCCAACTGCACCATCCAGTTCGAGGACCTGCTGCAGAATGGCAGCCGCCACTTCGAGGACTGGGTACGTAGAGCTTCAAGGCAGACTAGAACCGTGTAGAGAGATGGGCTGTGGAGCCCACATCACTTGGGGGTTTTCTTCTGGTTGGCAGCAAACCAGACGTGCATCATCTAAGAGCTATACAGATTTCTGTCAAGCTGCTTTTGGTCAAACTCAGGTCACTGTTGTTGGCATGACTGTCCACCTAAACATAAACAATACCTACATTCAAGCCTAGCTTTGATTTCTACCAGCTGCTTAACCTGGCTGTGTCCCATCTCCACCTGCAGGGCACAGTTTTTGGGTTTTCTCTCGCTTCAGTCATATCATTAACCAATTAACAAGCAAGTGATCAAATTCTTTTGGAGGTGAATCACATGTTAAACAGAAACAGGTTTCTAGCATGCTGATGGACTGCAGAATTAGAGTTGGTGGTCACTGGCAGGAAAGATGCTTTGGAGCCATGCAAGAGCCACTTTTCCTCAAAGAACCTTTCATTCCCATTGTTTTATTTATTTATTTTTTGGTAAAACCAATTTAATAGTTTCCACATACCTCCACATCTAACCCAAAACTGTTTAGCAACTTTTCAGTCCTGTAGTCCATCTGCACAATGCACAGAGTTCTCATGAAGAGCTTACCAATCAGCGAAAGATGCAACTCAGGTATCTGAGTAGTGCAGGTGAACCACAGGACTGGAGTCATAATGATGAAGAGATGGGAATTAAAAAATATTTTTTATAAACAACTCGTACAATTCTCCTATAAGAACAAGTCTGGACATTAAATCAACAACTGAGCTGAACCACAAGTACTATGGGCCCAAATTAACAGTACAAAACACAGCTTGGCTGACAGATGGTCAGATTTTACTATAAGGATTGTACTGGGACAGACAGTAACTCCTTAAAATAAGAGGAAGAGGAACGAGAGAGCACACGCAGTTCATACCTACATCGTATCTCACCCAAGCATCCATGCAGCGCTGATCCGATTGCAAATATGGCAGCTTGCCAATCATTCTCACTTGGAGTGCGCCCTTATGGCAAAAATGGGTTAGGACCTGCTGAGCGCTGAAAGGACAGATTATACGAGCCTTCATCCTCCACATACAGCATGCGGTTTAAGCCATATGGTTTAATGCTATCAGGATATGAGGCCCTTAAATCAAGCCGGGGAGTGCGGCCAATCGGCTGATGCCTACCTTTTTAGGTTTAAATGCTGAAAAAGAATGAACTGGCGTCTACGTTTGTCATAACATGTTCCTCGGAACATCATATCTAATCTTAGCACAACACTGGCGCAGTGACAAGATGCTCTGTAAATTGCGATCTCCTCTTAAACCCCAAAGATAACCAGCCTCTGCGTGGTTCCAGCTACAGTGCCGTTTGTCGGCAATAGAAAAAAAAAACAAAAAACTAGCTTGAGATTTAGCACATTTGCATTGTGAACATGCCTGGAATGATGAGCCGCCGCCGTGTTATATAATCTCAGCCCCAGCCGAGGGGCTACAGTGAGGAGAGTTCCTGTGTTCTCACATTAGGCACCCAGGGAAAGGTCAGGATGTATTGATAATGTTCCTGTATTGGTAAGCCTTCCCCCTCTCTGCGTTGGCAGATTGCTCTGCAAATGTGTCAAGTGAGAGAGTGAGGGGAGGAAATCAATTTCATCTCTGCACTCCCCCATTGTTCGTGTCCGGCAACACATCTCTCTTTGAAGCAGCTCGCCCAGCATCTCCCTTGCTGCCCGCGTGTTCTTAAGTCTGTTCCTCACAGGGCTTTTCAGTGCGCAGTGATTCCCCGCACGACTGAATGTGTACATTAACAGCTGTCCATTAAAACACACCTAGAACACTAGATCACATGAGCCTGGCTACAGAGCCTTGTTTGTCTTTGCTCGTTAACTTAATTAGCTGGATACCTTTAAAACAAGTTTGGCCTGAACGTGCTCGTGCTAAAGCATTAGGCATATTTAAGCTTCAGCGTTTTTGGTGGATCTGGAATTGTCAGACAGCGAAAAAGCAGTCTGTCAAAGCAACAGAATTTGTCAGAGTTAGTCAGATAACTCAGCTACGAGGACTAGAGCCCAGTTCTCTATAGCCAGGATAAACAGTGTAGGCGGTGGTAGGCCAGTACGCCCAGACATTTGGCCAGTGGTGCATGTGGCTAGACATCTACAGACATTGCTCAGTAAGAGTGAGAGTCATCAGCCAGCACCTCAGAGGTTAGACACTCCCACACATGAGCACACAGGTAGACATGTATTACACAGGTAGACAGGTATTACAGTGTGCTTCAAATGATAATGTTTTATTGTGCACTAATAACATTCATGTTTTCTCACTGTTGGTACAAAAACTGACTAAAGTTGTTTGGAATGTTCTATGTTTCTTTAAAATGACAGCATATGAGATTCCAATATAGCAATATAAAAAGTAAATTGTATTGTTTGTGTTTTAAATGGTTCTTTCAAAACATTCAGAAGTACCTAGCAAATTATACCCATCTTAATTAACTGTCAGGTCCTGGATACCATGTGTAAACACCATGTTTAAAGACTTTTAAGCATGTTAAGTACAACTGTTTGGCAAAAAGAACATCTCTATTTTATGGAATAGAAAGTTATATTGTATGTAATACCAGCTGTCTATTAAAACTAGGGCTGCAGCTATCGATTATTTTAGTAATTGAGTGTTCTATCAATTATTCCATCAATTAATCGAGTAGTCAGATAAAAATATTTTTCCTGAATTAAAGAGCATTAGTAAATATATAAGATATAATAAGACCGGTTTCTTAACATTTTATTACTTAAATTGCATATAATACAGTTTAAAAGAAAACATTGTAATAAATACTATAATTGAAATTTATTACTAGACCTATATATCATACTATAAGTTCACAAGACTGGCTACTGTACACTCAGTTACTCTGCTGAAGCTTGTCCTACACTTGCTGACCCACATTTTAGGCTCCAAACTGCAACTTATAGCACTTGATATTTAGTTTGCTGTGTATTTTAAGCATCACTGTGAGAGTAGAGGGTGTGTGAGGGGTGTATGTTCTTGTGAGTGTGTGTTTGTTTGTAACTATGATCAAAACGATAATGTGAAAGAAGCTCAGACTTTTATTTTCTGTGGTTATGTTCTTAAGCAAAGCTTAGATCATTTACAGACATAACTTGCTATCACACTTTCTTAACTAGTCATTACATATAACCATAACTAACATACACACTTTACTAGCCTTCATCTCAAATCACCATCACACTGACTCACTTTCTTAACTAGTCATTACATATAACCATAACTAACATACACGCTTTACTAGCCTTCATCTCAACTCACCATCACACTGACTTACTTTCTTAACTAGTCATTACATATAACCATAACTAACATACACGCTTTACTAGCCTTCATCTCAACTCACCATCACACTGACTTACTTTCTTAACTAGTCATTACATATAACCATAACTAACATACACGCTTTACTAGCCTTCATCTCAACTCAGCATCACACTGACTTACTTTCTTAACTAGTCATTACATATAACCATAACTAACATACACGCATTACTAGCCTTCATCTCAACTCACCATCACACTGACTTACTTTCTTAACTAGCCATTACATATAACCATAACCAACATACACGCTTTACTAGCCTTCATCTCAACTTACCATCACACTGACTTACTTTCTTAACTAGTCATTACATATAACCACAACTAACATACACGCTTTACTAGCCTTCATCTCAACTCACCATCACACTGACTCACTTTCTTAACTAGTCATTACATATAACCACAACTAACATACACGCTTTACTAGCCTTCATCTCAACTCACCATCACACTGACTTACTTTCTTAACTAGTCATTACATATAACCATAACTAACATACACGCTTTACTAGCCTTCATCTCAACTCACCATCACACTGACTTACTTTCTTAACTAGTCATTACATATAACCATAACTAACATACACGCTTTACTAGCCTTCATCTCAACTCAGCATCACACTGACTTACTTTCTTAACTAGTCATTACATATAACCATAACTAACATACACGCTTTACTAGCCTTCATCTCAACTCACCATCACACTGACTTACTTTCTTAACTAGTCATTACATATAACCATAACTAACATACACGCTTTACTAGCCTTCATCTCAACTCACCATCACACTGACTTACTTTCTTAACTAGCCATTACATATAACCATAACTAACATACACGCTTTACTAGCCTTTATCTCAACTCACCATCACACTGACTTACTTTCTTAACTAGTCATTACATATAACCATAACTAACATACACGCTTTACTAGCCTTCATCTCAACTCACCATCACACTGACTTACTTTCTTAACTAGCCATTACATATAACCATAACCAACATACACGCTTTACTAGCCTTCATCTCAACTTACCATCACACTGACTTACTTTCTTAACTAGTCATTACATATAACCACAACTAACATACACGCTTTACTAGCCTTCATCTCAACTCACCATCACACTGACTTACTTCCTTAACTAGCCATTACATATAACCATAACTAACATACACGCTTTACTAGCCTTCATCTCAACTCACCATCACACTGACTTACTTTCTTAACTAGCCATTACATATAACCATAACTAACATACACGCTTTACTAGCCTTCATCTCAACTCACCATCACACTGACTTTCTTAACTAGCCATTACATATAACCATAACTAACATACACGCTTTACTAGCCTTCATCTCAACTCACCATCACACTGACTTTCTTAACTAGTCATTACATATAACCATAACTAACATACACGCTTTACTAGTCTTCATCTCAACTCACCATCACACTGACTTACTTTCTTAACTAGTCATTACATATAACCATAACTAACATACACGCTTTACTAGCCTTCATCTCAACTCTCCATCACACTGACTTACTTTCTTAACTAGTCATTACATATAACCATAACTAACATACACGCTTTACTAGCCTTCATCTCAACTCACCATCACACTGACTTACTTTCTTAACTAGTCATTACATATAACCATAACTAACATACACGCTTTACTAGCCTTCATCTCAACTCACCATCACACTGACTTACTTTCTTAACTAGTCATTACATATAACCATAACTAACATACACGCTTTACTAGCCTTCATCTCAACTCAGCATCACACTGACTTACTTTCTTAACTAGCCATTACATATAACCATAACTAACATACACGCTTTACTAGTCTTCATCTCAACTCTCCATCACACTGACTTACTTTTCGTTTCAGCCCTAATTTAAACACAGAGGGCCTGTAGGTGTACTAAGCCTTTTGTGGCAAATTGGATGCATTCTGAATGTGTGGGGCACAGGACTAGGTTGTGTATATGGTAAACAACAATATGGCTCTTGTTTTACATGCATTTGATTTTTAAACATCATACGTATAGTGGAGATAGTATGTGCAGCTGATTACATGTTTTGCTTGGTTTCTAAAAGTTTAAGGAACTTGCTGTGGCCGGTTTAGCCCGCGTTTTCTTCTGCCTTTTAAAACCTTTTTCACTAGCCTCTCAAAAGACGTGTTGTTGAGACTCAATTGCGGCAGATACAACAACTAGAGAGAAGTATGAGCCTTCAACACGTACTGAAAGAGTGTTTACCTTCAGAATAATGCTGTTTAAACTTTTTGAGCCCAAAAAATGTGTAAGAAGACACAGTGAAAAGTGTTGCGACCGGAATACACTCACCAAGCACTTTATTAGGAACATCTATACACGTACACACTCAAACAATTATCTTATGCAGCCAATTGTGTGGCAGCATTGCCATGCATAAAATTATGCTTATATAGGCCAGCAGCGTCGGGTAATGTCTTTTGACCGTGGCATGATTGTTGGTGCCTGACAGGCTGATTAGAGTATGTCTATAACACAACAGTGTTCAGAGTTTACTTCAGTGAGTGGCAGTTCTGTGGATGGAAACACCTTGTCGGTGAAAGGGGTTAGTGGAGAATGGCCAGACTGGCTTGAGACAGAGACAGAAAGGCTCAGGTAACTCCGATCACTAGTCCTTACAACTGTGGTAAACAGAAAAGCCCCTCAGAAAGCACGGCATGTTGAACCTTGAGGCATATGGGCTACAACAGCAGAAGACCTTGTTGGGTTCCACTTCGGTCAGCCAAGAACAGAAGGCTGATTCTGCAGTGGACAGTTGAAGACTGAAAAATCACAAGCAGGTCTGATGAATCTCAGTTTCTGCTGCGGGTATCGACAGCATGAGTCCATGGACCCAACCTGCCTTGTACAAACAGTCAAGACTGATAGAGGAATGAAGCAGGGAATGCTTTCTTTGCATAGTTTGGGGCTGTTAATACTGATTAATCCTTGCTGGAATGATGCTGCCTAGCTGAGTACTGTTGCTGACCATGTGCGTCCCTCCAGGATCATAATTTATCATCTTCTAATAGCTAAAAAGTGAAAGTCATCTCAAACTATTTTTTCTGCGTACTTCATTGGCCCTCCCAGTCACTGGATTGAAATCCAGTTGAACACTGTTGGGATGTTCTACTGGATTTAGTGTCACAGCATGAAAGCGCACTTGAAAAATCTGCATATTGAATTAGCATATTACTATTATATCATGGACCAGGACATAAACGTCTTGTAGAATCCATGCCATGAAGAACTGAGGCTGTTTTGAAACCAAGCAGAGGCCCTACTCTGCACTAGTATAGCGTTCCTAATAATGTGCTCGGCGAGTGTCTGTGCACACAGTCTGCGTTACCGCTCCATGAATCACACAGCGTTTCACCTTTAGCTGGAATAAAATCACATGTTTTGGAGGAGAGAGCTTCATTTATCATTACCATCATCTCTGGACATAGTTCTTTTTGTATGTACATCAAATTCAGGAGCATTGTGGATGCATACCTAGGTCGCCAGAGAGTATGGTTCTCGATTTAGATGCCCACCTTTTCCACAGCTCTACAAATAAGGACTTCTCAGCGCAGCAGTGTCATAAATGAAGGTGATCTTAAAGCATGTGCAGTAAAGGTATGTAGAAGAATACAAAGCAGTTGTTCTTTAGAAAGAAGAAGTTGGCATTGTGTTATATTTGTTGCTTTTCTACTTCTCTGTTGGTTTAGTTGAGTCCTACAGTCAAAACACAGATACACATGATGGCCAGTGTTGTAATGCCGCAGGGATTTCCACGCTTACTATACGGCTGCGTGTGCGTTTGCCTCTTCTCAGATTGTGTGCAGTTTTCCTCTGGATGCATGCGAGAGAGTGCCATGCTTTGTCTCACTCAGGGTCCGTGCTGAATGGGTTATGAGCAGCACATGTTGGCTGTCTTTGTAGAGTCCAGCCAGGGGGGTAATTGGAGCCGGGTGCCATGTCTTTGTGGATGTGTCTCAGACAGCAGCAAGACTTGGCCTCCTGTCTTTGTCATGTGAGGCAGGAAGAACTTAAATAATTCACAGGCCTTCCATCAGGCTCTTTCTAGAGCGCTCAAGCCTTCAATCCACAGCCTCTACGGCCATCGCCTGGGTTTGCTACGCTCCCTTGCTTTCGATTTTATCAGCACTGAGAGGTCCTTATCTGTAAGGCTGTTGGTTTCCTCACTTACCAGCCTTTTAGTACGCAGTCGTCTGGAAGGGGCGGTCGGAGGGGGAGACGGTGTGTATGTGTGTGTGTGAAGGAGATGCTCCTGCTGGCAGAGGTCGAGTGGTAAAGAGGGATCGCCCATCTTTCAGCACTACCACCCACTCACTTTATTTCTTTGTTTGGTTCGTTCGCTCTCCTTCCTAGTATTGTCCTCCGGTTGCTGTCCCTTTACCTCTCTCACCCCTCTCTCTCCTGAGCTTCCTTCCTGTGTGTTTCCATTTCTTTTTAAAATCATCTCTACGTTGTCATATCGTTTTCCAAATGTGGTGGTCTTTATCTCAGGGTCCTTTATAGCAAGCGCTAGGTTTCTACTGAAATGCTTACACAGCATTTCACCCTTGATGTTGCCTTAGCTACAGATGATGACATTAGATATGACGGCTTGCTGTTTGTCTAATGCTCCTCCATTACCTGGCGAGGGCTTACAGCCTTACAGTGATCGATTGCACTCGGAATGCTTTAACACATTTCTGTCAAGCAGCATCGTCTGGGCTTCCTGGACGCTTCTCCCTGACCTCCTGCGCAAACAGGGGCAGACTGAGCGAGAGCCCCTCCTTCCTCCTTGGCACATGGTTGCCATGGGAATGCATGTCACCGTCTTGCCAAGGCAGAGTTTGTCAGAGCCGGGTGTTAATAAGAGTCTTCACCTGGCAGTGCACGGGAACAGTCTGTATACATACTCTACACCCCTAAGCTCAGGTTTTAATCTATATAACTTCGGGCTCCGTCAAACAATTATCTATTTCATTTGCTGTCTGTCTGTCTGTTTGTATGTCTGGCTACCCAGTCAAGTCACATTATTATGACCACGTCCTACTTTCGATGGTGGCAGCACATAGGTGGCAGCGTTATGGTCTGGGGAATGTTTTCGTGGCATTCTTCAGGCCCACTCGTCCATGTGGAAGATAGTCTCAACCGATTTGGGTATGAATCCATTCTTGCATATCACATACACCATACATGCTGATTGTCCTCCCTGGGGCAGGCTAAAATGTTCAACACTGGTTGGTCACCAAGACACTACCCTGGACCCCTAATTCCCCAGACTTTAACCTAATTAAGCATCTGTGGGACCACCTCGACCATCGTGTTGGCTTTATGCATCCTTTGCCATGTGCCCTCCTGGAGCTTTGGGATACACTGCAGTCAGCACGGCTCCAGATACTTGTGACAACTTACGAAGACCTCACTAATGGTCACAATAATGTGACTTAACTGTCTATCTATCTGTCTGTCTGTCTGTCTGTCTATCTCTATCTATCTATCGATCTATCTGTCTGTCTGTCTGTCTTTCTTTCAATGTATCTTATCTATCGACTGTTAATGGACTAATCTAATCGTTATGCCTTCATCTTTTACTCTGGCAGTAAAAAGAGTTAATATTAACTAAGCCATGCGAGTGCAGTTCACTGTCAGTATGTAGATGTTTGACTAACAGCCCACGTTTTGTATAGCTGCTTTTATGTCGGTCAGTAGTGCACAAAGAACATCTACCAAACCTCATTGTTCAAGGTCATGGACATGACTGCAAAGTTCAAAATGCGGCTGCGACCATGACTAGAGACATTATAAGGACTTTGGAAACCTGGAAACCACGTGCCATTGCTAAGGGTTAACTTATTAGTGTATGACAGCCTATCTTTTGCTGACAAACCATTCAAATAACTAGAGACGGTGTCTGGATGATTGATATTCCTATATTCTTACACCTGACACCGCTATGCTAACCATCAGTTTCTGCCAGAGTTAGGCTCCACCCACAAAACATGTCATCTCTGTGTACAAACACCAAATGATTGAAGGACATTTTGGAATTTGGAACAGACTTTTGGGAAAAATGGTATCTGATTTAAGACCCATGGCTTTCATTGCTTTCACTGAGATAGCACTCTGAAGAAGTCCAACCTACACAGGCACGCAGAGAGTCTGGCCATCGAACAGGTGAACAGTGTTAGCTCTAGCTGGGATGTAGGGCTGCATGATATAGATGTAAAATGTAATAAAGCTGAGATGAGAAGTGGTAAGTGTTAAATTATAAATTATTATTAAACGGCTGGATATGAATTAATTGATTTATATTTGCTGTGTAAATAAGCATCTATTTTAAATATATAATATATATTTACCATTTATTGCAATATAAAAATCAGTAAATACCAATAGCTACCAGTATATACCAATAGTGAGTTCAGCTCTTGTTTTCTTGTTTTGGATTCAGAACATTCACGATTCCCTAGGCAACTTTTTTCCATCTGTGTTTACATGTTTATTTTCACTTTAAGCTTATACAAAGAACATGTATATAATTAATTTCATTGTTTTTGTGATGTTGCAGGTAGTTTGTAACAGTAACCATTGCTGCTTCTCACATTTTACCATACGGTGCATTTACACACACCACTGAGATTAAGAAAATCATCACGTTTGAGTCATTTTTAAAGTTATGCATGTGGGTGTTCAGCCAGATGTTGAAGTTACTCGCTTACTAAGTGGGGAATGCTCTTTGTAGCTGTGATTTAAAAGAAAAAGACCACTCAAGAATGAATACTGATTACATAGTGGGGGCTATATGAATGTTATATTGCCTGGAATCTGAAGCTGTCTGGCTAAACAGTAGAGGCTATACTGCCCTCATACTTTATGTAGTGTACTGCAATATGTCTAAAGGTTATGTGTAACATAATCTGCATATAAACACATTCAATCAGTATATAAACACGTACAACGATTAATGAAAGTTTTGAAGGACAGATATTCTAGCCAGCACATATGAATCTGCCTGTGGAGTTGACTCTATCTCCATGTTCTCTCCCTGCTGGACGAGGGAGACTCGAGTGTCCATCCAGCAGCAGTAATTAGACGTAGGAAGTGACTCGCTAGGAGGCCACATCTGCTGAACTGTTGGGGTATTTTAGTTAGTTTACTACTGCTGTCCTCCATAGTTCCTCTCCTCATTTCCTTCACATTATTGTCTTTTAATTCCCCTCCCACATGTTTGCCATATGCGTTTGTTTATAAGTCTTTGCAGTGGCTGATAGCTTTCATTGTCTGCAGGTATTATCAGATACATCCTTATAGCTTCATAGGGAACCACTGTTTTATATTAATATGAGAGTAAAACATGTCTAGAAGGGGGTAAGGCTGGGTGATAAGACTCTATATATCATTTATCATTATCATTAATATGTCACAATACAACACAGTAGGACTTTTGATTCTATTGTGGACATTGTCAGTAGCTGAAGAACATTGCATGTAAAGAGAACTCTGTCAGCCCAGTTTAACTGGAAGTAGGGCGACACAGGATACAATATTCTGAATACAAATCTTTTCATTCATAGTTTTTGATGAGTTGATGCCACTGCTGGTGCTCTGTCTGTGCCAACTGATCAGATGTCTGAAATAAGAAATACTGTGTAACGTGAACAGTCCCTGTAGTATCACAAATATTTCATCCACCTCTTATTGGAGGCTTTTATTTTTTAATTTTTTTTCTTCGCTTATTTATAAGTGGCAAAGAAACTATAAACCAGAAACTATAACTACATGCACTCTGCCTTACTTTAATAAGTGGAGCATGTGAAATCTTATATGTGTGTGTGTGTGCATGAATTCTATATCACTTGCCATTTGTAGCATGCCACTAGTAAGAGCTAATAAGATAATAACAATGGGTCTGTCTCAAAACCTAGTAAACTCCTACATAGGCAGCATTTGACGTCATAGTATGCACTCCAGACATGTGGACTGTCCCAATTCTTACATACCTTAAACATGCTGTCTACTGAGGAACCTTATTTAGACCTGATTTTAAGAAAGTATCGAACGCTTCCTCAGCCGCTAAGACAATCCCATGATGCAACACAGGCTAATCTACGAGCAGTGAAGTGGTTTGAAAATGTGAGTTATTTTGATTCTCTCTGAAGTTTTTCTGGAGTATTTCTGGTCATATAATCACACAAAACAGTATTTTATTATCAACTCTGTAACGAGTCCTTCACCATTTACACTTTTATACTCGAGCCATTAGCATTTATGCTAGCAGATTTTTAAGACTCAGACTATTGTTTTGGATAGCCGGCCGGTATCTTAGCAACCAGCTTAACCACCGGTGGCGTGCTGCAGTGGGCGGGAACAAGCCGTGACGCAGTCTCTCTCTAACTAGAGCGTCTCAGTAATCTGTTTTATGAGGAGAGATGAGGAGAGAACGCTGCCTACTAGTGGTCCGTGCCTACTTAGACAGCCCACTAGGTTTTGAGACAGATCCTATATGACTATATTATTAGATATATTTTTCATTTATTATTTGAGCTCTGTTAGTGAAGCGCAAAAGTGTTAAATATAACTGAGGATGAGTGGAGTGCGTGAAATCAAACAGGTTGTAGCAGAGGATGATTTTCTTTGAAGGGGAATTTCTTTGAATTTTTTTAAGTTTCTGCGTAATTCGGTGACAAAGACATAAAGCCATGAAACGCTTTGTTCTAGTGAAACTAGCTTGATCAGAATTGTTTACAAACAATGGTGATGCATGCTGGTGCTGATAGGATCAGGACTATAACACAGATTCAGAGTGGGCTCCTTCTCTAGATCTGCTGCCAGACCAAACATGAGACAATATTAAAATCTTCTTTAAATGCTCAATAGCAAGTTGGCATGACAATGTCAGGGATGAACAAAAATAATAAACAAAATAACAACAGGTTATAAAACAAACTAAACCTGAAAACAAATATCACCACTGACCAAAGAAAAACATGTATCTTAAATGTGGCAGCTGCTCTTTGCATTGTATGAAAGTTTTATTATTAATGGTACAATAGAAATGCTCCAAAATAGCTTGGAAAAAAATCTGGTTTTATAGACTTGCATTAAAAGTGAAGACTGTTTTTGTTGTCTCCTGTAAAGTTACTATTTTGAGGATACTTGTTTTTCTTTGAAACATGACAATATACAAAAAGCTTTGCGTACTCCTTTTATTAAAACAGGAAAAAACAAAAAAAAAGAAAAATAATTAAAAATGCATGTCTCTTATTTTTTTAACTAGTTTTACAGGATCTAACAACACAGCACGGTGGTATAGTGGTTAGTATGGTGGTGTAGTGGTTAGTATGGTGGTGTAGTGGTTAGTATGGTGGTGTAGTGGTTAGTATGGTGGTGTAGTGGTTAGTACGGTGGTGTAGTGGTTAGTATGGTGTTATAGTACATAGTATGGTGGTGTAGTGGTTAGTACGGTGGTGTAGTGGTTAGTACGGTGGTGTAGTGGTTAGTATGGTGGTGTAGTGGTTAGTACGGTGGTGTAGTGGTTAGTATGGTGGTGTAGTGGTTAGTACGGTGGTGTAGTGGTTAGTATGGTGGTGTAGTGGTTAGTACGGTGGTGTAGTAGTTAGTACGGTGGTGTAGTGGTTAGTATGGTGGTATAGTAGTTGGTACGGTGTTGTAGTGGTTAGTAAGGTGGTGTAGTGGTTAGTATGGTGGTGTAGTGGTTAGTATGGTGGTGTAGTGGTTAGTATGGTGGTGTAGTGGTCAGTACGGTGGTGTAGTGGTTAGTATGGTGGTGTAGTGGTTAGTATGGTGGTGTAGTGGTCAGTACGGTGGTGTAGTGGTTAGTACGGTAGTGTAGTGGTTAGTACGGTGGTGTAGTGGCTAGTACGGTGTTGTAGTGGTTAGTAAGTTGGTGTAGTGGTTAGTATGGTGGTGTAGTGGTTAGTAAGTTGGTGTAGTGGTTAGTACGGTGGTGTAGTGGTTAGTACGGTAGTGTAGTGGTTAGTATGGTGGTGTAGTGGTTAGTATGGTGGTGTAGTGGTCAGTACGGTGGTGTAGTGGTTAGTACGGTGTTGTAGTAGTTAGTAAGTTGGTGTAGTGGTTAGTATGGTGGTGTAGTGGTTAGTAAGTTGGTGTAGTGGTTAGTACGGTGGTGTAGTGGTTAGTACGGTAGTGTAGTGGTTAGTATGGTGGTGTAGTGGTTAGTATGGTGGTGTAGTGGTTAGTATGGTGGTGTAGTGGTCAGTACGGTGGTGTAGTGGTTAGTACGATAGTGTAGTGGTTAGTATGGTGGTGTAGTGGTTAGTATGGTGGTGTAGTGGTTAGTAAGTTGGTGTAGTGGTTAGTATGGTGGTGTAGTGGTCAGTATGGTGGTGTAGTGGTCAGTATGGTGGTGTATTGGTCAGCACTGTCTCCTCACAGTAAGATGATCTGGGTTGGATTCCCGGTCCGGGTGGTTCTGTGTGGAGTGTGTATGTTCTCTCCGTGCTTGAGTGGGTTCCTCCGGGTACTCCGGTTTCCTCCCACAGACCAAACACATGCATGTTAGGTTGGTCGGTCACTCTAAACTGCCCGTAGTTGTGAGTGCGTGAGTGAATGTAGGCCGTGCGATGGACTGGCGAACTGTCCATGGTGTACCCAGCCTTCGTCCGATGACGCTGGGATTGGCTCCAGCCCCCCCGTGACCCAGACTAGCGGGATTAAGCAGATAATGGATGGATGGATGGATCTAACAAATCTTTCACAAAATGAATGTTGTGATGCAGGGTGTTATAAAGCAAAACAGAAGTTTTTATTCTATTTGTCACAGTTTTACCCTCATTAACATTCTATAATAATGTTGAGTTTTTATGTGGTTGTGTATAAACACATACACAAAACATGGAGGTTCAGTGGCTGCATTGTGGACATTGCAGTCCATGAATCAGTACATTTTTTTCAAGTGATCAATTTCACATCAGCCCGCTCTGAATGACTTTGTTTATGTCATCTGTGAAGTAATGCAGAAAACTGAACCAATTAATTTTCAATGGGAACTGAAGAAGATAAAGCAGTGTTTAATCTCACTGGTTTGTTGGTATCATTGCTTATTATTAAAGTTACTACTATTATTACTATTATTGTCTTTGCGAAATCGCACCATTATCACCTAATTTAAAAAAACATATAATATAAATTTGAATTTGTATCGGCCGCCCGTAATCGGCTGTGCGTTTTCTATGCATTTGGCAAAAGCGGATTGAGTTTTAACTGTGAGTTAAAAGGTTAGGGGTAGGTGTGTGGTTTGACCTTTTTATTAGTTTAGCCATTGAGCAGCTTTTCCCGCTGAGTGTGGGTGTGTGCCAGTGGTAATGTGAATGTTGGTTGTGTCAGTGTCACATGCTGTGCTGTACTGTTGCTCAGGGTTTGTGGAGCTTGGAGAAAGGAACAATGAGGGTGACATATGAGTGCTCACATACTCCACTGAAAACACTCGAGCTGCACGCCTGGCTACATGACCCAATTATATTCACACTCTTGTACACACAAACACGCACTCATACACACTCGTCCTCAAAAACACAAATGGGGGCAGACAAATATACATAAATATAGCAGCTCTCGTCTCCAATAGCCAATCAAATATACTTACTACATATGTAATCCTTCATGTTTCATTCACACCAGTTCTTATCTTTTGATTAATATGCATGTACATACCATCATTGCTGTAGACAAGTTGTATCAGCATAGGAAAAATAGGTTCTTCCTGTATCTTAGACCACTTCTAGACCACTTCTATTCACCATTAAATTGTTGTGTAATATAAAGAGCAGCTAACGCGTTCTAATAGTGTACAGCGACAACAAATAAAAGGATAAATTACAGCAAAGATCACTCTCATTTTCCTACTTGAGCTTATAGAAATAAACAAAATGTCCCAAAGCCCACTGGCGGTGGGAGAGGGTGAGAGGGAAGGTGTAGAGTAAATCTGAGATGGGAGCAAAGGAGAGTGGTGAAGGGAAGAAAGCTGTGGTGGTGGTGGGCAGCGTAAGCAAGGCAAGGACTCGTCATTGACCCACTTATCGCACAGCACTCGGAGCACTGCACTCGTGCGGCGCTGCATTGTGACCATGTGGATGAGCCAGGCACTCCCACCATCTTCATCACTGCCATCATCATCTCTGCAGGAGCCTGAAACCGGCCCAGTGCCTCTCAGCACCCCATTCTCACACACAGGACATTCACACGTACACCCACATGCTCAGCCACCAGAGTGTGTATGTGTGTGTGTGTGTTTACGTGTGTTTTTCTGCACGTTCAGGACACAGATGTCCTCTTGAAATGACCCAAACATTTTGTTTCGGATAATAGGATTGAAGTTGGGATTAGGTTTGGCTTAGAAAAGTTTAATTACATGTAGTAACACATGTAATAACAATATAGCATATTAATAACAATATACAAAATCATGGCCCTGTTTTTTCCCTTGTCTCTCTAGTGCAGTGCGAGCAGTCTGAATATGCGAGCTGGTGGATGTAAATGAGATGGGTGTCTGTTAGAGATGGACGTTCAGCGTTTTTGAGGCCGATTCTGATCGCCGATCACCTTTCAGCATGATCGACCGATAGCCGATACCGATCGAGGGCGGAGTATACGCCACGGCAGGGCTACATGTAGTTATTAGCGCAAGCAAGTCATAAAACATGAATGAGCTCATATAAAACAGCATAATATTTTTAACAAAATTAACAGTAAATAAATAAAGTAAATCAAACAAATAGCCCCAATACTGCAATCATGAAATTTAGACCCTTAATTTAACACAAAAAAGCTAATTAAATAAATACAGTAAAAACTGCAGACATTAAACACAGACTCTGTTATTTTAAACAACAATCTGCAATCATTAATTGTTGCTGTTGCTGTTCTGTTCGTACCGGTCAGATCTGGTCTGTAGGTGTTCTGGGTTATTTGTTTTGTGTTAGCTGTGCGTGCTAGCTCTGCTGTTTGCTGATACTCACTGTATTCAGCTGTGTGCAGTGTCATATCAGATTAGTATGTTAAATATCTTTGTCTTTGTTCCCACGAGACACGCTGATTTTACACTTTTTAAAAATGTCCTGGATGAGTCAGAGTCACATACGGTAACCACTGCCAGACGGACGACAGGCTTTCTATCAGCGCATACTTTTCTCGTGAGGCCGCTGCTTTAGTCAGTCTGTGGAAAATGAAAGGGTATGTATTTCCACCTAGTGGTTCAGATAGGAATTGTAGCGAGCTGACTGGAGGGGGGGGTTAAGGAGGGCTCCACTTCCTGCATGAAACGCTAGCTGGAAACACAGAAATTAGGCTCATTGGTTTAACACCATCGATCGGCTCTCGGGATCGACTAAATTGGAGAAATATCAGCCGATCACATACTTTGATTTGAAATCGGCCGATACCGATACATAGCCAATCGATCCTTCCATCTCTTGTGTCTGTGAATATGATATCGGACCTGTGCCTATATCTGCAGATAACGAGTTGGGAAAATATATTGGTGTCAGACGGATGTTTAGACTTTGAAGAGACTTTGGATAGAATTTTCAAATGTATAGTTTTCTTCTATTGGATTTAAGTTGGCCTAATTTTAGCCTGTTTCATTTCAGACTGGCCAAAGATGTTATTAAAATATTTACATCACTTACCTTGATGAAGTTATATCCGTCATTAGTGTGTCTGGACTTCTTTTCAACAGTGGTTTTAGACCAAAGTTTTGGATCACTCTGCGATCTGACCCCTCTCAGTTATACGGCATCAATATTTAAAAATATACAGAATGAAACACTGGGGAATGCTTACTCTGTGGTTTATCTTAAGCATTAAAATACATTTTTAAAACCAATAATGGAGACTTTAATGCTTTGTTTAAAATTATTTATCTTACAAGAAGTGTGTTTTTGCTGGTAACTATATGACTATGACTATATCATGATCATTACCATCATCAATGAAAATAAACATGAATATAGAGAAAAGTAACCTTGTCTCCCTGAAGCCTCTAGCCAGTGTTTTATCATCAGTGTTACAATGTTTATAATCTTATTTTGGGAGGTTCTACTAGAATAGATTTTTGGTTCATGCTATACATTTGTATTGCCCATCTGTCCGAAACACACTGTTAGACATCCGGTGTCTTTAAGCTCCACCTCACCATGAGCTCAGTGTGTTATGATTGGTTAGCTTGCCTCTCTGTTTTGATTGGTCAACCCCCAGAGTAATTTCACTAATGTGTTTTGCAAGGGTGCGCCAGGCTTGCCGGTAGGCGGGTGATAGGGATTGCGTTAGAAGATGATGTCACCTTGTAACAGAGAAAAGAATTCCAATAATTCTTCCTTTGGCATGTACTCTGGGCTTTATGCTTGTGCAGACCACGCATGAAAATCTACATAACACACTAAAGCAGAGAGAAAAAAACAGAAAAGCATAATAGACCCCCTTTAAATAAATTTTCACTTGGCTGAAATATTTTGTATGGTTTACGAGTGTGTGTGTGCGTGTATGTGTGTGTGTGTGTGTGTGTGTGTGGAGACTAAACGTGTCTTATTGACACGCCTTCATTATGTTAACAGCCCTGATTGTTCTTGCTTCAGGAAGGTAGCCCCCCAGAATTGTGTCTGCCTCTCCGTCATTATTTTTGTTTGGTCAGGCCTGGGTTTCTGTTATTTACAGAATTAAAGCCTGGGAGCCGCACAGGAACGAGTATTTATTCAAACACAATTCCAATCAGAACTTCAAAGGAGCCCATTATTGCAGTGTGTCATGAATTATGCAAAATTAGCCCCGGTGTGTTCTCTGATTAATAATTCATGCAGCTCAGACAACCTCACTCAGTGTGTTTGAGCAATGTATGTGTGCATGCGAGGGTACGAATGTGTTCTGAATATCTGTGTGTGTGTGTGTGTGTGTGTGTGTATAAGTGCGAGTGTATGTGAGAGAGAGAGAGAGTGTGAATGGGTTCCAGGCATGCTGCCCTGTCTTCATACTGTGAGTGTGTTGTTGACAGATGGACGTGGGAGGGCTGTTACTGAGCTCAAACTGTCCTAGCGAGAGAGAGAGAGAGAGAGAGAGAGAGAGAGAGATGGAGAGAGAGAGGACTTGGTGCAAAGGGAGAGGTGCATTGAGGGGGAGGGAAATGAGAAAAAAGAAAAAGGAAAGGAGGGATTGGTACATTTGGAAGGAGAGTGTTCCTCGGTCTCCTACACTGTGGAATTGTGGAGGAGAGATTTTCTCTTCTTCTTCTTCTTCTTCTTTTTTATCCTTTTCTTTTTTTTTATTTTATTAAGAACCGAGCGGTACATGTACTTAAAGCTGTCCTCAGTGCCTGGACCTATTTTTAATTTCCCACATGCACACTGGAGAGAGGAGAACATTTTCAATCACATCACTTTTATTCTCACGAGGCCTCTCTCACTCTCTCACTCTCTCTCTCTCTCTCCCTCTAGTCTATAAAGGAGTTTCAGTTTTCTTCTGAGCAAATGAGCACATCTAATAGGACTAACAGCTTAATGAAGTGAACCAGTGTAATAGCACTCCACACCATGTTCATGTACACCCGAGCGTCTTCTAGAAACTCGTCCGCGGGTGTGTTTCAGACTGGAGTGGGCCGAACAGTGCTTTCAGCTTGAACTGGTTCCATTGACATTTTTTTTAACGTTCACTAAAAATACAGGTGCCAAAAGGGTTCTTTGGATTGGCGTCACCGAGGATGTTTTTTATGTCCCTAAAAACCTTTCAGTGGGTGGTTCTTTGGAGCATTTTTTGTTTGTAGAAATGACGTATGTGAGTGTGAACCTGCACAAAGAAGAATGAAAGCTCAAATTGTTATAATCCAAAGTCCAATGAAAAACATCTATTTTTGACGATTTTAAGTTTTCTACATTATCTGAACACGCCAATGGTCATTTACATTGTGTGAAAATTTTATAATGAATGGACCAATAGAAATTCTCCAAAATAGCTTGGAAATAATTCTGGTTCCATTGACTTACATTGTAAGTAATATATGTTTTTGGTCACTCCTGTAAAGTTGTAGTTTTGGAGATACACTGGACAGCCATGATATATTGGATATTTTCATTATTTTAAGCTTTTCATATTCACAAACTTTTCTTCTTGGTTCTTTAGGAAACCAAAAATTGTTCTTCTCTAAAAGAAAGTTTAAAGCCTTTTTAAAAGCCTCAGGAGTAAAAAAGGTGTTTAGGTGTTTTCTAAATGACGTTCTTAGGTTCTGTCCCTAGAGCTTCTGGTGTCTTATGTCATAGATCCAGGGAACAGTGCGGATGAGTGTGGTATACACTCACTGTATGACTCACCGTCGCATTATTAGAAACATCTACCTTAGGGATGCACCGATATGGGAACTGTAAGCTGATGCAAATATCTAACACATTTTCACTTTTTTCTCAGAGCCAGTGCTGATTCTACTTTAAAAGAGGGCCCATATCGTTTCCCATAACTTTACTTTTTAAAAAGGAGTTTGTACGTAAGACATTTTTGAATATTTTGAACATTGTTAGTTTGAAAACGTACTGAACGTACTGTACCCAGTCTGTGCTCCCTATATATTTATATATATATATATATATATATATATATATATATTATATATATATATATATATATATATATATATATATATATATATAAACCTTTTCTGTGATGTCAATACATCCACCTGTTCAGCCTACAGCAGTTCAGTCTCGCCCACTCATATAAGGAATGTTTCAGCTTTGAGTGCATTTAGAATAAGGAACAATACAGGACAGCCAATCAGAACAAGGTTAATTTATGCAGTAATGATCACATTTTGTGTTTCTTATTATCCATTTTATCAAAAATCTATTATCTTTCTCTTTGTCCCACTTGTCGGGTTCACGGGGGGAGGGGGACGGGGGGCTGGAGCCAATCCCCTTCTTCTGAGCAACATCATTCTTGAGTCTCGAGTGAAGATGATCCTTGTCTTGGAGTTAAATCTAAGGCGGTAGACTGTGAGGCTGGTGGTGTCTGAGTTTCTTCCTCTGGCGCAGTGTGTTCACTCATTTTCAGCTTTTGCGGTGTTGATTAGGCAGCTATGCTAGCTTTAGCCTATGCTAGCCCACAGTATGGGCACTCTCAATGCGCACTCTCAGCAGCCTGTGTGGAGTTGAGGAGTTCTGATTGTTGTTTTTCTGCCCAGTCAGTAGCGTACTCGACGCCAGCTCACGTATCTTTAACACGCCAATTCAGATCTTATCGTAGCTGATATATATCGCACACCCCTAATGGATGGTGGATCATTCACATCATTGCAGTGACACTGACGTACACTCCACCACTGCAGGTTTCATGACTACTGGAATCAAGGCTTTTTTGTTGGCAGCAAGGACAAAGTTATGTACAATGCAGGGATCTTCTCACCACCAACAACTTCATTCGAACACTTTGTGATGGATGCTTAGTGGGGCGAACGCTCCTGGGGGTAGAGATGCTACTGGGTGGTTCAGTACTTGCCCTGTCCTTCAGACGGAACACACAGGAGACAGCAGGTGCGGTGCAATGGAGACCATTTATCCACACTCCACATCATCACAATCCCAGATAACAGCAGTAGGCAGAACATACAGGCAACAACCTAAAGCTAACCACCATACGGCATGCCTGTCAACATCTCTCCTCTCTCTCGTCTCTCTGAGCAATGCACTGAAGTGCCCATGCGCTAAGTGTAAGGCACTCAAAGTGACCATCACAAGTTCTTTTCTTTTTTTGCTTTTATAAAATTGCCGAAGGCTTTTCCACCTTAACAGCAAACATTTGAATCTCTACTGAGATCTCTTGTCATATGTTTACAACAAACAAAAAGCGTGTCTTTGTAATCTTTTAGTGAATTATAAAGTTGTCAGTACCTTTTGTACCTGCTCTGAGAGGTGCTCCTCAGAGTCATCCATCGTTGCCTCATGGCTTGACTTTCTGGTACTGACCAATCACAGGCTTTGTCACGTAGTGTTTTTGTATGACGCAGGAAGCAAAGCCTTGTCTTATTGTTCACAGAAACCAGGTGAACATCATCTACCCAAGAAGCATGCTGAGGCCTTTAGAGTGTGGTGAGACCCAGTGGTGTTGACTAGAGAGGGAAGGATCGATTGGCCATGTATCGGTATTAGACGATTTGTAATCAAAGTATGTGATCGGTGATCGGCTGATATTTCTCCAATGTAGCCAAACAAATGAGCCTAATTTCTGTATTTCCAGCTAGCGTTTCATCCAGGAAGAAGAGCCCTGTGTGAAACCCCCTCCGGCCAGTTCCCTGCAATTCCTATCTGAACCACTAGGTGGAAATACATACCGTTTCATTTTTTCAAAGACTGACTAAAGCAGCGGCTTCACGAGAACAGTTCACCGCATGTGCGGAAAGAAAACATCGTCCGTCTGGCAGTTTGTTAGCGTATGTGACTCAGACTCATCCAGAGCAGTTTGTAACATCTGTAAAATTTGTAACATCAGCGTCTCTCGCGGGGGAACCAGGACAAACACATTTAACACACTAATCTGATACACACTTCAGAGACACCACACAGCTGAACACAGTGAGTATCAGCAAACAGCAGAGCTAGCACACACAGCTAACACAAAACAAACAACCCAGAACACCTACAGACCAGATCTGACCGGTACAAACAGAACAGCAGCAGCAACAGCCAGAGAGCTAAAGAACCACAGCCAGAGTGATTGAGTTTATAGTTCTAGATAAGCAGATCTTCTCGGCTGTAGAAGACGTTCATTCTGCTGCTTAATATTCCACCTGGATCCACGCTCTGCTGTTCCTAGTAGAGATACTTTTCAGATGTGGCTCTTCTGGAGCTTATCAAGCGGCTTACGCCCACATAGACCAACTTCTAATTTAGTTACAAATATTATACTGTTTCATATAAACTCGGTAGAAACTTGGTTTCCACCAAGTTTCATGACTTGCTTGCACTAATAATATTTAGCCCTGCTGTGGCATAAATCTCCGCCGATCGCGCTGAAAGGTGAACGGCGACCGGAATCAGCCTCAAAAACGCTGATCGGTCCATCTCTAGTGTTGACCAATCAGAGCAGAGGGGGTGAGCTGATCGATCAGAGCCCACTGTGCTCATTGTGTGGCATGGCTTAAAGACCCAGGAGCTCTGTTGTGTACAGAGGGTGAATACCGGTAATATTGTGTTATTGTATTATTTATCTTATTATAAAGACTGTACTCATCATTGGTCAGTTACTTTACAGAGCACTGCTCTTGACTAGATATTATTTGGGTGGTGGAGCTTTCTCTGCACCGCAATGGCACCAGTGTGGTAGACACATGGTAGCATCTGTTGTGCCGGTATGAGTGGATCAAATACAGCAGTGTTAGGAGTGGTTTTACAGAAGGACGGAGCGACTCTCTGGCCAGAAACTGACCATCGATGATGGCAAACAGGTGGACTACAGTTTGTGACTGCACACTTAGGTACAGCTAAACGACTTTGGTGTGCTTTCTAATGAAATGGCTGGTGACTGTGCGGGCTTCTCTCCCTCCTGCACTACAGTTATAACAGTGGTCACCAGCAGCATATGATCAAACCAGAGGTGCAAACATTTGGTGTTGCGGCGATTGAGCGCAGTCTGAATACACTTGGCAGTGATAATGTTTCTCTCTCTGTATACCATTATAACACAGTATTGTATAATGAAATATTTAATCATTGGCAGAGCTGTTTAGAGATGACTGCCTCTTACTCAGTACCCACAAAAGGACAGTAAATATTAAAATGCAATTTTTTAATCAGGGCTGAAAGTCCCCGAAGGAATTACTGAATGCCTTTCATCGAAAATGATTCTGTGTGTGTGTGTGTGTGTGTGTTAGCAGACAGAGAGAGAGAGAGAGAGAGAGAGAGAGAGAGAGAGCAGCGGAATAGACAAAGTGAGCGTGAGACAGAGAGAGGCGGAGAGTCAGAAACAAACAAAATGAAAGGACCAGAGAGAGAGAAAGAGAGAGCAACTGACAAAAAAGAGAGAAACAGAGACCAGCAGAAAAAAAGAAGCCGGCAAAGAGAAAGTGAGCGAGGGAGAGAGACCGAAAGAGAGAGGATGGACAGAGACAAACAGTAGGAAACAGGCAGACAGACACAGAAAGAGACAGATAGGAGACAGAGAGGAGAAAGGCAGAAAGAGAGAGTGGGAGCCAAAGAGAGACAGAAAGAGAAGGATTAACAGAGAGAGAGATGCAGACACATGGACAGACAGCAAGAGAATGATGGAAAGGCCATGATAGAAGAAACAGAGAAAGAGAGGGAGAGAGAGAAAGTGAGAGAGAAGACGAGGGATAGATCTTGCAGGAGACAGCG